>CM035417.1:58892295-59237295 GCA_020310875.1 Ceratopteris richardii | reverse complement strand
TCCCAATCATGGAGAAATGTCCATGCACTCATAGAGGTGTGCAGGATTGGAGAGAGATTTTCCATTCTCCCCTCCTCATTTTCAAGCACACATATGGGACTATAGAACGATTGGACCTCCTCCTTAGTCTCCTATGTTTTCCCATGAGAAATCTTCATTGTGCCCCTTTCTAGAGGTGAGTGGAGTAGTACCTAACAAGCTTTAGTGAGACATAACCTGATGTCATAATATCTAATCAAACTTCTTCCTCATCCAAAGTGAAGAGTCAAGCTATTATTGGGTGTTCCAATTTTTGTTGGAGAGCCAACTATAGTTTTGGTGTGCAGCCTCTACACAATTGTATGGATATTTTCTTCATACATAAGGAATCACTATAATTCTTTTTTACATTCTCTTCAGTCATTTGACAAAGATAATTTTTTGGAAATTTCAAACATTCTAGGAGCAATGGAGCATGGATCTTTGAATCAAGGATCAAGAAATCTTGGGGTGAAGTGGTGAGGACTTGGATACTTTGAAGGGAATGAGATAGTTTTATTAAATTAAAACTTAGATTGTCCTTTCTTCTATGAGATCTACGAGTTAATAATCTCATTATATTCATATTAACTTTAAATTGAGCATACAATCTATTTGGTCGTTTTCAAATTCCAAGATTGTAGGCAATGATGATGGGTAGAAACTCACAAGAAAAGAATGTAGAGCATGTCCATGACTCACATTTCTCACTTATCCATGATGCACATGACAAACATGTGCATGAAGAAGAACATGAAAGCAGGGACCTAGGAATTGAATGTAGAGATACAATGATGAAAGAAAAAGAGCTTAATGAATGTTACAATATTTTAAGGTTGAGTGTACAAGCTAAAGACTTTGAAATAAGATCAATACAAGTAATAAATGTTCAAACTGAGGTAGTCGAGCTTGATATGTTAGTTAATGAAGTACAAGAACAATCAAGACATGTCCTTGGCTTACTTTAATTGAGCAAGAGACAAGGGGAAAATTTAGTTCTACATCAATTAATCCCAATATTGAAAGAGGTGTGGAGACCACTTTCAGTCCTCCATTAGTGCTGGCTAAAAAGGAGATCTCTTCCAAGGAACTACACCATGAAGGTTATACTCCCTCAAGATGATTATAAAAGATTCTTGAAGGAAAATCTCTGATTTAAATGCCTTGCCCAAGATACCAGAGTAAAGATTGTCACACACAATGGGAGCTTAAGAACTCCCTATGCAGATAAAAGTAAATGAATACATCAAGTGTTGGAGATCGAGGACTAAAGAAGCACACAAGCTTCACAAGGAAGAAGAAGAAGAAGAAGAAGAAGAAGAAGAAGAAGAAGAAGAAGAAGAAGAAGAAGAAGAAGAAGAAGAAGAAGAAGAAGAAGAAGAAGAAGAAGAAGAAGAAGAAGAAGAAGAAGAAGAAGAAGAAGAAGAAGAAGCTTGGAGAACAACACCACACTAATTGTATTACCAAGTGAATGTACAAAGATAAGTAACCTATTAGGGTTATAGGTGTATATACAAGATAGGGGAAAAACCTCCCAAAGATGGAAAATGTGCCCTGACAATTGTAAATGTGTTCACATCACTACCACAATATATCAACAAATCCCCTCTCAAAGTGATGCAGTAAACAAGGAGCTAGCACTCATGTGTGAAGAATTTCCGAGCTATGTGGAATAAAATCAATCCATGAAAGGAAGTAATCCCAAATCTTTGCAAAAAGATTCAAACTACTCCTTAGGTAGAGCCTTTGTGAAAAGGTTTGCAACATTATCTTGTGTGGGAACATAAGCCAAAATAATCTCTCTAGCAGAGAGTCTCTCCCTCACATAATGATAGTGCATCTCTATGTGCTTTGTTAAAGCAGCTTTGTTAAAGCAGCTTTGTTAAAGCATGGAACATAGGGTTCATCACAACTGCCAACGTGCTCTGACTATCAATAAAAATGATGGTGACAAAAGACTGAATGACACCCAAATCAGCCAAAAGGCATTTGAGCCACACACGCTCAATAGTCACTATGAAAGATTCCTTGTACTCAACCTCACAATTAGAAGTGGCTACAATAGACTGTTGCTTCTTTACCAGAATATGCATGAGTTATCAAGCACGAAGCAAAAAACATTGGTGGACACACAAGTGTCATAAAAACCAACCCAATCCAAGTAAAAGAAAGCATGTAAATATCGTAGTAATGATCCCCCCTTGGGATAAAATAATCCAAGTAGTCAGTTACCACTGAAGTGGCAAAAGACACACTTAATTACCTGCCAATACTTGACACATGGGCAATGCCTACACCTCCTTATTTGAGAGACATCAAAATAAAATATCAAGCCAAGTTATGCATAAGTAAATCAAGCACCCAATAGCTTGTTGATAGAGAACAACATCAAATCCATCTCCAACATCATGGTCACTCAACCATAAACCTGCATCCATAGAAGTGGTAATAGGTTTGCAGTCTTGGAGATGAAAACACTACAATAATGTGTCGATGTATTTTGTTTGACACAAAAACATTCTCCCATCAACTTTCCATGAACTAAATGCTCAAATAATGATGCAAAATCCTCAAATTTGACATCTCAAAAGAGGCATGAAAATGAGCCTTAAACTAAGCAACGTGCTTCATGTTAGGACCAATGAAGAGCATTTCATCAACATATAAAAAAATTATTAAAAGTACATCATTTGTATGATTGAAATATAAGGTTATTGTAGTTGGATTGTTCTCAAATCCAACCAAGCATCTGATGCTTGCGTCAATCCATACAATGCCTTTTTCAACCTTTATAATTTGTCTTTATGCCCTTTCACCAAAAAATTATATAGCTGAAATACATACACTTCTTCATGTAAATATCCATTCAAAAATGAAATTTTTAATGTTCAACTAATGTACATTGCAAACATGACAAGCTTCAAGTGCATAGATGCTATGAACAATGTTCAAATGACATGTGGGAGAAAAGGTACCATCAAAATTAATGACTTCTCTCGAGCATAACCTTTGGCATCAAGGCTAGCGTTATACCTATCAACTATTCCATCGGGCTAACATTTCAATTTGTATACTCATTTAGTGCCTTGAGGAAAATCACATAAAGTCTAAGCACCATTCCTCATAATAACATGATATTCTAATTGGATATCACCAATCCAATTTTTTGAATTTTGTGCTTTATCAAAAGGGACATGCTCATTCTCATCACAAGACTAGAGACAACCACTGCATAAGAATCAGATGGAAAAGAAGCATTATGAGACCTACATGAGTTCAATAACACAAAACTACATCTAATTTGCAATCTCTCAAAGTCACCAATCATTTAGGCATAGTTTTCTCCTCTTCTATGTCTACTCTCTCACTAATAAGTGCATCATGTAAATTTGCATAAAAAATGGAATGGTCTGCATAATCATTTGAAACCTATAAAGGTCGAGAAATTTCCTCATTAGGATCAACACGACTGTCCACCTTTAAAAAGAGGCAAAAAAGTGCCATACATATCCTTTGAGTTGACTTATGTCTCCTTGGTACATCAAAGTAAGGGCTGAATGACATCTTCCACAAAAACAACATCATAGCTAACTAGAAGGCATTTGGTTTGTGGATGATATAGGTGATAGGCTTTGCTTTCAAAACTATAACAAAAAAAAAAACATTTCACAACCTCATCATCTAATCTTTTGCATCATTGTTCATGCACTAAAGCATATGCCAAACAACCAATGGATATAGTAGACAACAAAATCCAAAATAGATGAGTATTAGATGGATTTTGACCATACTAACCCTCATAAGGGGTGATAGATTGCAATGTTTTAGTGGGATACTTGTTAAGTATATATGTTGCACACATAATAGTGTGGAGAAATTTCACTCCAATACACTTCAATACACGCAGCGGAAGTTAGAGAATCTCTTCTCGAATCTGCCTTGCAAGACACATGCTTCCTAAAACCTGATTCAGTCACAACTCAGAGACCCAATGGCTCTGAAAATTGGTCCACACACAGTAGACTCTTATAGCTTTCTAACAAGCTATAGAATACTCCATTTGGAGTTCATATGACCAGGTAACCGACTGCATAAAGATAGACTACTTGTCATCTCAGGTTAAGCAGAAAACTGAGGTTCACAAGAAATGTTCCCATTAACTACTGAAGAATGATTTGGTAGAGATATTTGAGATACAAAGAGTATGAAAGATAATCTTTCCAACAAAATATCATATCCATTAATTGGATAAGTACATAGAGAGATATGACCTTCACAAGGTGGATGTATACAGAAAAGGTATGCGACTAGAATACCTTTATGCCTTGTAGCATCCAAATGAGGTACCTTCTGATGTCCATTGGTAAGAGAATGACCAGCATATGCTTCTACACCATCTCCTTGTCATCTCCACAAATTTTCATGTTCAAATGAGCTCTTTATATAGAGCTATGGGCATATGACTTTTCACCTACCCTTGCATCTTCTCTCACCTCTTGACCTTTCACTTCATGTCCTTTGTCTTTCCATTGCCTTGAATGACTTTTGGTGCTCCAGATCACTCGATATAGATAAGGTCACGACTTTTATGAGCACTCTTTATCTCTAAACATATTTTGGCTTTTATGCAAGCCATAAATACGATTTCCCTTTTTAATTCAACACTCTACTCTAAGGTTAAGAGTGTAGGGTTTATGTTTTCAAGGCCTAGCTTCATTTTGGGCTTACAACAAATACATAATTGATGAAGAGGTACATAATGAAGGGTGAGTATGTGTCAAGCCTCACAATCGGAGCTTGCACATGTTCCATAATTTTCAACACTCCCCCTCAAGCTACAATTGGGAGTCCATGCTACTCTCCAATTCTTGTCCTCTTCGTCTTTTGCATCTATTGCCCTTTGCTTCATATGTTGGTGATCTCCCTCATTTGCTTCCAAGCTTCTTTGGCTTCTCTTCAGCTTCATGCTTGCTTCTTTGGCTCTTTGCAAGAGCTCTTCTTCAATACCTATCATGTAATATGCCTCATACAAACTTTTGCAATCAAATGTGATCACCTTGGATACATGTACCTTTGTTGCTTCACTCTCTTCCTCTTCATTTGTTGTCCGCTCTTTGAGAATCTCTCCTCTTCTTTACCTTCATGGCTTCATGTCTTCTAGGCTTGCATGCTTTGCTTTGATCCTCCTTTGTCTTTGGATCGTCTTTGACTTTGTCTTTGGGTGCAATATTTGCATCTCCTTTTGATGTCGTCATTGTTGTCATGCCTTCTTCTAATTTCATGACTCCTTTTGTGCATCATGGCTGCTCCTTGCCTTCTTGGCTCTATTTCCATAGTGGTGGCTCCTCCTCATGCTTTCAATTTACCTTTGATGGCTGCGATTGCTCTTTGTTTGAGTCTTCAAAATCTGAAATTTGTTTTGGCTCAACTTTGTCTTCTTTGACTCTTCTTGGATCATCCAATCCTTGCAAGCTAACTCCCCCTTGCTTCATAATCTCTTCTTCATTCTTCATGGCTGATTTTATACCTGCAAAATCACCAATGGGTTGATCGTACATGAACTCTTTCATGAGTCCTCTTCATGTGAAACATTTCTAGCTTCCACATCTTCCAAGCTTTCTTCATCACCTACAAAACAACACAAGAAATTGTGAATGTGATCAATGGTGCCTCTTGCACCTAACAAAGGGTTGCCGTTCCTCTTGGGATGGTCTTACTTTCCCTTACATAGGCTTGCCATTCCTCTTTGAATGGTCTTACTTGCCATAGGCTTGCCACTCCTCTTGGGTGGTCTTACTTGCCTTTACATATGGCTTGTCATTCCTCTTTGAATGGTGTTACTTGCCATAGGCTTGCCACTCCTCTTGGGTGGTCTTACTTGCCTTTACATATGGCTTGCCATTCCTCTTTGAATGTTCTTACTTGCCATAGGCTTTCCACTCCTCTTGGGTGGTCTTACTTTCCTTTACTTTGGCTTGCCACTCTCTTTAGGTGGTCTTACTAGCCTCATCCTTTTACAATACATTCACATTGAATTATGCTTGGAACTTACCACCACATACAATGTGGATTTTTCAAAACCTTTACCTCAGCCCTTAGCATTGCAAATGGTCTTCTTTACCTTCCTTTGCTTCAGCCAACATGTCACAATTTGCATGAGTGACTCTTCCTTCTATCATGGCACTTGCTTGTGCTCTTGCAACCTTGGGGAATGTCTTTGAGCCCATGTGTACTCTTTGACACTTTATGGAAGCCCTTCTTTGGAGTCTTCTACTCCTCCTTTGTTGGGAAGCTCAATCCTAGGCTTCACCCTTGTCCACCTTTAGCTTTTCTCCAATCTTCAAGCGTTTGACAATGTGTAGCTTCGGCTCCTTCCTTCACTTTGGCTCCAAGCTTTGTGTCCTAGCTTCATCCAAGCTTTGCCAACTTTGCTTTGGCTTGTCCAATAGGAGCATTGCATTCACATGATGTATCTAAACTCAAGAATCAAGTGCTTTTAGTTATCATCACATAAGCATATATATTTTCTTTTGCAAATCTACCTCAATGGTTTTTATCCACAACAAGATACATCCACAAATTTCATACATGGCAGCGTTGCATCTTACCAATATTCATGACATCCAAACACATGTACTTCCAGCTCATCTATGGCCGAACACAACCAAACTTTGAAGCATAAATATCATGCTAACAAATAAACATAAGCATGTATACAAGTCAACAACAATTTGAGCATATATTCAGCTCTCTTTATGCCAATTCACATGGCTACATAGACTTGCAAATTTCAGCTTGTATAGGCTTTATAAAATAGCCTCATACTCATCCACACATTATCAAACATGTGTACATATTATCTTCAACCACATTTGCATACATTCAAGCATGATAGACATCAATAGCCAACTTTAAATTCAACATATATTCAACCTACACATGGCTGTCCAAAATATTTGAGCATAACTTTCACAAGCATGCATACATAAGCATATCCAATGCAAAAGCATATAATGCTATCATCAAGCTTACATAAAAGCTTAAACCTTCAGCCATGTACATAATGATAACTTGCACTTCATTCAATTGAGTGCAACATCTCAAACATGCATACAATCTTCACATGCAACTATATGTAGTTGCTCATCCAAGATTCTTCACTTGAATCTTCATCTTCTTCTATTGGCTGCTCATAAATCCTCAATAAAGTGATTAGTACCACTTATAGCAAGATTCAATGATCATCATATGTAGAGAGAGTAGGACAAGAGAGTGTATCACTTCTCATAATATAAAGCAACAAAACTTTCTTACATACAAAAGCTTTATCTCCATAGCTTTCCAATGAGCATGATAGCTCCAAGCTTTTCTTTGCCATCTCTGCACCTTCTTCAAAATCTCTTTATGCATCCATGGGCTCCACTCCCAATGCTCTGCAATCAAATCTCTGATACCAAAATGTGGAGAAATTTCACTCCAATACACGAATACACGCAGCAAAAGTTAGAGAATCTCTTCTAGAATCTGCCCTGCAGGACACATGCTTACTAAAACCTGATTCAGTCACAAGTCAGAGACCCAATGGCTTTGAAAATTGCTCCACACATAGTAGACTCTTATAGATTTCTAAGAAGCTATAGAACACTCCATTTGGAGTTCATATGACCAGGTAACCGATTGCATAAAGATAGACTACCTGTCATCTCAGGTTAAGCAAAAAACGGAGGTTCACAAGAAATGTTCCCAGTAACTACTGGAGAATGATCTGACAGAGATATTTGAGATACAGAGATTATGGGAGATAATATTTTCAACAAGATATCATATGCATTAATTGGATAAGTACATAGATAGATATGACCTTCACAAGGTGGCTGTGTATAAAAAAAGGTATGCGGCTGGAATACCTTTATGCCTTGTAGCATCCAAATGAGGTACCTTCTGATGACCATTGGTGAGAGAATGAATAGAATATGCGTCTACACCATCTCCTTGTCATCTCCACAAATTTTCATGTTCAAATGATCTCTTTATATAGAGCTATGGGCATAAGACTTTTCACCTACCCTTACATCTTCTCTCACCTCTTGACCTTTCACTTCATGTCCTTTGTCTTTCCATTGCCTTGAATGACTTTTGGTGCTCCATATCACTCCATATGGATAAAGTCACGACTTTTATGAGCACTCTTTATCTTTAAACATATTTTGGCTTTTATGCAAGACATAAATACAATTTCTCTTTTTAATTCAACACTCTACTCTAAGGTTAAGAGTGTAGGGTTTATGTTTTCAAGGCCTAGCTTCATTTTGGGCTTACAAAAAATACATAATTGATGAAGAGGTACATAATGAAGGGTGAGTATGTGTCAAGCCTCACAATTGGAGCTTGCACATGTTCCATAATTTTCAACAAATAGCCTCAAGCCAGAAACTATGTGGTAAAGCTTGACTTTTGACCATACACTTTTCCATTTCCATGAGAGATCCTTGTATGATTAAGGGTTTATTGCATGGGTTCCAAAGTTCAAGAAACTTTGATTTCCTAAAGAAACCATTGGAAAACCTTTGGAGAACACGTGTGTTCTTTATGAGCCTTTAGGAATTGTATTGAAATTGAATGGTTTGAACTTTAGGATATTTATTCTAAAGTTTGCAGCTTTATTATTTCAATAATTCAAGTCAAGAACCCTTTGTTAAGAGAAATTTGATAAGGAACAGAGATCACTGACACACTCTCACACTTAGGAGCGGACTGTTGGAGTTAGAGGTCCACGAAAGCACGTGAACAACACAAGGAAGAAGAAGAAGCTTGGAGCACAACACACAATACTGAATGTATTACCACTAGAATGTACAAAGATAAGTAGCCCGTTAGGGAAATAGACATGTATACAAGCCGGGGGAAAAAACCTCCTAAAGAGGGGAAAAAGTGCCCCGTTGGTCCTAGAGTGTTCACACACATCACTACCTAAATATATCAACAAATCCCCCCTGGGAGTGATGCGGTGAACAAGGAGCTGACACTCATGTATAAGGAAGTGCCAAGCTATGTGGAATCGATCCACAAAAGTAAGTAAGCTTAAATCTTTGCAAAAAGCTTCAAACTTCTCCCTAGGCAGAGCCTTCGTAAAAAGGTATGCAATGTTCTCTTGGGTGGGCACATATGCCAAGCTGATCTCCCTAGTAGAGAACCTCTCCCTGACATAATGATAATGCACCTCAATGTGCTTAGTGCGAGCATGGAACACAGGGTTCCTCACAACTGCCAATGTGCTCTAACTATCAGTGAAGATGGTGGTAACAGAAGACTAACCAAACATGCAAGTTAGCCTTAAAATCAGCAATCTGCGTGTCATGAGGACCAGTGAGTAGCATGTCATCAACATACACCACAATGATCAGAAGCACATCATTAAAACGCTTAACATATAAGGTGCTTTCAGTGTTGGACTGTTATCAAAACCATGTGCAATCACATAGGCATGTATCTTCTCATACCAAGCACATGGTACTTACTTTAAACCATATAATGCCTTCTTTAACCTGCACACCTTGTTTTCATGCCCTTTTTGCACAAAGCCATGGGGCTAAAAAACATACACTTCTTCATGCAAGTCACCATTCAAAAATGTTGTTTTAATGTTCAAATGATGTACATTCCAACCATGATGAGCTGCAAGTGCACAAATGCTATGAACAATAGTCATTTGGCAAGTAGGAGCAAAGGTTTCATCAAAATCAATGCCTCTTTCCTGCACATAACCCTTTGCAACAAGCCTAGATTTATACCTGTCAACACATCCATCAGGTTTACACTTCAGCTTGTATACCCACTTAGTTCCAATGGCTTCTTTCCAGGAGGTAAGTCACATAAAGACCAAGTACCATTTTTCATGATAGCATCATATTCAGATTGCATTGCAGCCATCCGATGTTCAACATTTTGTGCTTCATCAAACGAAACAGATTCAGTCTCATCATAGAGACTAGAGGCAGCCATAACATAGAAAACTGATGCAAAGGAGCCACTATGAGAGCCTAACCGAGTACGATATGACAGAGGTCCATCTAATTTGCTGTCATACAAGGTCTACACCAAGAATTTTGGCATAGTTTTTGCCTGCTCAATATCAGCTCTCTCATCAACAAGTGCATCATGTAAATTTGCATTAGAAATGGAATGATCTGCATCATCACATGAAACCTGCAAAGGATGAGATGTTGCCTCATTAGGACTAGCACTAGAATGTCCACCTATAAAAAGAGGCAACAAAGTATCATTCATGTCTTTGGAGCTAACAAATGTCTCCTTAGTATATGAAAACAATGGCTGAATAACATATTCCACAAAAATAACATCACGGCTAACTAGAATGCGTTTAGTATGTGGATGATATAGATGATAGCCTTTACTTTCAGAACTGTACCCAACAAAAATACATTTTACTGCTTTATCATCCAATTTTTTGTGATGTTGTTGATGTTGGTGCATTTTACCCAAGCCTACATGCTTGATATGTTTGATATCATCCTCATTTGTAAGTCACATGAGTAGTCATGTGAACACCTCTTGTAAAAGAGTTCATTTTTATCTCTTGTAATTGAAAAAAGAAAAAGGAAAAGGATGGCTTACCTCATGCATGATGTAAAAGCAATTTCGTGGCTCCAACTACCAAAACCACGAATTTTTGAGCTGAGGGAATATCTAGAGAATGGTGGGCATGTTCCAGAAATTGATGAAACTTGTTCTCAGTGCTCAGTCCATCATTTGAGGTGTTTTAACTTGGATTGGGAAGCTTGCTAAGTCTATTTTCTATGCCCAAAAGGAATGTTTCTAACTCCTACCAGGTTGAGAGCACTGTTCATTTTCTCCAGCAGGTGTATGTCCAAAAATAGCAAGTTTTGGGAGCTAGTCATTTCGCAACTAGTCTGTCTTGAATTAAACTTTTGGGATACATGTTCCAAAGTACTTGGCTGATATTTTGGTGGATTTAGGAAGCTCAAAGGGTCTACTAATCAACTCTGAAGTCTCAGTTGGCTGGTGTGAAGCTGGTGGTAGCAGCACCTACTCATCTTTGGATTGCATCCACCATCTCTCTTCACAGTGGTATCAGAGCATAGTCAAGCAACATGGGAGATGGATTTCCATCAACAATTGACAAATTGGAACGAAACAACTACCCGGCATGGTCTCTAAGGATGGAGGCTTACCTTCAAGGGAGGAATCTATATGGATTCATATCCGGAGATGAAGCAATGCTTACCATGAGGAACAAAGGGCAACCATCACATGAAGAAGTGGAAGGACTTTCGAATTGGTGTTCGAAGGATGCACTTGCAAGGTCCTATATTCTAAACTCAATCTCTGATTTTCTTTTACCTCATGTCAAGGGATGCAAGACATCAAGAGAGACCTGGAATGCACTTGCTTCTTTCTTCTCTTCCAACACTCGAGCAAGGAAGAAATAATTGTGGATGGAGTTCACAACAATGAAGAAAAGCCCGAAGCAAAATGTGACTGATTATGTCACAAAGATGAAGGAGATTTCCGACCAATTTGGAAGCATTGGAGAGGTAATTGAAGAGGAGAAAATCATAAGACAAATCATGAATGGAATCAAAGCAGACGACAAGTGGGAGTCATTCACAACAGCCATGGATTTATACATGGATATGCATGTACCCGACCTCAACACACTCATGGGCCAACTCTTCACTCATGAAGCAAAGATTAGCAAAGGTGGTGAGTCCTCAAGAGGTAATCAAACTTCTGCCTTATATTCTGATAAAGCTAAGGTCAAGGACAAGTCAAAGAATAGGAAGAATGAAGATGAAGGTAGCTCTTTCCAAGCAAACTTTGCAGGTAGAGGAAGAGCTAGAGGAAGAGGCAGAAGTGGAAAGCAAGGCAGGGGGAGATTCCAATCATCTCAACCTTGCAACATATGTGGCTTATCTAACCATACTACTGAAGAATGTTTCAGGAACCCGAGGAACTCAAGAGGAAGAGGATTCAATAGAGGTGGCTATGGATCAAATAGAGGTAGATATAATGGAGGCTACAACAACAACAACTACTACAACAACAATTACAACAACAACTATCAAAGTGGCCATAGAGGAAGAAGAGATTACAATAACTATGCAAAGGACCAAATTCAAGAAGATTTATTATTGATTATGAATCTATCAGCGAAGAAGGGTAAGGATGATGATCACATATTTTACATTGATTCGGGATGCTCGAACCATGTATCAAGAAATGTGGCTTTACTTTCTGATTTGGAAGATCCTCATAACAAGCATGAAGTGCAGATAGGAGATGACACAAAGCACTCAGTGGAGAAGATAGGTAATGTGAAGACATCAGATGGGAATATGAACCTCTTAAGCAAAGTCTTGTATGTCCCTACAATTACCAAAAATTTAATAAGTGTTGGACAGATTGTTGAAAAATGATTGCAGGTTAGATTCAATCGATTTGGAGCATATGTTGAAGACCCAAGGCAAGGCTTTCGAAGGATTGCCAAAGGAGAAAAGACAGGAAGGCTTTTCACTTTTGAAGTGGAAGATACAAAGAACATAGCTTTGTTTAGCTATGGATCTCAAACTCTAACAGAGTTGGAGATATGGCACAAAAGGCTTGCTCACATTGGTGAGAGGACACTCAAACAGATTTGCAGGGACCAAAGTGTACTTGGTTTGCCTAATATCACAAGGCAACACATGATTTATAAGTGTGAAGCTTGTCAACTCGGTAAGGCTCATAGACAACCTTTCAATAAGAAAGGATATATGTATCAAAATCCTTTGGATCTAGTGCACACAGATGTGTGGGGTCCAAGTAAGGAGCCATCTATATCAGGCTCAAGATATTATGTGTCTTTCATAGATGATTATAGCAGGTGGCCCATTCTGTTTTTCATGAAGCACAAGGATGAAGTGTTTAATTGCTTTAAGAAGTATATTGCTCTTGTTGAAAACCAAACAGGTAGGACTTTGAAACCACTCAGATCAGATGGTGGAGGAGAATACTTCTCTTCTGAATTTGATGCCTTCTTGCATGAGAGAGGCATTAAAAGGGAAGTCACTACAAGGTATACACCCGAACTTAATGGTGTAGCAGAGAGGAGGAACAGAGCTATTGTCAAAGCTGCAAGGTCCATGCTCAATGAAAAGGGATTGCCAAACTACCTATGGGCAGAGGCTGTGTCGACAACCACATATCTCATAAATAGACTTCCATCTAAGTCACTAGATGGAACCACTCCATATGAAGTGTGGAATGGAAGAAGACCTAGTCTAGAGCATTGTAAAATCTTTGGATGCTTAGCCTATGCTCACATTCCTTCTCAAGTAAGAGGGAAATTGGATCCCAAGGCAGAGAAGTGTGTATTCATTGGTCATGATCAAAACCAAAAAGGATATAGATTGTACAATCCAACCAATAAAGGATTTTCTGTGAGTAGAGATGTAATTTTTGATGAAAACAAATCATGGTTTGATGATGACAGGAAAGTGAAGCTGCCGTATGACTTGGATGAATACTTTCCATCACTTCAACCAAAGGAACCAAAGCAGCTTGAAGAAAGTGATTCGGAGATTGACCTAGAAGACTTGGAAAGACTAAAGCTATGGAAGAACAAAGGTAAAGCAAAGATGCAGGATGCTACATATGGACCCGAGAGCTCACATCAACCACTTATAAGGTCTTCAAGGGAGAAGAAGAAACCAGAGAGGTTTGGTTATGATACTTCTTTGGTCACGAAGCACTCAATCTACATTGCAAAGGATTCAACCAATGAAGAACCTACCACATTCGAAGAAGCACAAAGCAAGAAAGCTTGGAGAGATGCAATGGATGAAGAAATGGAAGCCTTGAAGGAGAATGACACTTGGGAGCTTGTACCTAACAAGCCATCTATGAAGATAATCGGATCTCGATGGATATACAAAATCAAGAGAAATCCAGATGAAGTATAAATAGACACAAAGCAAGGTTAGTTGCTAAAGGGTTTGCTCAAACCCATGGTATTGATTATGAGGAGACTTTCTCTCCTGTTGCAAAAATGCCTACAATTAGGGTTCTCATTAGTCTTGCTGCATCTAGAAATTGGAATCTCTATCAACTTGATGTAAAGAATGATTTCTTGAATGGATGGATTTCTGAGGAAGTGTATATGGCACAACCTCCTGGATATGAGGATGCACATCATCCTAACTATGTATGCAAACTAAAGAAAGCTTTGTATGGATTGAAGCAAGCTCCAAGAGCTTGGAATTTCAGATTGGTGACTTATTTGCAGGACCAAGGATTCAAAGCTAGCAAGGCGGATACCTCTTTGTTCATAAAGAGGAATGGATCTGAAGTGATCTATTTATGTGTGTATGTTGATGATATTATTATCACAGGCAATGATCTTGAAGGAATCAAACAGGTAAAGAGTCAAATGAAGGAGGAGTTCAAAATAAGTGACCTCGGACCACTCACTTATTTTCTTGGATTGGAGTTGATCTACACAGATTCAGGTATATACATCACACAAAGGAAGTATGTCCATGACATGCTCGTCAAGTTCAAGATGGAAAATACCAAGTGTGCAGGTACACCTATGGAGCAAAATCATAAGCTTAGTGCTTATGAAGGAGAGCCAATTGAAGACATCACAAGCTATCAAAGCTTGGTTGGAAGTTTGAACTATGCAACACTCACAAGGGTGGATATATGCTATAGTGTTAGCATATTGAGTCAGTTTATGCATAAGCCGAGAAGACCACATATGGAAGCGGCCAAGAGAGTCCTCAAGTACCTAAAGGGGACCATGAATGAAGGTTTGTTTTATTCATATACTTCAGATATTGAGCTAAAGTTCTACTCAGATGCAGATTGGGCCGGATCTAGAGATGATAGAAGAAGCACATCCGGGTATATATCATTTGCAGGTTCAAAAATTATTTCTTGGTCATCGAAGAAGCAACCAACCGTGGCATTATCTTCTACTGAAGCTGAATATAGAGCTTTGGCTAACGCAACTCAAGAAATCATGTGGTTAAGGTCTTTGTACACAGATCTTGGACTTCATTCTTCAACACCTCACATTTTTGGTGACAACACAAGCTCATTACATCTAGCAGCTAATCCGGTATACCATGCTAGAACCAAGCATATTGAAGACCACTACCATTATGTAAGTTTTATCCCTCATTCAACCAGAAATGCATTAAAGTCAGAAGAAATATATTCCCCCCCTCGATCAAAATGGAGGGTTCCCATTTTACATGCTGACAAATTTTTAGCCAAAACCAGAAACTGTTTGAAGCACATAAATACTTAGGACTGTACATAAACACTTCGGACTTTGCCTTCAATGGATATACCCATGCATGCCTCGAAAAATCATTGATGAAAGTCACGAAGTAAAGAGATTTCCCAAAAGAAGGTGTCTGCATAGGACCATAGACATCACTATGTACAAGCTGCAATTCCTGAGTAGCCCGAACTCAACCATCTTTTGGAAAGGAGGAACGTTGCATTTTGACCAAAATAGAGCCTTCACAAACATATTTTTCGAGTGCCTCAAGTTTGGGCAAAGAGGATACCATTTCAGATTTCTACAAGTGTAGCAAGCTAGCAAAATTCAGATGACCAAAGCGTGCATGCCAAAGCTTTGCATCTAACATAGCTTGAGAATCATGTCTTGCACATGTCGAATCATTTACAAATCTTTCATAGTCTATGAGCTTATGACATAAAATTCCAAAAGCAATAATGACATCAACATTTAACAGATCATGAATTGTACATCTGCCATCAACAAATTTCACAACCAAGCCAATCTTAGCTAATGTAGAAACTGATAACAGATTTTTCTTGATCCCTGACACAAACAAAGCATCTGACAAAGTGAAAGAACTACCATCAGTAGTAGTCAAAATGATCTTACCAACTCCCATAATAGGATAAGAGGAGTTGTTGGCGCATGTAACAATATTCCTTGTAGGGGCACGCTCAAGTGAAGAGAAGAAACTATGCTATGAGGTAATATGTTTGGTCGCCCCACTATCAAAGTACCAAACATCTGAGTCTACTCTAGACATGCACTGCTCATGAGAAGATGGGTCAAAACTGCAAACAGTAGTAAACGCCCATTCTTCATCCTGCACAAGATTAGAAGACTCTATTTTTGGTGTAGAGGTCTCTGCAACAACCATTCCGGCCTCTTTCTTCTTTGCCTCTTTTGTAGCCAATTTGGGACAACTCTTAATGACATGATCATTTGCTTTACAATATTTGCAAAACATATTTTGCTTTTTTGATTTCTTCTCATCTTTGTCTTCCTTCTTCGAATGTGCAGCATTTGCAAATTTCTACTTACTAGTAGAAGAGCTCCATTTTCCTTTTCCCTTCTGACTAGCCAGGAAAGCTTGATCTGCAACATGCATAATAGACCTGTTCTGCCTAGACTGGCCTTCCTACAAGAAAACAAAAACTAACTCTTCAAATGTTAATGCATTTGGATTGCCTTTCATCATCAAACGAAGAGTAGAAGCAAAACTCTAATATGAGTCGAGAAGACCATTTAGAATAGTCTGCATAAGTGAACTATCAGGAAGGACTTCATATGCAGAAATCAACTATTCCTTCAAATCCTTGATCTTTGTCAAAAAACTTTCCATAGAATCACCTTCATTCATGTGCTCACTCTCCAACAGTTTTCGGAGGTAAGCAACACGAGCCTCATTCCTAGCCTGGTACAATGTGGCAAGTGTATCCCAAGCATCGTTAGTTGTTCTGCAAGAGTGAATGTGAGGAATAATGGCACATTTGACAGACAAGGCTATCAATGCATGTGCTTGAGCATCTCTGCCATCCCAACAAATTTTCTCTATAGTAGGTGCAACGAAAACAACACGAACAGGAATCTATAGAATATCACCATGTTTGACACCTTCTGCATCAGCTTTAGTACCTGCAATTGTAACAGTTGTAGGTGTGATAGGACTAAACCTATAGTAGACTTCGAGATGCTTATACTAGCAAACTGAAACTCGTATATACCTTTGACACAAAAAGGCAAAATAGCCTACACAACTACTTCAATAGTGCATTTGGAGGCCGAAACGAGCTCAGATCACGATTTTCGCACCACATGGTGAAGTTGTTTTGATCTGTGAAACACCTTGAGCATGCTTACCAAATTTTGTGCGAATCTGAGACTACAACTAGAGAGGTGTCGCTGACACCCTAGGTGACACGACGACCTGCTCTGATACCAATTGTTGGAGCTAGACATCTCCAGAAGCACGCGAACAACACGAGGAAGAAGAAGAAGAAGCTTGGAGCACAACACACAATACTGAATGTATTACCACTAGAATGTACAAAGATAAGTAGCCTGTTAGGGCAATAGGTGTATATACAAGTCGGGGAAAAAACCTCCTAAAGAGGGAAAACAGTGCCATGGTGGTCCTTGAGGGTTCACACACATCACGATATAAATATATCAACACACAAACAAATTGAGGAAAGGAAGAATGATCTTCTTCTTCTTCTTTTATTACATAAAAGGAATATATAAGAATGGCCTAAAACAACAATACAACTATTGCAATATATAAAGAACAATACATAAGGGAAATCCTAATGCTCGTGAATGAGTGAGCTAGCAGGAAACAAATGTGCCATTAATCTCTATAGATAAATCTAGTAAAGCTCACTAAAGTGTCACTGACATATACCAACATGACCACTATTTTGGAGTTTGAGGTCTGCGGAGGCATCGAAACATCACAAGAAAGAAGAAGAAGTGGAGCAAAACACACAATACTGAATGTATTACCAAGTGAATGTATAAAAATAATTTACCCCTTAGGGTTATAGGCATATATACAAGCCAGGGAAAAAACCTCCTAAAGAGGGAAAAAAGTGCCCCAATGGTCCTAAGTGTGTTCACACACATCACTACCAAAATATATGAACAAATCCCCCTTGGGAGTGATGTGGTGCACAAAGAACTTGCATCCATGTATAAGGAAGTGCCAAGCTATGTGAGAAGAGATCAATCCACAAAAGGAAGTAAGCCCAAAGCTTTGCAAAAAGCTTCAAACTTCTCCCTATGTAGAGCCTTTGTGAAAACATCTGCAATATTATCGTGTGTGGGCACGTATGTGTAGCTCAGTGATGAGTAGCACCTCCTTTAATGTCAATCTGGGAAGACATGAGGATGGTATGAAGACCTCGAACAAGTGATGGCACAAATGTTTGAGTGAGATGCACACTAACATGCACACACATACACACACACGTGCACACAAGGCAAGAACAAAGAGAGAGACAATGGAGTTCTTTAGATTACTCAAAAGTGCTCTTACTAGTTCAATTCTACAACAAGCTAACCTCAAAAATGAACTCTCTAGCTCTTTTTATAGTTTTTGACTAGCTTTTGGCCCTGTCTAGACTTAGTGTCCGGCCTAGTTCAAAATTAGGTTCTAGGGCCTATTTGAGGGCTCAAACGGAGTCTAAAAAATATGAAAATTGATAGGTAGGTACTTCTAATGCTCCTCAAGCTCAAGGACTCCTTGGCTTTCACAAAATGGAGTTACACAAAGGTGGAATGGTATTTACAATGGTGTAAAGTGACTAAAATCACTATTTGGGAAGTATTAATTCAGGAAAAATGATGGGCCTATTTGCCAGATCTTCTT
Organism: Ceratopteris richardii; assembly: GCA_020310875.1. Lineage (NCBI taxonomy): Eukaryota > Viridiplantae > Streptophyta > Polypodiopsida > Polypodiales > Pteridaceae > Ceratopteris > Ceratopteris richardii. The sequence goes on along the minus strand of CM035417.1, from coordinate 59,218,573 downwards.
TGAATGCTTTGCCTGCTTGGCCCTTCTCGTTGGCTCCCTTGTCTTGTAAGTCCATGACCGCCCTGACCACTGCCAACACTCCCCCCTCTCTTGCATCTGTCGTCTCTGACTGACCTTTGTTGTGTGGACCGTTGGATGTAGTACTCCACGACATCTGTGGCTAAGTGATGTTCTGCTATTCTCAGCCCTTTGGCCAAATCAGTGAGTAGGGCATCCCAGTCTACTGGCCGGGGTACCTCCAGATGTGGCATGCATAACTGTTCTGAGTGTAGAGCCTGTTCAACCGCAAATAGCTGTAATAGGTGAGATGGTTTGGGTATGAATATCTCGGAATGATATTCCCAGAACCCTGTGATAAACATTTCCTCAAATGTTTGCTTGAAGCAGGCTGGTAGATACTTGATACGAGCATGCCATGCATAGACAACGTTGATGGGTGGTGTTGTGCTCATATCGTAGGCGAGATCCTGGTTGCCTTCATTGAATCCGAGGGCCGAAAGGTAAGGCTCTTTGACATTTCTAAAGGTTCTGAAAGTGATCAGCATTAACTCAAATATTTTGAGGCACATCTGTGCCATGATATCTGGTACATTTTTGAATCTAACTACCCAGTGTCGGATGGTTGAAATCATGTAGCCGATCGTGGGTTGGCCATGAGGGGGTGCTAAGTACACATAGTTTAGCCACTTTTCACATCCTTTAACTGTCAAAACTGTCTTGGTGTACTCTGGCCAAGACCTTCGTGGAAAGACAGGGCAGTAGCATGGGTTATACTTGATGTATAAAGGCATGTTATTCCAAGTGCGTACCATCTCAGGGTATGTTTCAAGCAGACGAATCCTCCAGGTAGGTTGAAATATATTCCCATGCGTGGCGCTTGCAGGAATGTCATCTGGTGCAAACTGTGTTGCCGAGGTTGGTTCTTTTGTTGTGTGCTACTTTATTTCAACATTATAGTCTGCCATTAATACGCAGAATGGAACATACAAATCATCGGACGTGCCAATCCACCGATGATGGGAGAGGTTTCTGAAGTAATCCGATTTGATGAGGACTTCTTCCAATCGGGACATAGACTGTATCTGTACTGCCACTCTCTCATCATGGGTTGCACCAATCTTTTCTAACTTTTGCATTCATTCAGGAGCTTCGATTTCAATTGTGTCCATTCCTTCCTCTGTTTGCTTACCCCTTGGTGCAGGCATGGGTACATATGGGTCTTCAAAAGTCTCCTCAACTTCAATTGGAACTAAGTCCTCAGGTTCCAGCTCCACAAGGGGAGAGTGTTGGGAGAGATGGTTGGATGCACTCAAGAGATTGAGTTGAAGCTGCTAGACCTGCTTTGCTCCAGCCCTCCTTTGCTTCACATATGCTTAGTACACTTGATTAGCTTCCAAATGATACCAAGAAAGCATATATGTACTTTGCAAATGATATGTGTAATGATCAAATCAAAACAGACTACTTGAGACTTCAAGAATCCAAGAAAACTTGCTAATTTGGTATTGACACCTGCTCAGTCTTTCACTCAGTATGACCAGCACACTTACAATTGATCAAATTCCTTCTGGACATATTAAATTAGCTTAACAAGCTACCATTTGCAAGTGGAATGAGAGGAAATGACAAACTATACTCTGAGAAAGAAGTTTAGCAAAATTATATGTACCCCCGATATTTTAGGAATTCTGCAGACTAATACCAGTGACGACTTCGAGTGGGATTTCTCTGAGATGGCTGATCCTTTGACCTTGAAATTTTGTAGGCGTGTAGTATGCTTGGAGCTGGTTCCAATGTGCTTTGAATCACTTGATTTGGTTTAGTAGATCCGAGATATGCCCCTTAGAAGTTGACAGACTTGGAGATGATGACTCAGAGAAAACAGAGATAATGAATGTGTATACTTCTATTGATTGATGTAGTTGTACAATCCCATTAGCATGACAAGCATAGCTAAATGAGGTGTAGTGGTGTAGGCTATGAAGTAGCACTAACGCACACAGAGTTACAATGATAGAATGCCTCGGGGAGTGAGCTCAATTGGACTAACTAACCCGCGACTTTTTACATTGACTTTTATAGAAGTTGAGTTGAGATTTGAATTTGAATTCAAGTTCAAATCTCCTATAATCACTCCTCTAAAAGTAGGGAGATATTATCTCCATTTACACCATCCAATTTCCACGACTTAATCAAGTAGGTGTGTGTTCATAAATGACAAGTCACTAAGACTTTTACAATGAAAGTAAAAGGATAATAAATCATAGGTATGGGTTCCTATGCTCTTCCCTTCAAGTGAAGCCTTGATAAAAAAAAAATTGTCCAAGCTAATCTTCCAAAGTTCCAAGCCAAGTGTGGAGGCTTGAAATGCACCAACAGCTCCCCCTCAAGCCAAGCACTTTGGCTTAAGTCTTCATCTTTAGTCTTCAATCACATCCTGCAATCCAATCATGGATTTGAATCTGCATAACTTGTTTCCATCCAATGGTTTAGTGAGGCAATCTGCACATTGCATATTAGTAGACACATAAGTCAATTGAATGTCTTTGCTTAGCAATTTTTCTCTCACATAGTGGTAATGAACCTCTATGTGTTTTGTCCTAGCATGATATATTGGATTAGTTGCAAGGTGAAGAGAGCTTGTGTTATCTCCAAAGATGATTGGAGGCCTAGTGTATAGGCCTAGCTCTGTATACAAAAGCTTTAACCAGATAGCTTCTTGAGTGGCATTGGCAAGCCCTCTATACTCTGCTTCAGTGGATGACAATGCCACTGTAGGTTGCTTCTTGGTTGACCAAGAAATAGGTTTATCTCCTGCAAAGCAAATGTAACCTGATGTGCTCCTCCTATCATCCTTGCATCCTGCCCAATCTGCATCTGAGTATACTTTAATGTCAATATCTGATGTATAAGGAAAGTACAAACCATGGTTCTGAATTCCCTTCAAATACTTCAAGATTTTCTTTGCTGCCTCTAGGTGAGGTACCCTTGGTTTGTGCATGAATTGGCTTAGCACACTAACTCCATATGCTATGTCAATTCTTGTCAAGGTAGCATAATTCAAACTACCTACCATACTTTGATATCCTGTAATGTCTTGTATTTCATCCCCTTCATGAGCACTAAGCTTTAGGTTGACCTCCATTGGAGTAGTTGAGACTTTAGCATCGTGCAAGCCAAACTTCTTGACCATCTCCTGTACATACTTCTTTTGAGTGATATATATACCTGAGTTGGTGTAGACTAACTCAAGACCTAAGAAGTACTTCAATAATCCAAGATCATTGATCTTGAATTCCTTCATCATCTGTCCTTTGATGTGTCTAATCCCATTGACATCATTGCCTATAATGATGATGTCATCAACATAAACACACAAATAGATTACCTCTGTACTACTTCTCTTTATGAACAGAGAAGTATCAGCTTTGCTCATCACAAATCCTTGGTCTTGGAGGTAGGTTGTCAACCTGTAATTCCATGCTCTAGGTGCCTGCTTCAAACCATATAGAGCCTTCTTCAATTTACAAACATAATTTACCTTCTTGGGATCTTCATAGCCAGGTGGTTGTGACATGTAGACTTCTTCAGATATCCATCCATTCAAGAAAGCATTCTTGACATCTAATTGGTACATGTTCCAATTCTTGGATGCAGCTACACTCACCAATATTCTGATAGTTGGCATCTTAGCCACAGGAGAAAATGTCTCCTCATAATCAATGCCTTGGGTTTGTGCAAAACCCTTGGCAACCAACCTAGCTTTGTACCTGTTTATTGTTCCATCAGAATTCCTCTTTAGCTTGTAGATCCATGTGGATCCTATCACCCTCATAGTGTCCTTCTTGGGTACCAAGTCCCAAGTATCACTCTCCTTGAGAGCTTCCATTTCTTCATCCATAGCTCCTTTCCATTCTGGTTTGGTAATTGCTTCTTCATAGGTACCTGGTTCTTCATTTAACAAATCCTTTGCAAGATATACAGAATGTTTAGTTACAAGTGATGTGTCATACCCATATCTGATAGGCTTCTTACTTTCTCTCTGAGATCTCCTCATAGCTTGAGTTGAGGATTCTGGTATATCCTCTAGCTTCTTCATCTTCATCTTTCCTTTGGACTTCCATGCCTTGAATTCCTCAAGGTTAATTGTATTATCATCATCTGAGCTTGAGTCTTCTTTCTGGATTGGTTCCTCCTTGGTAAGCCTTGGAAAATCTTCTTCCATGTCATAAGGTAGACTAACCTTCCTGCATTCATTCTCATACCATGAGTCATTCTCATCAAAGATGACATCTCTGCTTACCTTGAAGCCTTTGTTTGTTGGGTTGTAGAATCTGTATTCCTTTTGGTTCAAATCATAACCAATGAAGATACATTTTCAGCTTTAGGGTCTAGCTTTCCCCTTACCTGTGAGGGAATATGCACATATGCTACACAACCAAAGATTTTGCAGTGATTCAGAGAAGGTCTCTTACCATGCCAAGCTTCATATGGTGTCATACCATCAAGTGATTTGGATGGCAACCTGTTTATGAGATAGGTGGCAGTGGATACACCTTCTGCCCAAAGATAATTTGGCAATTTCTTTTCATTAAGCATAGACCTAGCTGTTTCTACAATGAGTCTATTCCTTCTTTCAGCTACTCCATTTTGTTCAGGTGAATACCTTGTGGTTATCTCCCTCTTGATGCCTCTTTCCTGCAAGAAATCTTCAAACTCATTGGAGAAGTACTCTCCTCCACCATCTGACCTTAGCCTTTTCAAGCTTCTTCCTGTTTGATTTTCAACAAGTGCAAGATACCTCTTGAAACAATTAAACACTTCATCTTTATGTTTCATAAAGTATAAGATAGTCCACCTGCTATAGTCATCAATGAAGGACACATAGTACCTTGATCCTGAAATGGAGGGATCCTTGCTAGGTCCCCAAACATCTGTGTGTACCAAGTCTAGGTAGTCTTTATGCATGAAACCTTTCCTTGAATAGGGCAACCTGTGAGACTTACCAAACTGACAAGCACCATACTTGTAAATCATGTGTTGTTTGGATACATTAGGTATCCCAAGCACACATTGATCCCTGCACATTTGCTTTAGGGTTCTTTCACCTATGTGACCTAACCTCTTGTGCCATATTTCTAACTCTGAAAGTGTTTGATCCTTGTAATTATATAAAGCAATGTTCTTGGTGTCTTCTAGCTCAAAAGTAAACAATCTACCTGATTTCTCCCCCTTGGCAATTCTTTTGAAACCATGTCTTGGGTCTTCCACATATGCTCCATGTTGAGTGAACCTGACCTGTAACCCTTTCTCCACAATCTGACCAACTCTCATTAGATTCTTGGTGATGGTTGGTACATAGAGTACCCTGCTCAATAGGTTCTGGTTACCATCACATGTCTTTACATTTCCAATCTTAACAACAGAATGTTTAGTATCATCACCTGTCTGTACCTGATGTTTGCCCTTGGGTTCTTCCAAATCAGAGAGTAGTGCCACATTACCAGCTACATGGTTAGAACATCCTGAATCAATATAAAATAAATGATCATCATTTGTACCTGCCTTGGAGGTCATATTCATGATCAATAGGGAGTCATCTTGCTCCTCTGTGTAGTTGTTGTAATCCCTTCTATTTCTGAATCCACCTTGATAATTACCATTGTGGTTGTGGTTGTAATTGTTGTTGTATTGATTGTTGTATCCATTGTAGCCTTGGTGTTGGTTGAACCTGCCTCTCCCTTGAGAGTATCCACCTCTTTGATAGCCTCTTCCTCTCTGATTCTTGTAGTTCTTGTAGCATTCATCTGTGGTATGATTGGACAATCCACAAATGTTGCATGGGGATGAGTTGTAGGGTCTCCCCCTACCTGACTTACCTCCTCTGCCTCTACCTCTTGAGGGTCTACCTCTCCCTGCATAGTTTGCTTGGGAGGTAGAACCTTCTTCATCAACCTTCTTACTTTTACCTTTATCTTTAACCTTCTTATCAGTATATAGAGCAGAGGGGTTGTTACCTTTTGATTGATCTCCTGCCTTTGTAAACTTTGCTTCATGTGTGAATAGTTGGCCCATGAGTGTTGTGAGATCTGGGGTATGCATGTCCATGTAGAGGTCCATTGCAGTGGTGAAGCTTTCCCACTTATCATCTGCCTTGAGTCCATTTGTTACTTGCCTGACTATTTTCTCCTCTTCGATCTCCTCTCCAATGCTTGCTAATTGGTCTGCCACATCTTTAATCTTGGTGACATACTCTGAGACTGATTGCTTGGGCTGCTTCCTAAGAGTTGTGAATTCAATCCACAGTTGATTCTTCGTGGCCCTTGTGTTGGAAGAGAAATATGTTGACAGAGTTTCCCAAGTCTCTTGGGAAGTCTTACAGTTCCTTATATGAGGTAAAAGGAAATCAGATATAGAGTTAAGAAGGTAAGACCTTGCCAAAGCATCTTTTGCACACCATTGGTTGAGCCTCTCTTGTTCATCCTTGGTGGGTAGTCCTCTAGCTTTGAATGAGGGCAATTCCTCATCTCCTGATATGTATCCAAATAAGCTTCTTCCTTGTAGATAGGTCTTCATCCTTAGAGACCAAGCTTGGTAATTGTTCCTGTCCAATTTGTCAATGAATGAAGGAAAACCATCTCCCATGTTTACCTTATTTGCTCTGATACCACTGTTGGGAGAGATGGTTGGATGCACTCAAGAGATTGAGTTGAAGCTGCTAAACCTGCTTTGCTCCAGCCCTCCTTTGCTTCACATATGCTTAGTACACTTGATTAGCTTCCAAATGATACCAAGAAAGCATATATGTACTTTGCAAATGATATGTGTAATGATCAAATCAAAACAGACTACTTGAGACTTCAAGAATCCAAGAAAAGTTGCTAATTTGGTATTGACACCTGCTCAATCTTTCACTCAGTATGACCAGCACACTTACGATTGATCAAATTCCTTCTAGACATATTAAATTAGCTTAACAAGCTACCATTTGCAAGTGGAATGAGAGGAAATGACAAACTATACTCTGAGAAAGAAGTTTAGCAAAATTATATGTACCCCCGATATTTTAGGAATTCTGCAGACTAATAGTGACGACTTCGAGTGGGATTTCTCTGAGATGGCTGATCCTTTGACCTTGAAATTTTGTAGGCGTGTAGTATGCTTGGAGCTGGTTCCAATGTTCTTTTAATCACTTGATTTGGTTCAGTAGATCCTGAGATATGCCCCTTAGAAGTTGACAGACTTGGAGATGATGACTCAGAGAAAACAGAGATAATGAATGTGTATACTTCTATTGATTGATGTAGTTGTACAATCCCATTAGCATGACAAGCATAGCTAAATGAGGTGTAGTGGTGTAGGCTATGAAGTAGCACTAACACACACAGAGTTACAATGATAGAATGCCTCGGGGAGTGAGCTCAATTGGACTAACTAACCCGCGACTTTTTACATTGACTTTTATAGAAGTTGAGTTGAGATTTGAATTTGAAATCAAGTTCAAATCTCCTATAATCACTCCTCTAAAAGTAGGGAGATATTCTCTCCATTTACACCATCCAATTTCCACGACTTAATCAAGTAGGTGTGTGTTCATAAATGACAAGTCACTAAGACTTTTACAATGAAAGTAAAAGGATAATAAATCATAGGTATGGGTTCCTATGCTCTTCCCTTCAAGTGAAGCCTTGATGAAAAAAAAATTGTCCAAGCTAATCTTCCAAAGTTCCAAGCCAAGTGTGAAGGCTTGAAATGCACCAACAGAGAGGGTTGACGCTCATATTGAAGAACTTTATTTTGTAGTTCTTCCAGATGTGCTCTGAGTTCTGCGACTTCTTCTGATGTGTCTACGGCGGCTGTGACTTCTTTTGGTGAATCTTGCTGAGCTGCCACTTGCTTTAGTAGGTCATACCTTTCTTTTTCTAAGGCTGCATGTGCTTCCAGGAGATTGGCGTGTGTTTCCAACACGATTTGCATATTTTTAGATGGGATGGCCTTGAAATGCTCTGGGTCGATTTCTTGCGGTGAACCCTCCATTGCTGCTTCGAGGTTTTCTTCCTTCTGTTTCTGTAGTCGTTTATTTTCTTCGAGTGTTGTGGACATGTGCTTTCGTAGTAAGACAAGGTTACATCGAAGCTTGATATTGTCCATTATCTGGGCTTGTAACATATCATCGAGTTGTTGTTTTTCTTTGGTATCTGGCTGGGGTGGATTGGCTACTAATTGATCATGTTGTGCCTGTAAGGTATTAAACTGCTGTTGTAATAGCCTCTTCTCCTTCTCTAAATTAATGAATCTTTCTTGTAGCGTTTCATGGTCTCTAAACAGGCTCGTATGCTGAGCATCTAGGTGTTGGTAATGCTGTTGTAGTTGAGACATACACTGGTACAAAGTATTAAATACATTATTAACAGGAGTGGATGCGGGGAAGGTGTTGAATGTAGGAGGGTAGGGAAAAGGGAAAGGGAGTGTGTATGCTGTGCTTGAGAAGGGTGAAGTGGGTGGTGGAGGAATGGGAGATTGTGGGAATATGGGGGGAGGGAGAGGTGCGGAAGTGGGTGATATGTCCATGAAGTCATGTGTGGATGCGGTCATGGGAGTGATTGTGAACATGGGAATTGTCGGTGTGGTGATGGTTGTGAATGTGTAAAGTGGTGTGTGCAGTTGTGAATATGAACCACCAGGAAGTGTGATAGGGCGAATGGGGTTTTGAGTGGCTACAGTTAGAATTACAGTGTCAGTGGTAGTCTTTACAATATTGGTGGTGTCAGGTTGTGTGGATTGTGAGGGTGGACTCACAGTCTGTGCTTCGGTATGGGAAGTGGAATCTAAGTCTGTGACAGTGGTGGTAGGAGGTGAAGGTGGTGGAGTTGGAGGGGAGGGTGGTAAAGGGGGTGACGGGGGTGCACTTGAGATATGGGCTTCATCAGTGTGATGAATGGTATGAGTTGTGCCCGTGGTGGTGCATGTGGTGCCTTGTGGTTCTGATACCAAGACATTTATTTGTTTCCCTGGTATAGGGGGACATCTGCCGTATCTTCGCTTCGATCTTTAAGAGTGGGCGAGAGCGGTATGCACGGTCTCAGGTACCCCCAATGCATCAACAATCATGTCAAGGGTTGCCCTGTATTGCTTGTCCACACCTTCATCTTCCAAGATCTGGTTCATTAGGGCCTTTCTTGCTGCCAGGGATAGTTTGTCTTGTTCCTGAACCCAATTAATGGTATCATACAGTCGTTTTAGTTGCTTCGTATAGACAGAGGCACCTTCAAGTTCCGGTATGACTTCTTGTTCATATTCACGCTCTCCTTTGTCAGATGGTCCTTCTTGTTCATCCTCTTGCTCCTTTTCTGCAGTCTCCTCTTCATCTTCATCTAGTTCGACTACGTTTGGTTGAGTTGGATGAGGTCGGTCCGTGACAGTTTGTTGTCCGCTTGCTTGCTCTGCCTCAACTTCCAAATTAGTAGCATTAATTATTCTTGGTACCTCCTCATCCGTTAGATCCTCTAGTGTGAATCCATGAGGGAACTCCAAATCAGTGGGTACCAGTGGGAACACTAGATTCGGTCCTTCTGTGCTATGCCTTGGTAATTTGATAGTGAAAGGTTGCACTTGCCTTGGAAGTCGTGGAGTTGTGTCCGGTGTCAGTGTGGCACCGCGAGCCTGTGCACAGGGCATCTGAACTGCTCCCCTCATTTTCTTGGATGGAGGCCCTGCGGTTGATAGTCTTTGTTGAAATTCTTGCACCCTGGTCCAAACAAGTGCCCTTTGAATTGGCACATCATATGCCAAGCATTGGTAAACAATCCTTGTAAGAGCACAACATCCATAAAGTACTGACTTTTGCTTCTTATACCATCGTTGATGTGCCAAGTGTATTTGGTCAATAATCCAATGAGGCATGTTGATTGTCAAATTCACAAAATGTTGCATGCACATTTGAAGGTGAATAGCAATAGTTGATGTCATTGCCACCATGTCCTTCAGTTTAGTCAGGTTCCTGTTCTTCATGTTGTCTGGGACCATTGTCTCTTTCTCTGTGGGGATATGCATACCTTTCATATCGAGATCTTCCCTTACCAAATTGTTAGTCAATTTGAAGCGCTTCAGTTCATTACCTCTTGTAAGAGATGGTAGGACAAAGGTGCTATACCCTTTTTTCTCTTTACTGGGAGTGAGGGTGCTAATCAAGTATGAACACCTTAGAAATTTCGGCTTCGGTAACTGGGCTTTGAAGTAATCATATAGTCCAACCTTCTTCCATATCGGTTTCAACCCTTCATTATTTTGAAGCCTCTCAAACTCTCTGGTAAAGAAGTGATACCTGCCCCAGCGTCCGTTGAACTCTATTTCTACCTCCCACAAGTAAATGCCTTCTCCAAGAGGTCCTAACACATCACTGAACCAATGTGACTTTTTGCTTACTGGTGATGTGTGCCCCTAGGGAGGATTCTGAACAGGTATGGCATGTAATGCTCTCAATGCCAATGGTCTTTCCTTCAACTCCTCCTCAATGGGGAGACTTTCAATGTCCACAATCTGAGGGCTGGTGCCTGCCTGAGAGCTAGTTCCTGCAGCCTCGGCCATATTGAAGGGACTGGCCACCGGTTCTGTGAGAATATACAAATGAATGTTAAAATTGCAAATGGACACCAAGTGGTCATGTGTCCCCGTTACAACATTAACATCAGTTTTTAGTGATAAGTTAGTTAGTCAGTGAGTGCTCGGTGATTGTGGGTGTAGTTAGTGGATGAATTGTCCTATGAGCTAAATGGAAAGATGCAGTGTGAGAATGATGCAGTTAGTAGGTGGAGGTGAATTTACAAGTGGGGGTTGGGGGGTGTATTACGAGCTTTGGGCAGCCAAACATTGTGGATGGCTTTCAATGCTGGTTCTGTGGAGACTCTCGAGGGCTTTGTGAGAGTGTTTGCTTGGAAATGAGGCTTTTTAGGGACCCAATTACAAGTGATTCTACTCGTGCTCATGGGTGAATATGTGTTCGTGCGTGATGTATAAGAGTGGGTATCAGCTGTTCAAGTGAGTGAACCATGTTGTACATGGTGTCGTCTCTGTGTATCTATTTGAGCTCGCAAGCAAGCCTTAGGCACCCAAATTTGTCTTGATTGTGGGCTAGCCTTCATCGACTTCTTGGGTACCTAGATAAACTTCACTTTCACAGAAGAATGTTTGGAAGACTTCCTATAAGTGTCGTGTCGTTGATCACTAATAGGAATTTGAGCCAGTTGTTGTGGCTTGACCGCAATAGGATGCTCACCTTTTCGCACCCACACTTGTTTTGATGGTTGAGACACCATGCTTCGTATTTTCTTTTGGCTTCGAGCATAAGTCGTCTGCTTCTTCTGCGTTTGATCTGCCTTTGGTTGCTGCATCCCTGTGGCTTTTGGAAAAGAAGGGAGTTCCGTCGTATTCTTGACTTCTTTGTTGAGATAATCATCCCTCTGCATCACATAGTTTTGGACAAGAACAACATGGTCATCTTCATGTGTACTCCTGGAAGGACCAGGAGTTTGTGCCTTTTCTAGTTCCTTGAGTGCCTCATTTTCTATCTCAAGTGTAATGCGGTTCTGATCCACCCAGACCTGAAGAAGTCCACTTCTTAGATTTAGGTTGACCACATGATCATAAATCCAGTCTTGACCCAGGACAAGAGGTTCAGTGAGGTCCTCGTCTTGACACACTAGTACTTTAACTGTCAATAAAACATATTGAATATAAAGGGGAAGTTCCACCTCTCCCAAGCAAGGGGTTTCCACGCCTCCCAATCCTATGAGATATGCTTCTACAGGATTGACATTTAAGTTCAATTCTCGACAGTAAGAAAGTTTAACAGCACTAGTGGCTGCACCTGAGTCAATCAAGGCTCTTACAGTCCTTGCGCTCTTTCCTTGTCCTATCTCTAAGGTTACAAAAGGACATCGGTCAATTATCCTATGAGAGCTAATACCTGAAACTTCATACATAGCCATATGATATCCTTGAGCTGCATCGACATCTGTCCTAGGCTGATGTTGACCCTGTCTTCCAATTTCATTCTTCGGATGCGTTCCAATGCTTCTACCTATGCCTCTTCTCGAATTTTGCTTTTCCTCTTCTTTACGTTTCTTTGCAGTATTGATTCGATCTAACATCTCCTCCGTGAGGGGTTCCTGGTATAATTTGACTCTGCATCCACTAATGTAACTAGGAAGAACATCACCTTCTAGTGTAGCTAATTGAACTACTCCACTCGTTGAGATCCTATTTATGATCATAGGTCCATAACCTCTCTTCTCTAGTTTTCATGCATGTTGTTTCAAATTGTAGACCAAAACTAGGTCTCCTGCTTTTAAGCCCTTATTCTTCACATGTGCATCGAAATATGCTTTTTACCTCTTCTTGGCTGCATAAATTCCTGCTATAGCTCTCAATCGTGTTTCACCTAATCGTTCAAGATCAAAGATTCTAGAGGAGAGCTCGTGGCCTGTCCAATCATGCTCTTGTGCTACTTTCAATGTAGGTATCAAGAAGTCCAATGGTAGCACTACATTTTGGCCAAATACCATTTGAAAGGGTGTGGCTTGGAGTACTGTTTTATAGGCAACTCGGTATGCCCAAACAACATGGTGTAGCTGTTTGTCCCAATCAGAGCATTTATTGTTCACTAGTTTTGTCAATACATTGCATAGAATCTTATTTGTGCTCTCAGCCTGGCCATTAGCTTGTGGGTGATAGGGGGCAGACTTCTTGTGTATCACCAAGAACTCTTGAAGAAGATTTTCAATGACTTCATTCAAGAAGTGAGTGCCTCTATCACTTACTAGCTCAATAGGTAGCCCGTATCTAGTGAACACATTCTCAAATAAGAACTTTGCTGTCATTTGAGCATCGTTCTTTGTTGTAGCTTTTACCTCTACCCACTTGGTTAGGTAGTTTGTGGCCACAATAATGTATTCAACATGGGAACCCTTAGCTGGGGGATTAATAGGACCTACGAAGTCTATTCCCCACTTAGAGAATGCTTGTCCTCTCAGGTGAGTCTTCCCTTTCCTCACCACAACCTCAAAGTCATATTCCATTAGCAAGAGAAACCATCTTACTAATCTACCTGTATTGCATGGCTTGTTCATGAGATATAACAATGCTTGATGGTCAATAAAAAATTTAAACTTATTTGCAAGAAAATAGTTTCTAAACTTCTTAACCGCATATACCATGCCTAATCCTTCTCTCTTAGTAGTGGTGTAATTCCGTTCAGCCGCATTTAGCTGTCTACTAGCATAGGCAATTGGGAGATCCATATTACCTTCGCCAGTAGGTTGTGCGAGTACACACCCAATGGCATAATTGGATGCATCCACGTGAACATGAAAAGACTTATTCCAATCTGGTGTAGTCAAGATTGGCGTTGAACATAATCATCGTTTAAGCTCATTGAAGGAGTTCTCACATTCCTCAGTCCACTCAAAATTGGTCAAAAGTCCATACAGAGGCTTTGCTATGATGGCATAGATGTGTATACACCGTCGGTAATAACCACAATGCCCTATGAAAGCTTGCACTTCCTTGACATTCTTTGGCCTAGGTAGCTCTGCAATAGCTCTAACTTTTTCCTCGTCCGTAGATATGCCATTCTTTGATACTATGTGTCCTAGAATCTTGCCCTACCTGGCCATGAAAACACACTTTTCTGGGTTCAAGCAGACTTGATATTCTCTACATTTGTCAAAGATTTGCCTGAGTTCAGGTATATGTGTTTGTCTAATGTTGGAATGAGCACAAAGATCATCAACATAGACCTCTAAATTCTTCCTCAGGAATTCTTTAAATACATGACATCAGTCTCTGAAATGTAGCGGGTGCATTGGTGAGACCAAATGGCATTACTCAGAAGGCAAATATGCCCCACTCTGTGGCGAAAGCTGTCTTATGCCGATCTTCTGGAGCTATGGATACTTGATTGTAGCTAGAAAATCCATCAAGGAAGCTATACACTTACTTGCCTGCTACTCTTTCTAATAGATGCTCAGTGATGGGAAGTGGATAGTTATCTCGAATAGTGGCTGCATTAACCCTCTTCAAGTTAATGCACACACGTAGCTTTCCATTCTTCTTGGGCACAACTACAATGGGGGATACCCACTTAGTGTGCTCAATTTCATAGATGAATCCAGCTTCCACCAGACGATCTATCTCCGAAGCTCAATGGCAACAACTATGCTACATGGAAGGTAAAGATGGAGTCCTTACTTTTCTTTCAAGATTGTTGGGATTTAATTTCGATGGACAGACCGATTGGAAGTGAAGAAGAATTGTCCAAATGGGATAAGAAGGCCATGTTTGCAGTTCATATGATAAGGTTGAGTGTCAAAGATGACATTCTCAGCCATCTTCTTGATGTGAAGACTCCCAAGAAGGCATGTGAGACATTGAAGAATATCTACGAGTCCAGGAGCACCTCAAGGCAAGTGGCATTGAGGGCTGAACTTACCAATTGTACGAGGAAGCAAGGAGAGGATGCTTCAAGCTTCATCAAGAGAGTCAAGGATCTACATCAACAACTAGTGGCTGTTGGAGATAAGATGTCTGACAACGAGCTCTCTACAATCATCATCCATGGATTGCGAGATGGATATGAAGGCTTAGTTCAAGGCCTCATCATCTTGAGGGAGAAGCCATCTCTTGAGGAGATGGAACAAATTTTCAGAGATGAAAATCAAAGGCAGGCTGCAATGAAGTCAATACATGATGGAGGAAAGGCATCAACATCAAATGACAAAGCACTCTTCTCATCAAGGGGAAGAGGAAGATTCAACACACAAAGAGAAAGAGGGTGGCATCAGCCCACTCACAACCAAGATCAACAAGATCATGAAGGTAATCAATCTTTCCAAGAAAGAGGACATCCTTCCTCAAGAGGTAGAGGAAGAGGAGAAGATAGAGGTAGATATTACTCTTTCCAATGTTACAATTGCTCTAGGGATGGTCATTTTGCTAAAGATTGCAGGATTAATCAAGATAATGGGAGAGGAACATCAGTCCACTACACGGATGGAGAAGGTGGAAATGAGTCCACTCATTTAGAAGAAGATTCTTCATCCAAAGAATTCCTACAAAGTGGTTGCTAGAGGAAGAAAGCAAGGAAAGCTTTTCAAGTTAGAAGGAGAAGTCTCAGCATTTTCAGCAATGGGAAATGACAAAGCAGCCCCCATTATGCCTACCGAGTTATGGCACAAGAGGTATGGTCACTTGAACTTCAATAGTATGTGTATGCTGAAGGAGAAAGGCATGGTCATTGGAATTCCAGCATTACAAAGGATTGGAAAAGTGTGTGAAGCGTGCTGCCTTGGAAAGCATGCTAGGAGTAAGTTCTCAAGGGCACGTGTATACTTGATGTGGTGCATGCTGATGTATGTGATTCAGCCCACACTCCCTCACTTGGAGGGAGTATTTATTTTGTTACCTTCACGGATGATTTCTCTAGATATACTTGGGTTTATTTTATGAAGTCCAAGGCTGATGTATTTCAGATTTTCAAACACTTTCATGCTATGGTGGAAAAGATGATAGGATGAAGACTAAAGACTCTCCGGTCTGACAATGGAGGAGAATTCTTGTTGAAGGATTTTAGCCATTATCTACTTGAGAATGGCATTCGAAGGCAACTTACTTGTAGCTACACTCAACAACAAAAATGGAGTGGCAGAGAGGAAGAATAGGACATTATTTGAAGCAGCAAGATGCATGCTCAAAGACAAAGGTCTGAGCAACATCTTTTGGGCTGAAGCAATCAACACTTCATGCTATTCGATGAATAGATCTCCTACCGAAGTCTGGAAGGGCATTACCCCCTATGAAGCTCTTCACAACATCAAGCCTAAGGTACATCATTTAAGAGTTTTTGGTTGCCTCGCATTTTCTCACATTCCAGATGAAAAGAGGAAGAAGCTGGATGACAAGTCAAGGAAATGCATCTTTGTTGGATATAGTGATGTAAGCAAAGCCTACAAACTTTATGATCCATGTAAGAAGGAGACATTCCTATCACGGGATGTGATTTTTGATGAGAATGCAAGCTTCAGTTCAGCATCAATTTCAGATTTGGATAAAAGCTCTTCAACAACAGTTAAAGTTGAAGTTCCCTCTTCTACACATGAGGAAACCATTGAAGAATTAGAGGGAGAAGATGAAGATCACTGTGCAACTCTTAGAAGGTCTTCAAGGATCAGAACACAACCTCAAAGACTTACATATCAACGAGGTAATTCCTCAAGTTTTGAGCAAAGTAATGTTGCTTTGCTTAGCTCTATTTTACAACATGACGAACCGTCAACATACAAGGCTGCTAGTACTCAAAAAGAATGGCAAGAAGCTATGGACAAAGAGATGGCTGCTCTTCATCAAAATGGGACATGGGAGTTATGTCCATTACCTCCCAACAAGAAAGCAATCGGATGAAAATGGATCTACAAGCTGAAATTCAACAAGGAAGGGAAGATAGATAGACACAAAGCAAGGTTAGTAGCTAAAGGATATTCTCAACAATATGGATTGGATTATGATGAAACATATGCTCCAGTAGCAAAGATGAGTTCAGTTAGGTTATTACTTTCCCTTGCCTCCATATTCAAGTGGAAGGTGAAGCAAATGGATGTCAACAATGCCTTCCTCAATGGCATACTTGAGGAAGAAGTCTACATGCAACAACCAGAAGGATATATTGTCAAAGGTAAAGAACACATGGTATGCAAACTTCTCAAAAGTTTGTATGGTTTGAAGCAAGCTCCCAGAGCTTGGTATGCAAGGATTGATGAGCATCTTTGCTCTCAAGGCTTTCAAAGAAGCAATGCTGATCATAGTTTGTATTATAAAGTCAAGGGAAATGATATTGTTATTGTTCTTCTATATGTGGATGATCTCATGTTGACAGGAAGCAATGAAGCAATGATTGAAGATGTTCAAAGAAAACTCTCTAAAGAGTTTGAAATGAAGGATCTTGGTGACTTACACTACATTCTTGGCATCGAAGTCTCTCGACTAGAGAAGGGAGATATATTTTTCTCTCAGCAAAAGTATCTTTTTTCCATTCTTGATAGGTTTGAGATGTCTCACTCTAAGCCGGTCTCTACACCTATGGAGTCAACTCTCAAACTCATGAAGGACGAGAATGGTGTTCCATATGATGAAACACTATATAGACAACTCATAGGATCTCTCCTCTATTTGACCATCACAAGACCTGATATTTGTTTTGCAGTGAACTCTCTCTCCAAATATCTACAAGCTCCCAAACTATCTTATTGGAATTCAGCCAAGAGGATACTAAGATATTTGATAGGTACTTCTTCACTTGGAATTCTCTATGGAGGAGATACATTGAATCTTCATGGATTTAGTGATTCAGATTATGCAGCAAACTTGGTTGATAGAAAGAGCATAAGTGGAAATGCCTTCTTCCTAGGCAATGGAGCTATTTCATGGAGTTCCAAAAAGCAAAGTACGATCAGCTTATCCTCTACAGAAGCTGAATACAAAGCTCTCACAACCTCAGCTTGTGAAGCTATTTGGCTGAGAAGATACTTGGATGAGATTGGTTTTGGTGAAAACCAACCTACAACCATTCATTGTGATAATGCCTCAGCTGAATCTTTGGCAAAGAATCCAGTCATGCATCAACGAACCAAGCACATTGAAGTGAGGGAGCACTTCATCAGAGAGAAGATACAAAGTGGTGATATCATCTTACACCATTGCAACACAAAGGAAAATGTGGCTGACCTCTTCACTAAAGCTCTTGGCAAGGAGTTGTTCATCAAACATAGATCATCACTTGGCATGATGGAGCTTCCCTTAAGGGAAGGAAGTCATGAGTAAGGGAAGGCTCATCATGCATCTTCAACAAATAAGGGAAGGCTCATCTTCATATGCCTTCAGCAAACATTTTATTTCAAGTTCTTATTCTTTTGAAGATGTTGGACTTGAGGGAAGGTGTTGGAATATGCAAGTCCACATCATCTCCTCAAAGTATTATTATAGGTTGAATTCTTTATTAAAGTTCATTATATTCTTAAAGTGATTTACTATGTTTTCCACATCAGCCATAGTCGTGAATAAAGCATATCTGAAGTCAATGCAAAGTTGGAAAAGTGTTCCTATAATTTAGGAAAAATTCCAGGACAGCAGCACACCTTTTCTGAAGGCAGTTTTTCACGGATCATATCTCACTAACCGTGCATCCTTTTTGGTTGATTCAAAAGTTGAAATGTTTTCCATAATATCAG
Organism: Ceratopteris richardii; assembly: GCA_020310875.1. Taxonomy (NCBI): domain Eukaryota; kingdom Viridiplantae; phylum Streptophyta; class Polypodiopsida; order Polypodiales; family Pteridaceae; genus Ceratopteris; species Ceratopteris richardii. The sequence goes on along the minus strand of CM035417.1, from coordinate 59,200,295 downwards.
GTATCAGCTCACCACAAATCTCTCACAAATTCGTCTCCAAACTCAAGTTATGCTGGCCGCAAGTTGGTAGGTAGAGAATTGGCAGATTGCTGAAAACGGCCAGTAGGCCAACTTTGGAAGCTTGTATCTTGAGCTACGTGCGTCATCTCAAAATGGTTTCTTCAGCAAAGTTGTTCCCCATATCATGGAGAATCTTCATCTAAAACAATTTTACCAAAATCGCACACATTAGAGAGTTATGCTTATTTAAACAGAGGCTTCTGAGCATTTTTGGTAGACAGACAGAGGGCTGGAGTTGAGAGATAGTCGACTCATTTCTTGTAGTTGTGGAGTGCATCCTAGGGACTGAAGTGGAGTGGTGTATACCACACACTCTTGACCATTATACATTGGCTTCATGTGTATCATTGAGCTCATTTGAAAGTGTTATCAGCTTTGTTCTTTTCAAGTAGTTTGAGCTTGAGTTAGCTTCTACTACTGAACTTTGTATTCTTGTTGATTTAAGGATTGCTCACTTATTTGTCTCTCATATCTCATCTCATATATTCCTTGAGAGTGTGTTTAAGCTCAGCTCCTCATTTTTCTCACCTATCTGGCTTTTTCTCTTTTCTCTTCTTCTACTGCTACTTTACACATCCACAAGTGAGTGTCTTCATGCATCCATGAGGATCTTGATCCTATGGAATGCACCGACTCAGTATCATCTTTAGCTCTATGGATGGGATTCCATTGGATAGGGGGTGGTACATCTTTGTGAGAGTAATCCTTGAGATTAACTTTGGTCGTGACACCTAAGTGTTGCAAATACAAGGAATTGGTGCCCCAATCCTGTACCACTTGCAACTGCCGCATAAATGGTCTTCCCAAAATCATCTCATAGGCCTGGTTCTTGCTAAAGTCACAGATAGCAAATGTGTGCTCAAACTCTACACCACAAGTAGTGAGAGTTATTCCTTCTAACAGCCCTAAGGGTCTCTCTATATGACCGTCAACCATTTGCAATTTCATTCTCGTTGGCCTGAGTGTTGGCTTGCCCCAACGCTTCCATAGGGAAGTGGTAGCAATTGCAACTCCTGCACCAGAGTCGAGAATTGCCTTGGTTGTGTATCCTTGATGGGTGATAGGAAGATAGGTGTTTCCTTCTTCTCCTTCGCTTATGTCTCCTATCTTGTCCAAAGGTATCTCCGGCACTGTTCTATGAGAACCTACCTGGGAACAAGGTTTAGCTACCTTTGGTACTTGTTTGGCTACATGTTTCCATAATTCTGGCCTAACTTTGAGTAGTTCTTCTAAAGTGAGATTTCACTACACTTTAGTGTTCTTTACAACCTCTGTGTTCCTAGGTATGACTAAGTCTTCGTTTCTTACCATGGCCGTGGGTGCTCTCATGCAAGTAGACTTTGCTTCCCATGGGCCTGTGAAATGGGGCGATTCTGTAAGGAATTAGACTCAAAGTCTAATCTCTCCTAAGATTGGGTATCATAAATGGAAGGAATATCTTGTTGGAATTGGTCATGTGCGTCATCCACAAGTTCAATGGGAGGAGGGACTTCACTTTCTTTAGCCCATTTCTCTTCTTGAATCTCCCACAAGAACTCTGGTGTGTACCGATTCATAGAAGAAGATGTGTCTGGTTTTGTGGAGTTAGGCGCATAGGCTTCCTGGGCAGGATGGCTTACCCTTTCACATGTCTTGCCCTTATTTGAAGGGGTGGGCTCCTTTTCTGATTGTGCAATAAGCCTTTCCAATCTTTCTAGCAGTCCATCAAAGTGCAACTGCATCTTAGCTGAACTAGAGATGTTAAAGAGGCAACTGGCTTCAAACATGGTTTGAGCCAATTCCACCAACTTGGCGCAAATTTTAGTTCGTTCAAGCTCTAGTTCCACTCTAGGGTAACACTTTTCATGAACCGTTACATTTGGCCCTTCTTGGATTCTGGCGTGATATGCCTTAAGCATCATGTTAAGATCCTCGGGAGTGGGATCTGCTAGGACTGATCCTACTCTAGGGGGTGGTGGGATTGTGTGAGGTGGGTTGGAAGGTGGTGGATTGCATGGAGATGGGAATGGTGGTGGTGGGGTAGTGTGAGAGGGAGTTTGAGATGTGAGTTCAATCATCTTAGCTTTCGTTTCTCTTAGACTTTCCTCGAGTTCACTCATCTTCTTTGCCCATTGTCTTTTTATTCTCTCGCGGCTATCTTTCCAGGCTCTCATCCGTTTCCTGGTTATGCTCTCTGTTTCACTAACTTTGGCACTCTTTTGTTGGCTTAAACCTTGGTTCTGCTGCAAAGCTTGAGCTCTAGTGACTACTTGCACAGGTGCAGTGGAAGTTACACTTCCTGTGGAGTCTACCCAATAACGTTGATAAGGGTTATTTTTGGCATATTATTGGGGTTTTTTGGGCAGTCTCGTAAGAGATGCTCTTTGCCGCAATCTTGACAATAGCCTTGGATTGTTACTGATGGGGCTATGTAGATGCAGGCATGGGGCAATCACAAATGAAGTGATCTCCCTGACATCGATAGCATGGTCCTCTAGGGACTGGGGGTCTTACCTGCCTAGGTTGAGGCCTTGAGTTGGGGTTTGCGTACATGACATTTGCATACTCAGGATCCCAACTAGGTTCACTCGGCTCCTCAGAGTAATATGACTCGTTATGCTTAGGTGACTGCATGTAGTAGGCTTGGGGGCTATCAATATGTGTAGAATAAAAAATTTGATCACTAGGGTCACCTTCTGAAAGCAATGGAGTGACGGGGACTATGGCTCTATTTAGATTTTCTTCTGCAGCAGCGTACTTTACTGGAATTACATTGGCTGGAGCAGGGGGTTGTTGTGCTAACACAAGCTGAGGCCTTTGCTGATGTTGATATTGTGGTTGGTAAGATTGCTGAGGTCTCGCATACTGCTATAGTGGATACTGGTTTTGTATCTTCCTTGTTGAGGGTAGGGTTGTGGATATGTTTCCCTCACTGCTTGCTTATTGTAGGGGCAATCTTGTGCGGTATGATTGGTGTACCTCCGTTCTATGGTGCAGTACTGTGAGCAAAGCTACTACCCTTGTATATACCACTAGTGAACCCATCCCTTCTTCTTCCCCATAACCAACCCAACCCTCCGTTGATGTTGTAGAAATTCGTGATGTTCGTGTACACCTTTACATCGTGTACACAACCACCCGATCTCTAGCCCGATTATGGTCACCTCCACATGTATAGCATCGTCTCCCTAGGGTAAATCGGGGTATCTGTTTGCTCGAGACACCTAGTTTCTAAGCTACTTTCTCTGCTAATTCCTCAATAGATGTACATTGTCTAGAAGTGAGGCTAGAAGAGCTATTTGAATCTTGGTAGATCTTTGAAAGCTCTAGCTCCTCTCCTAGATTATCCTCTATGTCTATGCATATGCGTACACATTCTTCTATGGTCCTAGGGTCCTTTAGGTATACATATGATCTCAACTTTGTACTCAGCAGTCCATCTAGGAATAAAGCCACCTGTTTGGCTAGAGTGGGCAACTCTGGAACAGGGCATCTCTCTAAGTATTGCCTAAACCTTCTTCCTGCCAGTCTAACAGTCTCTTGAGGTGTCTGCTTGAAGCTGTGAATCAGTGAGAAAGTGTTATGTCGTATGCCACTCTTAGAGAATTCAGTGATGAAAGCCTCTAGAAGTTGGTCTATGCTCCTGAACTGTCTCTCATTCAGTGGTTGAAACCAGGTAAGGGCTGTGTTCCTAAGGGTTAAACCAAAAGCTTTGTACTGCATGAATAGGTCCTCAACTTGTTCAGCTCTCAAGACTTGCCAAAATTTGGCCACATGATTGTATGGATCTCCAGTGCCATCGAAGTAATTCTTCATGGACTTAACTAGCTATGTAGGTCTCAAAGTCCTCGTGTGTTCTCTAGGTCTTGGCAGAGGGAATTCATCTACATTTCTTGGATTTCTTGGAGCTCTAAGTCTCTCAGGTTCCATTGTATCAGTTTCCGTTCTCGTTCTTTCTCTTCCCAACCGGTTGGCAAAACTCACTTCTGGCATATCTCTACTTCTGTCCCTTTGAGCTCCATGAGCTTGGGATGTTCCCGCTCCTGGGTGGCCATAAGAGACATTAGATCTTGGTTGGGGGAAAACAAATTCACCCTTCCAAGTGTAGGCATGCCTACCATGCTTCGTGACTACAAAGATCCTTTCTGAAGTATTGTCTAAGTAGGTCACTTTGCCTGGACTATCATGATCTTTGAACTCATAGATTGTGATTGTTCCTACCTCATTTGGTTGATCAGGCTTATACCTCCAAAAGGCTTGATCGGTCTCTCGGTTCAAGAGCAGATCTATGCTCTTATTATCCTGGGGAACGCATTCCGGCGTGATAATTCTAGTGAGGACTGATTTGCCTTGAGGGGTTTTAGGCTCTCCACTTATGTTCCCTTGCTCTAGGTCACCTATGTACATCTCTGGAATCACATTCCCGAATTCGTCTGTCCTATCTGGGTGACTGGTGACCACGTATATGGTTCCTTCTTTGTCCATTTTCAAACTTGACAGCTGGATGTTCAATTCCAATGGGTTGATCTGGGTTTTTGATCTGGACCACAGATCTTCCTAAGTTGTCCTCATAGATGCAAGCACCTAATCGGTTGGTCCTAAGGTATTCCAGTTGCGTCTTATAAGGGCCTTCGACCCTATGTAAATATGGCACTCCTGAACTTCCTATAGGTCTCTCCATACCCTGAGACATCTCGGACTCACTGGTTTCAGAGCTAAGGTAGTATGAATGATGGCTCAACTGCTAGGCCCAAGACCTAGCAGTATGGTTGACACTAGCTTCTGAAGACCTAAGACTCTGTCTATCTCTTCCTAGGTGTCGTCCTGATCTAAGGTTCATATGCCTAATGGAATAGTCCCAATTTTCCCAAGTACAACCTCGTTGCAGCTCAATTTGTATCCGTTACTTGGTTCTTTTTTAGTTGATTATCATGTTTATGATCTTGTCTGATATCACGTCGTCAGGAATACTTGGGTGACTTTCCGCACTTTAAGTTGTTCGTACCAAGTTAAGTTCTTTTCTTTTACGTTATCGATCGCTAAGAGACTATCTTTATGCTTGAACTTGAGTATTTAATAGTCTTCAACTTAATAGATGCCTATCGTCGTCCTGACTTACTTCTAGTACTACTCACACAGCCTAAACTAGGAATTGACAAAGGAAGTTGAGAGTATTCCAACCTCACTTGCTGATCCCTTGCTCTTTAGTGCTCAAGAACCCCGTTCTCAAGCTTGCAGAATGTCTTTGCTTTGGATGCCCTCTAGCGCTCGCAAATAGACCTGTAAAAGTCCCAAAGTTAGCTCAAGACTTAAATTCAAATGATAGAAATAATCACTTTCATTCATGTAACTCAGATATCAATCAGCCTTTTGTCTTTATGGAAAACAATTCTAGAGATCCCTTAGTTTTGTTCCCCCTGGGTATGGTCCCCCACGAGCTTTCCAATGAGCCTAAGATCACCCCGAACGGATTTCGTATGAGGAAGTTATGTCTATTCAGGATTCTAGGGTTAAAACAAGGTTCAAACAGGCTAACAGTTCATAGGATGTTTCTCAAAACACAAGTTTAGGGACCTCACCAAATGCTAATTGATTGACAAGTATGCCCAAAATTACCCCAAAACTTGAAACAATAAAACCCTAAAATTTTAGCCGAAAAAGCCTGTCAATCGCGATCGACAGGTCTGTCAATCGCGATTGACAGAGGTGTCCATCGGGCCTGTCGGTCGCGATTGACACGTCAATCGCGATCGACGGTATCAATCGCGATCGACAGAGTCAGTTGTGAGTTCTGTCAATCGTGATAGACTGTGTCAATCACAATCTACACTTTTTTCGCAATTTTCACCGTAATTTCAATCAATCGGGGATGTGTCTGTCACGATGGACATGTGGCAACGTGAGTCTTTGAGTCAATCATGAAATTTCAATCGGTCGCGATCGAAGGTGTCGATCGCAATTGACTGAGTCATACGTGGCAGTCAGTCGGGGTCTGTCAGTCGCGATTGACAGAGTCTGTCGATCGCGATTGACAGAGTCTGTCGATCGTGGCTGTCGATCGCAATCGACAATGTCAATCGCGATTGATAGAGGATTAAGGAATTTTTTAATTTTGATTAGTGTTTTGTAATGTGCTCATCATGAGTGTTCTAGTGGTACACTTTGTTTTACCAAAAGCCCAATTTTCTGTCGATCGCGATCGACAGAGGTCTGCGACACAGAGAGAGGGCCGAGCTTTTTCGTACCTGTGCAGCCTGCTAGAGACGATGATACAACTACAACCTGCAAGATCACTCAAAAAACATGCAAAAATAGGGCACACAATTTGCTCTCTCGCTCTCTCTCACAAGTGAAATGAGGGAAATGGAAGTGGGAAGGAGATATGATAAAAAATTGGAATTTCCGCGATGATGGAGATGGAGGTGGGATATGGTGAGGATGATGATGGTGAAGTAAGAAAGAGAAAAGTTAGAAAAAGTAAAGAATTACCTACAACGCCAACGTCACAACTCTACATCTTACCATCACATGCTCGTCCTCAAAGCTCGTTCCCCGGCAACGACGCCAAAATTTGGTGTAGCTCAGTGATGAGTAGCACCTCCTTTAATGTCAATCCAGGAAGACATGAGGATGGTATGAAGACCTGGAACAAGCGATGGCACAAATGTGTGAGTGAGAAGCACACTAACATGCACACACATACACACACACGCGCACACAAGGCAAGAACAAAGAGAGAGACAATGGAGTTCTTTAGATTACTCAAAAGTGCTCTTACTAGTTCAATTCTACAACAAGCTAACCTCAAAAATGAGCTCTCTAGCTCTTTTTATAGTTTTTGACTAGCTTTTGGCCTTGTCTAGACCTAGTGTCTGGCCTAGTTAAAATTTAGGTTCTAGGGCCTATTTGAGGGCTCAAACGGAGTCTAAAAAATATGAAAATTGATAGGTAGGTACTTCTAATGCTCCTCAAGCTCAATGACTCCTTGGATTGCACAAAATGGAGTTACACAAAGGTGGAATGATATTTACAATGGTGTAAAGTGACTAAAATCACTATTCGGGAAGTATTAATTCAGGAAAAATGATGGGCCTATTTGCCAGATCTTCTTTGACTGATTTGCTTGCTTGGCCCTTCTCGTTGGCTCCCTTGTCTTGTAAGTCCTTGATTGCCTTGACCACTACCAACAGTATGCCAAACTGATCTCTCCAACAGAGAACCTCTCCCTGACCAAATGATAATGCACCTCAATGTGCTTTGTGCAAGCATGGAACATAGGGTTCCTTGCAATTGCCAATGCACTCTAACTATCAGTGAAGATGGTGGTGGCAGTAGAGTGATTGACACCCAAATCAACCAAAAGGTGTCTGAGCCACACACTCAACAGTCGCTGTGAAGCTACCCTATACTTAGCCTCACAACTAGAAGTGGCCATAGTAGGCTGCATCTTGCTTAACCAAGATATGTGCAATCAAATAGGCATGTATCTTTTCATACCAAGCATGTGGTTCTTTCTTCAAACCATATAATGCCTTTTTCAACCTTCATACTTTGTTTTCATGCCCATTCTGCACAGAACCACGGGGCTAGAAAACATACACTTCTTCATGTAAGTACCATTTAGAAATGCAGTTTTAATGTCCAATTGATGTAAATTTCAACCGTGATGGGGTAAAAGTGTACATTGTGCCAATGGCCTTTATTCTTGGAGGCAAATCACATAAAGACCAAGTACCATTCTTCATAATAGCATCATATTCTGATTGCATAACAACCATCCAATTTTTTGAATTTTTTGCTTCATCAAAAGAAATAGGCTTGTTCACATCACAAATAATAGAGGTAGCCATTGCATAGGAATTTGATGTAAAAGAAGCACTATGAGATCCTGAACGAGTATGATATGACAAGGGTGCATCTAAATTGATGTCTCGCAAAGTTTGCACCATCCATTTAGGCATAGTTTTTTCCTTTGCTATATCGAACCTCTCATCAACAAGTGCATCATGTAAATATACATAAAAAATGGAATGATTAGCATGATCATGTGGAACCTCTAAAGGCTAAGAAATTTCCTCATTCAGACTAGCACTTGACTATCCACCATGTAAAAAGAGGCAGAAAAGTGTCATACTCATCTTTGGAGCTAAGTGATGTCTCCATAGTACATGAAAGTAATGGCTGAATTGCATTTTCCATAGAAACAAGATCATGGCTAACCAAAATGCATTTACTCTATGGATGATACAAACGATACCCTTTTCTTTCAAAACTGTACCCAACAAAAATACATTTCACTACTTTATCATCCAATTTTCTACGTTGTTGTTGAGGCACTAATGCATATGCCAAACAACCAAAGACACATAGATGAGAAATAGATGGCATGCTGCCAAGCCTCATATGGAGTGATAAACCACATTGCTTTGGTGGGACACCTGTTAAGTACATATGCTACACACATAATAGCCTCAAGCCAGAAACTATGTGGTAAAGCCTTACTTTTGACCATTCACCTCACCATCTCTAGGAGAGACCCGTTCTTTCTTTTAGTAAAACCATTTTGTTGAGGTTCATATGGCATTGTACGCTTATGTTTTATCCCACACTTAGCCAAAAGTCCATTAAAATTAGAAGACATGTAATAACACCCCTCCATCAAAATAGAGGGTGCCCATTTTACATGCTAATAGATTTTTAGACAGAATTAGAAACTGTTTGAAGCACATAAACACTTTAGAATTTGCTTTCAATGGATACACCCATGCATGTTTGGAAAAATGATCAATAAAAGTCATGAAGTAAAGGTCGTTCCCAAAAGAAGATTTCTACATAGGACCACAAACATCACGATGAACAAGCTGCAATTTTTGAGTCACTCAAAGTGAACCATCTTTTGGGAAGGGGCAACGCTCCATTTTCCCCAAAATATGGCCTTCATAGAAACGTTTACCAAGTGCCTCAAGTTTGGGCAGAGAGGACACCTTTTCAAATTTCTACAAGCATAACAGACTAGCGAAATTTAGATGAGCAAAGTGTGCATGCCAAAGATTTCCATCTAAGATAGCTTGAGAATCTTGAATTGCACATGTTGAATCATTGAAAGATTTTGCATAATCTATGAGCTTATACAACCCACGATACGAAATTCGGCATCCAAAGCAAGGGCATTCTGCAAGCTTGAGAACGGGTGTTCTTGAGCACTAAAGAGCCAGGGATCAGCAAGTGAGGTTGGAATACTCTCAACTCCCTCTGTCAATTACTAGCTTAGGCTAAGTGCGAGTAGTTCTAGAAGTAAGTCAGGGCGACGATAGGCATCTATCAAGTTGAAGACTACCTAAATAATCGAATTTCAAGCTAACACATAATCTCTGTACGATCGATAACTTCAAAGGAAAAGAACTTAACGTGGACGATCAACTGAAAGTGCGGAAATTAACTCAAGTATTCCGGACGGCGTGATACAGATAAGAGCTTAAAAACACGATAATCAACTAAAAAAGAACTAAGTGACTGATACAAATTGATCGGCAACGAGGTTGTGGTTGGGAAAATTGGGATTATTCGGTTAGGCTTATGAACCTTAGATCAGGACGACACCTAGGGAGAGATCGATAGAGTCTTAGGTCTTCAGAGGCTAGTGTCAATCACACTGCTAGGTCTTGGGCCCAGTAGTTGAGCCATCATTCGTACTACCCTAGCTCTGAAACTAGCGAGTTTGAGATGTCTCACGGTATGGAGAGATCCACGAGAAGTTCAGGTGTGCCATACCTACACAGGGTAGAAGGCCCTTATAAGATGCAACTTGAATACCTTAGGACCAACCGATTAGGTGCTGGCATCTATGAGGACGGCCTAGGAAGATCTGTGGTCCAAATTAAAAACCCAGATCGACCCATTGGAATATAACATCCAACAGTCAAGTTTGAAAATGGAGCATACCTGGACAAAGAAGGAACCATATATGTGGTCGCCAATCACTCAGATAGGACGGACAAATTTGGGAATGTGATTCCAGAAACGGATATAGGTGACCTAGAGCAAGGGAACATAGGTGGAGAGCCCAAAACCCCTCGAGGCAAATCAGTCCTCACAAGAATTATCACACTAGAGTGGATTCCCCAGGATAATAAGAGCATAGATCTGCTCTTGAACCGAGAGACTGATGAAGCCTTTTGGAGGTATAAGCCTGATCAGCCAAATAAGGTCGGAACACTCACTATCTACAAGCTTAAAGATCCGGATAGTCCAAGCAAAGTGACCTATTTAGACAATACTTCAGAGAGGATCTTTGTAGTCACGGAGCATGGTAGGCATGCCTACACTTGGAAGGGTGAATTTGTTTTCCCCCAACCAAGATCTAATATCTCTTTTGGCCACCCAGGAGCGAGAACCTCCCAAGCTCATGGAGCTCAAAGGGACAGAAGTAGAGATAGGCCAGAAGTGAGTTTTGCTAACCCATTGGGAAGAGAAAGGATGAGAACAAAGACAGATAGAGAAGAAACTGAGAGACCAAGAGCCCCGAGGAACCTAAGAAATGTTGATGATTTTCCTTTGCCAAGGCCTAGGGAACACACCAGAACCTTGAGGCCAACCCAACTGGTTAAGTCCATGAAGAACTACTTCGATGGCAGTGGAGACCCCTACGATCATGTGGCTGAGTTTAGGCAAGTCTTGAGAGCTGAACAAGTTGAGGACCTGTTCACGCAATACAATGCATTTGGTCTAACGCTTAGGAACACCGCCCTTACGTGGTTTCAACCACTAAATGAGAGACAGTTCAGGAGCATAGACCAAATTTTAGAGGCTTTCATCACTGAATTCTCTAAGAGTGGGATAAGGCATAATACTTCCTCATTGATACATAGCTTCAAGAAAACCCCTCAAGAGACGGTGAGACTTGCAGGAAGAAGGTTTAGGCAATACTTAGAGAGATGTCCTATTCCTGAGTTACCCACACCAGCCAAACAAGTGGCTCTATTCTTGGATGGATTGCTAAGTACCAAATTGAGATCATATGTGTACTTGAAGGACCCTAGGACCATAGAAGAGTGTGTACGCATGTGCATTGACATCGAGGATAACCTAGAGGAGGAACTAGAAGTTTCAAAAATCTACAAAGATTCAGATAGTTCTACTAGCCTCTCTTCCATGCAGTCCACATCTATTGAGGAACTCGCCGAGAAAGTAGATCAGAAATTAGGAGTATCGAGAAAACAAATACCAAGGTTTGCCCCAGTGAAAAGATGCTATACTTGCGGAGGTGACCATATGGTGAATGTATAATGTGAATCCTAGTAGCCAGTACTGCACCATAGAACGGAGATACACTAATCACACCGCACAAGATTGCTCATACAACAAACAAGCCATTAGGCAAACCTACCCTCAACCCTATCCACAACAGGGAAGATACCAAAACCAGCAACCACCACAGCAGTATGCTAGGCCTCAACAAACCTACCAACCACAGTATCAGGCCCAGCAGAGACCTCAACCAGTGCTAACACAACAACCTCCTGCTCCAGCCAATGTGATTCCTGTAAAGTATGCAGCTGCTGAAGAAAATTTGAATAGAGCTATAGTCCCAGTAACTCCATTACTTTCGGAAAGTGACCCCAGTGACCATAGCTCTGATTCTACACATATTGATAGCCCCAAGGCTTACTACATGCAGTCTCCTGAACATGGTGAGTCCTACTATAGTGAAGAACTGAGTGAACCTAGTTGGGAGCCAGATTACGCAAATGTCATGTACGCAAACCCCAACTCTAGACCTCAACCTAGGCAGGTAAGACCCCCATTCCCTAGAGGACCATGCTACAGATGTCAGGGAGATCAACTTATTCATGATTGCCTTATGACTGCACCTACGTAGCCCCAATCGGTAACCATTCAAGGCTTTTGTTCGGATTGTGGGAAGGAGCATTTCTTACGAGATTTCCCAAAGAACCCCAATAACATGCCGAAAATCACTCCCATCAATGTTATTGGGTTGGTAGTAGACTCCACAGGAAGTGTCACTTCCACTGCGCCAGTGCAAGTGGTCACTAGAGCTCAAGCATTGCAACAAAACCAAGGTGTAGGCCAGGAAAAGAGCCCAGATGTTAGCAAAACGAAGAGCATGACGAAGAAGAGGACTAGAGCTTGGAAAGATAGCCACGAGAGAATGAAAAGACAATGGGCAAAGAAGATGAGTGAACTCGAGGAAAGTCTAAGAGAAACGAAAGCCAAGATAATTGAACTCACATCTCAAACGCCCTCGCACACTACCCCACGACCACCATTCCCATCTCCATGCACTCCACCACCTTCCAACCCACCTCACACAATCCCATCACCCCCTAGAGTAGGATCAATCTTAGCAGATCCCACTCCTGAGGACCTGAATATGATGCTTAAAGCATATCAGGCCAGAATCCAAGAAGGGCCAAATGTAACCGATCATGAAAAGTGTTACCCTAGACTGGAACTGGAGCTTGAACAAACCAAAATTTGTGCTAAGATGGTGGAATTGGCTCAAACCATGTTTGAAGCTAGTCGCCTCTTTAACTTCTCTAGTTCAGCTAAGACGCAGTTGCACTTTGATGGACTGCTAGAAAGATTGGAGAGGCTAATTGCACAATAAGAAAAGAAACCCACCTCTCGAAGTAAGGACAAGGCAAGCGACAGAATAAGCATTCCCCCCCAGGAAGCTTATGTGCCTAATTCCATGAAACCAGACACCTCTTCTTCTCTGAATCGGTACACACCAGAGTTGCTGCGAGAGATTCAAGAAGAGAAATGGGCTAAAGAAAGTGAAGTTCTCCCTCCCATTGGACTTGTGCATGATGCACATGAGCAATTCCCACAAGACATTCCTTCCATTTATGAGGAGCAGGAGAGTGCCCAATCTCAGGGGAGGCTAGACTTCGAGTCTAATTCCTTACAAGAACTACCCCATTTCATAGGACCATGGGAAGCTAAGTCTACTTGTATGAGAGTGCCCACAGTCATGGTACGAAACAAAGACTGAGTCACACCTAGGAATACGGAGGTAGTAAAGAATACTAAAGTGCAGTGCAATATCACATTAGAAGAGCTACTCAAGGTTAGGCCAGAACTGTGGAAACATGTAGCCAATCAAGTGCTAGAAGTAGCAAAACCTCGTTCCCAGGTAGGATTGCATAGAACAATGCCAGAAATACCCTTGGACAAGATAGGAGATATGAGCAAAGGAGAAGAGGGAAATACCTATCTTCCCATTACCCATCAAGGATACACAACCAAGGAAATTTTAGACTCAGGTGCAGGAGTTGGAATTGCTACCACTTCCCTATGGAAGCATTGGGGCAAGCCAACTCTCAGGCCAATGAGAATGAAATTGCAGATGGCCGATGGTCACATTGAAAGACCCTTAGGGCTACTAGAAGGAATAACTCTCACCACATGTGGTGTTGAGTTCGGGCATACGTTTGCTATATGTGACTTTAGCAAAAATCATGCCTATGAGATGATTTTGGGAAGGCCATTTATGCAGCAATTGCAAGTGGTACATGATTGGGGAACCAATTCCTTGTATTTGCAACACTTAGGTGTTACGACCAAAGTGAATCTCAAACATTACTCCCATAGAGATGTCCCTCCTATCCAATGGAATCCCATCCATAGAGCCAAAGATGATACAGAGTCAGTGCATTCCATAGGATCATGATCCTCATGGATGCATGAAGACACCCACTTATGGATGTGCAAAGTGGCAGTAGAAGAGGAGAAGAGAGAAAAAGCCAGAGAGGTAGGTGCGAAAGAGACACATAGATCAATTCAAGACCCAACCTACACACCTGTAGTATTCCCTGATGAAGAATTTGAACCTCACGGTTGGGCAGAAATTTTAGCAACAATGGATGTAGCCATCAATGAAGAACAATGGACATCCCACTGTGAAGAGGATGGCTATGACATTTCAGTCTTCTCTGTAGATCCAATCATGGGAGATTCGGTTCTGGAAGAATGTGAACCTAGCATTGATGCATTTAAGGATGCAAGTGACTCTGATCTTGAGTCAATCATTATGGACCCACCTTTTGCATCAGATAAAGAATATGTCTATGAAGTAGAAGTTCACTCTCAGAGACATGAAGAGTTCACAAATGATGTAAGGTTAACCACGCAAGTGGCCACCAAGAGTGAGGGCAAGAAAAGGAAGAAGAGAGAAGTCACACCAAAAGAGGAAGAATCTTTGTTTGATGTCCTTGAAGTAAGAAGTATGAAATAGATGATAGGAGAGTCATGATAAGAATGCCTAAACACGAGGCACAATCAGGAGAGGCCTATGATAATAAAGAAACCACCAAGAAAATAGTGATAGCCATAGAAGAAGGAGAAGAGAGATGCACTTACATAGGACATGACCTGACGGAAGAAGAAGAGCAAGAGTTGATAGCTTTGCTAAGGGAATACAGAGATGTATTCACTTGGAGCTATAGGATTTAAAAGGTGTAGACCGTGACATATGCTCAACCACAATCCCCATGACCACAGATGCCAAACCATCCAAGCAGAAGCCATACACTTATAACGATAACTATGCTGCTAAGATCAAGGAGGAGATAGATCGCTTGGTTGAAGCTGGATTCATCTATGAAATTGAGCACACTGAGTGGGTATCCCCCATTGTAGTTGTGCCCAAAAAGCATGAAAAGTTATGTGTGTGCATTAACTTGAAGAAGGTTAATGCAGCCACCATTCAAGATAACTATCCGCTTCCTATCACTGAGCATCTACTAGAAAGAGTAGCAAGCAAGGAGGTGTACAACTTCCTTGATGGATTTTCTTGGTACAATCAGGTAGCCATTGCTCCAGAAGATCAGCATAAGATGGCCTTTGCCACAGAGTGGGGCATATTTTCTTTTTGGGTAATGCCATTTGGGCTTACCAATGCACCCGCTACCTTTCAAAGACTGATGTGCCATGTGTTTAAAGAATTCCTGTGAAACAATTTGGAAGTCTATGTTGATGATCTCTGTGCTCATTCCAACATTAGACAGACACATATACCTGAACTTAGGCAAATCTTTGACAAATGTAGAGAATATCAAGTCTGCCTGAACCTAGAAAAGTGTGTTTTCATGGTCAAGCAAGGTAAGATTCTAGGACACATAGTGTCAAAGAACGACATATCCACAGATGAGGAGAAAGTGAGAGCGATCGCAGAACGACCTAGGCCAAAGAATGTCAAGGAAGTGCAAGCTTTCATGGGGCATTGTGGCTATTATCGATGTTTTATACACATGCATGCCATCATTGCAAAGCCTCTGTACGGACTTTTGACCAATTTTGAGTGGACTCAGGAATGTGAGAACTCCTTCAATGAGCTTAAACGACGATTATGTTCAGCACCAATCTTGACTACATCAGATTGGAATAAGCCCTTCCATGTTGTTGCTCTAGCACAATGGTGAGGACCACGTTAAGAAGCTCCACCTCCTTAATGTCAATCTGCGGAAGAGATAGGAGTGATATGAAGACGGTGAATGTGAGATGAAGTGAGAGTGAAGGTGAGAAGCATAGAGATGCACACACACATACACACACACTACAAAGAGACAAACAAGACACAATGGAAGGTGAGAAATCAACTCTCTTACTCAATAATACTCTTACAAGCTCAAAATAGCTCTAAACTCTTCTCTACTCAAACAAGCTAACCTCAAAAATGAGCTCTCTAGCTCTTTTTATAGATTCTAGACTAGTTTTGACCGATTTCACATCTAGTGACCGGCATAGTTAAAAAATAGGTCCTAGATGCTATTTGGAAGGGTAAACGGTGTCTAAAAATAACCAAAATTGGTACGCTCATTCTACCTAAGCTCCTCAAGCTCGAGGACCTAGGCTTGCACAAAATGGAGCCATAAATTACAAAAAGGGTTTTTTCTATGTTACATATGTTACAATAGTGATGAAAATCATTGTTGGAGGTTTTGAAGAATATTTATAAAACATAAATCTTTGAAAAATTGATTCGACTGACTCCCTGCTCTATCTTTACATGCTTCCGCGTCTTCAGTGCCTCTCGCTACTACCAACACCCCCCTCCCTCTCGCTTCTGTCATCCTCGATAGAACCTTGTTGTGCGGTCTGTCGGATGTAGTTCTGTAGGAGGTCTTGAGCGCGGGTGTGTTCGGATATTCGAATACCTCGGGCCAGATCTGCCTCGAGTTTCTCCCAATCAATGGGTTGTGGTTCATCTGACGGCGCAAGTCGATAATGCGTGGAATAGACCAGTTGTTCACAGGCAAATAGTTGAAGCAAATGCGTGGGCCTGCTGATGAACACCTCTGAATGGTATTCCCAAAAACCGGTTGTGAACATTTCTTCGAAAGTCTGCTTATAGCACGCCGGTAAGTATTTAATTCTGCAATGCCCGGCATAACACACCCGTAGCGATGGCGTTGTACTCATATCATATGCAAGATCGAGATTGCCATGCTCGAATCCCGGGGTGTTTACATGTGGTGCCTTGACGCGTCTGAAGACTTTGAAAACCATTTGCATCATGTCAAAGATCTTGACAGTCATGTGCGCTGCTATATCATCCATATGTTTCAAGCGAGGGAGCCAGTGACGAATCGTGGCCATCATATATCCAACTGTTGGTGGTCCTATGGGTGGCCTGAAGTATGGGTAGTTTAACCAATCCTGGCATTGCCTGTTGTTCTGTACTTTAATAGCGAATGCCTTCCAGGAGCGGCGACATGGCACTGGTCCCCAACATGGGTTGTATTTTAAGTGTAGTGGCACCTTAACCCAAGTACTCATCATTTCAGGATACGCTTGTAATAAATCCTTGCGCCACTCTAGTTGATAGATTTCTCCTTGCTGCGCATCTAATGGCAAATCTTCCGGCTCAAATTGAGTTTCGTGGGAGGGCTTTTTGCCTGTTTCTTTCTCGATGGATAACTGATATTCTACCCAGATATGTATTTGCAGGGGGCCAAGTGAGCAAAGTAGGGGGACTGTAAAATGCATTCTTCAATCATTGCCATGGCGTGTAACTGCACCTCTACCCGTGCGGAGTGGGTTGTTCCAAGTTCTTCTATCGTCTTCATCCATGCGGGAGTTGGAAGTTCGAAAGTCGTCTGGCCTTCGGCCGTGACTCGTCCGCCTGGGATGGGCTGGGGTTCATATGCTTCCTCAAAAGTTTCCTCCACCGGAATAGTGACTGTTTCTTCCTCTGCTGGTAGGTTCGGTGGGGAGTCTGGTCTGGGTGGTGCTTCATATACTTCTATCTGTGATTGAAGAGTAGATACCTGGGCCCGTAATGCGTTGAGTTCCTCTAGGATGTCAGGAGATGGGTCCGCAGGAGCTGGTAGTCCTTGTTGTATTGGTGCGCTGAGTTGGAGTAATTTATGATCTTCTTTCAGCTTCTGATATTCTTCATTCATGCTGTCGTACTCATCTCACAATCTGACATGATCATCCAACAACATTTTCATTGATTCTGAGGGCACGGCCTTAAAGCGACTAGGGATTAATGGTTGGTCAGGTTGATCAAGGGCAACTTCTAAATTTTCTTTGTTCTGCTCTTATAAGCGCTGGTTTTCTTCTTTTGTTGCTGCCAAGTGTCGTCTGAGTAAGCCCATGTTCCGTGTAAGCGTCGCATTGCGAATTGTCTGGGCCCTTAACAAATTATCAAGATCAGCAGTGGCTTCTTGATTTTCTCTTCACTATCTAGTTCTAGTTTATGATATGCCTCTCGTAGTTCTTGGTAGCGAGTATTCAATGAGGCATTCTCGATCGACAATGAATTAAGCTGCGACTGTAAGTCGTTGGTTGTCCTCTGCAGCATCTGATAATTATTTCCAAGAGATGTGAACTCATCTCTTACTTGAGTCATGCATGTGAACATCTGTCGGAATGCAGTATCTACAGTGGGTGATAATATTAACGATGTGCTAAGCGAAGATGCAGTAGGTGTAGATGCAAAGGGAATGCGGAATGGGGGTGGGAAAGTGGATGCTGTGGTGATTGTGGAAAATTATGGTGTGCTTAAATATTTTGGTGCCACAAATGAAGTGAGTGGAGGTGCAGTGGGTGGTGATATATCCATATCGCTGGATGTGGTGTTGAGTGCGGTGACTGCGAATAGTGGTGTGATCGTGGGTAAGTGTGTAGGTGTGTAGCTCAGTGATGAGTAGCACCTCCTTTAATGTCAATCCGGGAAGACGTGAGGATGGTATGAAGACCTCGAGCAAGTGGCGGCACAAGTGCGTGAGTGAGAAGCACACAAGAATGCACACACATACACACACACGCGCACACACGGCAAGACAAAGAGGGAGAATCAATGGAGTTCTTTAGATTACTTTCAAAAGCTCTTACAAGTTTGTTTCACTTACAATCTAACCTCAAAAATGAGCTCTCTAGCTCTTTTTATAGTTTTTGACTAGCTTTTGGCCCTGTCCAGACCTAGTGTCCGGCCTAGTTAAAAATTAGGTTCCAGGGCCACTTTGAGGGCTCAAACGAAGTCTAAAAATTATGAAATTTGGTACGGTGGTACTTCTAATACTCCTCAAGCTCGAGGACACCTCGGCTTGCACAAAATGGAGTCTATTCTACCAAAACGGGATTTACAATGTTTGTGTAGTGATTAAAATCACTTGAGTTGTCCATAACCTATGGGAAAAAATGATCTAGCCTTGTTGCCGTATTGTGCATGACTCCTTTGTTGCTTTGTATGCCAACACTCCCCCCTTCCTAGCGTCTGTCGCCCCTGACAGACCTTTGTTCGCGCGGGTGGTTGATGTAATATTGGATGACATTGGTGGCCAGTTCATGTTCTCCTATCCTTAAGCCTCTTGCTAGATCGGCTTCCAATGCCTCCCAATTTATTGCACCGGGGGTTTCTGGTTGCGGGGTGGTGTAGTACTCTGAATACATTGCTTGTTCACAAGCAAACAGTTGAAGCAGATGTGTCGGCTTTGGTGCAAAAATCTCCGAGTGGTACTCCCAGAAACCTGATCTGAACATTTCTTCGAAGGTCTGTTTGTAGCAGGCGGGGAGGTATTTGATGCGTGCATGCCAAGCGTAAGCCACACGGATACTGGGGGTGGTGCTCATATCATACACCAAGTCGTAATTTCCATTGCTAAACCCCGGAAGACGTACCTGTGGTGCGGCCGCATTTCTAAAGGTCTTCAGCACTACTTGCATCATATCTAAGATTTTAAGCATCATTTGCGTTGCCACATCTTGCATGGGCTTCAAGCGCGGCATCCAGTGGCGAATGGTCCCCATCATATATGCTACCGATGGTGGTCCTTGTGGTGGCGCGATGTACGGGTAGTTCAGCCATTCCTTGCATTGTGCATTGTTTTGTACCTTGATATTAAATGCCTTCCACGACCTGCGGCGGGGGACTGGACCGTAGCATGGGTTGTACAGGAGGTGCAACAGCGCGTTGTTCCATGTGCGTAGCATTTCTGGATAAGTCTCTAAAAGTTTCTGCCGCCATGTTGGTTGACGAATCTTGCCTTTTCGCACCTCTGGAGGAAGGTCTTCGGGTTGAAATTGGGTCGCAAAAGTAGGAATCTGACCCGTGACTCTTTGTATTTCTGCATTATAATCAGCCAAGATAATATAATATGGCCTGTACTGGAGTTCCGATGAGAGAATCAGGCGTCTCGATGACAAGTTCTTGAAGTAATCTGATTGTAAAACAGTCTCCTCTATGACCCTCATAGCCTGATTTTGCACTACAGTGCGCTCTTCATGCGAGGTCCCTATTTCCTCCACTTGTCGTAACCATGGCGGCCGTGGTGCCTCGAACGTGTCCTGCGCTTCTTCTGTTTGTTGGCCTCCTGGGAATGGTTGCGGATCATATTCTTCATCAAACGTTTGTTCCACAGGAATTTGCACAACTTCTTCGTCCGTGGGAGCCTCCGGAGGGGAAGATGGCCTCTCATATTGTAGTAGGCGTGTTTGCAATTCAGTTACCTGTTTCTGGAGATCTTTTATGGCCTCTGCGTCGGAGAGAAGCGAAGCCGCAGAGGGGGTGGTTGGAGGGGCAGCTGTTGGGCCTTGTTGGTGTTCCTGCTTCAGTTGTCCTAGCTCCTCCGATAGCTTATCATGTGCTTCGAGCAGCATGGCATAATCTTCCAATATAATCTTGATATTATCGGGGGTCACTGCTTGAAACTTGGATGGGCTGATGGGTGCCCCCGGTGTGCTCTCAATAGCTGCCTCCAGGTTCTCTTGATTTTGTATTTGCAGACGTCTGTTCTCTTCCTGAGCAGCCGCAAGATGGCGTTTAAGTAGCGCCATATTTCGCTGAAGTTTTGAGTTGCGTTCCAGCTGTGTTCGTAGGTGACCTTCTACCACCTGCACTGCTTCCTGATCTACGTTCTGTAGCTGTACCTCCAATATATTATGGGCATCTTGGAGGGTTTGGAACTGTGTGTGGAGGCGAGCGTTCTCCTCTTCTAGTACCGCAAGGCGGAGCTGTAGTGTCGCTGAGTGCTCTTGCAGGCGTGCGTTTTGTTGCTGGAGCTGAATGTAATCTGTTCTTAAATTTGATATACAAGCCAACATGGTGTCCAATGCATTACCTATAGATGAGTGGGGGGTGTTTACCGTGGAAGATGCATGGGAAGGGAATTGGGGAAGGGAGACAGTGAATGATGTGTCGACAGTGAATGATGTGTCTACGAAAGTTGTGTGTGTGGGTGAAATTGGTGGAGGGGGAATGGGAGGAGGTGAAACCGTGGGTGGAGGTGCCGTGGGTGGTGAAATGTCCATCCCTTCAGGAGTGGGTGTTAGTGTGGGGCCTGCCATATACACTGGTATGGTAGGTGGTGTGTGTGTGGAAGTGGTGAATAGATGTGAAGTGGGGTGGGGAGCTGAAAAGACAGGGAATGGTTGAGGGCCTGGTTGAAAAGCCCTAGCAAAGATGTCCTGGAGGGATTGTAGAAATGGAGAGAGGGATATCGGGGGTTGGGGTCGTAAATTTGAGGAGGGCTGAAAGGGTTGCGTGGTAGCAGGGAAGCCCATGAATGTGGATCTAGGGTCAGGATGACCCGTGGCTGAGGGCGTTGGGGATGGTTGCCCTAGGGCAGGGTCTAGGAGGGGTTCGGCGGATTGTGTAGTGTTGGGGTTGTCTTCGAAGATAGGATTATCAGTGGTAGAGAATAGGGTGGCACTGGAGATCGGAGTACGGAAGATGAAGGTGGGGTCGGTGGGTTGAGTAGTCGATGTGGTTTCTACTGTTTCTCTTCTAGGAGGTGATGGTGGGGGAGTAGGTGGTAGTGGTTCGGTGGACTCCTCATGGGTGGCTGGGTGCTGTTGGCTAGCTGTCTGGGAGGTTGTTCTGATAGTTTCAGGTGTAGTAGTCGGCTCTTCTGCAACTGTAACGGGAATTTGTATATTTTTACCTGGGCGAGGTCGTGTCTGGAACCTTCGTGGGTCATATTGAACTGAAGGCCTCTGAATGGCAGTGCGCACAGCTTCTACAACTCCATATGTTTCTGCCATCAATAAGAGACCTTCCCTGTACTCTGAGTCAACTCCCGCTTCTTTCAACAACTGAGTCATAAGTACTCTGCTGCTCTGTTCCGTGAGTAATTGCTGCGATCGTACTCTTTCCATAATCTGATACAGCCTTCGGAGTTCTGCTGTATATGCTGGGGCTTCAGTGGTCTCTTCTTCATACGCTTCTTCTTCTTCCGGGTGTCCGTGTTGTTGACTTTCCTGAGTGTCACTCCAATGGACATGTCTACCGTCTGTAGACTTTCTTCTTCTTCGTGAGGATGTGCCCTGCTCCTCTGCCTCTGAGTAAAACTCCACATCAGAGAATTGTGTGCTTTGTAGGAATGCTTCGAAATCCTGGGGGTCCAGTCCTTCAGCCTCTCCAGTGGCAGCAAATTCGAATTCAGGTGTGACAGGAGGAGCCGATGGGGTAGGTAGTGTCGTAGTGTCAGATTCCGACCTGGGTATCCTAATGGTAAAGGGAGGTACAGTGCCCTCTCTTAATGGTGATGCCTCAGGAGTAGTCAGGACTTCCCTTGTCTGGACACACGGGATCGCGCCCCTCATGCGTTTGGACTGATGTGTGGATGTCTTGAGCCTTTTAAACATTTGTAATTGTGCCCAAGTTAAGGCACGCTCAATGGGGACATCATATGCCAAGCATCGATAAATGATGCGTGTGAGTGCACAGCATCCGTTCACCACTAATTTCCTAGATGCCCGTTTGTTTGCTTCATACAACTGATCTATGATCCACACTGGTAGCTTAATAGGTAACGCACCTGCTTCCGCCAAGTAGAGAGCAAACCAGATCTTCTTGTGTGGTTGCGTGAATCGGTCTTGACCGGGGAAGGCGAAATGTTGCATGCACATTCGGAGAGGGATGGACACATTTGGGGTGAGTGCTGCCATGTCTTTCAGCTTCACTAATTTCCTGTCCTTCATGTTAGTGGGAACGAGAGCATCCTTTTCTGAGGGTACATGCGTGCCATGCATATTTAAAGCATCACTCACCAGCTCCACAGTAAGTTCAAACCTCTTCAACTCGTTGTTGCCCAGCAGTGAGGGGAGAACAAATGATCCGGGTTGGTCCTTATCTTCATGAGCTTGTAATGTGGAGACCAAATAGTAACATCGGAGGAGATCGGGTTTAGGTAGTGGGGCTTCAAAATATTCCGCCAATCCTGCTCGTTGCCATATGGTCTGTAGATCTTCTGTGTTCTGTAAAGTCTCGAACTCCTTGGAGAAAAATTGGAATCGCACCCATGATCTGTCATACTCGCATTTAGACTCCCAGATATACTTGGCCTCACCTAATGGACCGGGCATGCCATTGAACCAATGAGAATTCGCATGAACTCTTTCCGTGATTCCTGTAGGTGGATCTGGCACCGGGAGTTGCTGGAGGTGTTGCATCTCCACTGGTCGTTCAGTCGGGGGCACATCCACGGGTAGGCTATCCACATCAATTCCTGCAGTAAGTATCCCTACTTGTGAGCCCGAACCTGTCGCTTCTGCCATTTTTCTTCTTGCCTTCTGATTCTGTGAGAATATAGAATCATGTGTTAACATCGTAATGGACAGAATAAATCCGTTTTCGTCCCCGTTACAACCTTAATCATTAGGTAGATGGTGAGTTAGTGGTTAGTAAGTGCACGAAGACAGTGGGTGTAGTTAATGCCTGTGTATTCCTAGGAGACTAATGCCGTTAGTGAGTGGGGTGAATTTACAAATTGGGGTCGGGGGGTTTATTACAGGTCTTAGACTGCCAAATGCAGCTGATGGGCTTTGCTTTCGGTTTCGTAGAGACTCTAGAGAGCTGTGTCGGTGTCGCTGTTTGGGAATGGGGCCTTTTAGGGACCCACTTATGAGTGATCACATGCATGCTCATGGGTCTTGGTGTGTTCCTAAGTGTTGAGAGCGAGTGAATACTGGTTGTACTCGTAGTTGGGTTATGCTGCATAGGTTGTGGCCTTGGCGTAGCTACTTGTGCCCTCAAGCAAGCCTTAGGCACCCAAATTTGTCTTGATTGTGGGCTTGCCTTCATCGACTTCTTGGGCACCCAAATAGATTTTACTTTAGCAGAAGAATTTCTGAAATACTTCTTATTAGCGTCGTGTTGTTGGTTACTAATAAGAGGCTTTGCCCGTGTAGTTGACGGTGGTGCACCCGGTTGTTCGCCTTTCCGCACCCACACCTGGTTTATTTTCTGGGACATTCTGCTGCGCATGTACTTTTGATCTCGGACATAGGTAGTGCTCTGCTTCTTCTGCTTGTGATCCGCCTTTGGTTGCTGCCTCCTTCTGACCTTTGGAAAAGAAGGGAGTTCCGTTGCATCCTTGACTCCTTTTTTGCAATTATCATTCCTCTGCAACACAGGGTTTTGAACAAGAACAGCATGGTCATCTTCATGTGTACCCCTGGAAGGACCAGGAGTCTGTGCCTTTCCTAATTCCTTGAGTGCTCCATTGTCTAATTCTACTGTAACTCGACTATGATTGACCCAAACCTGGAGAAGTCCACTTCTTAGGTTTATATTAACTGCTTGGTCATAGATCCAATCCTGACCCAAGACGAGAGGTTCAGTGAGATCCCCATCTTGACACACTAGTACTTTAACGGTCATTGCCTCATCGTGAATGTAGAGGGGAAGTTCCACCTCGCCCATGCAAGGGGTTTCCACGCCTCCCAATCCTATGAGATATGCTTCCACAGGATGGACAGTTAAGTGTAACTCTTGACAGTAAGACAACTTAACAGCGCTAGTGGCAGCACCTGAGTCAATCAAGGCTCTTACGGTCCTTGCACTCTTTCCTTGTCCTATATCTAAGGTTACGAAAGGACGTCTATCAATTATCCTATGCGAGCTTGTTCCTGCGACTTCACACATGGCCATAGGAAATCCTTGGTCTGCATAGTCATTCGCTCCAGGCTGATCTCTACCTTGCCTTCGTAATTTCATCCTTCTGATGCGTTCTAAAGCTTCAGCTTGAGCTTCTTCTCGAACTCGCTTTTCTTCCTCTTTGCGTTTCTTAGCAGTGTTGAGTCGACTGAGCATTTCCTCCGTGAGGGGTTCCTGATACAACTTGACTCTGCAACCGCTAATATAATTTGGGAGAACATCACCCTCTAATGTGGCCAATTGTACTGCTCCGCTCGTGGAGATCCTATTGATGATCATAGGTCCGTAGCCTCTCTTTTCTAGCTTCCTCGCGTGTTGTTTTAGTGTATAGACTAAGACTAGATCTCCTGCTTTCAAGCCTTTATCCTTCACGTGGGCATCAAAGTATGCCTTCTGTCTCTTCTTGGCTGCATATATCCCTGCAGCGGCTCTCAGTCTTGTTTCTCCTAATCGTTCAAGGTCAAAGATCCTAGAGGAGAGCTCATGACCTGTCCATTCGTGCTCTCGTGCTACTCTCAATGTAGGGATCAAGAAGTCCAAGGGTAACACAGCGTTTTAACCGAATACCATCTGAAAGGGAGTGGCTTGGAGTACCGTTTTGTAGGCCACTCGGTATGCCCAAACAGCATGGTGTAGCTGTTTGTCCCAATCAGAGCGTTTAGTGTTCACTAATTTCGTCAGTACATTGCATAAAATCTTATTAGTGCTCTCAGCTTGACCATTAGCTTGAGGGTGATATGGGGCAGACTTCTTGTGTATTACCAAAAATTCTTGGAGTAGATTTTCAATAACTTCATTCAAGAAGTGAGTGCCTCTATCACTTACAAGCTCTATAGGTAGTCCATATCTCGTGAATACATTCTCAAACAAGAATTTGGCAGTTGTTTGAGCATCGTTCTTGGTTGTAGCTTTTACCTCTACCCACTTGGTGAGATAATCTGTTGCCACAATGATGTATTCCGCATGAGAACCCTTAGCTGGGGGATTAATAGGACCTACGAAGTCTATTCCCCACTTAGAGAATGCACGTCCACCCATCATAGGTTTCAGTGGCATCTCATCTTTGCGTATAGGATACTGAGTCCTTTGACAGACATCACACCGTTTCACATAGGTATGTGCATCCATGTGAAGGGTAGGCCACCAGAAGCCCGCAAATAGTATCGCCTTGATTACCCGATCTGGTCCAAAGTGTCCTCCTGCTACACCTTGGTGAGCAGTTTCCAAGATCTTCACATATTCACTTTCGTGGACACATAGTCTCAGGTAACCATCTTTACCGCGCTTATATAGATTATTACCGATGAGTGAGTAATCTTGGGCTTCTTGTTCTAAACTCCTTTTTCTAGCTAGAGTCATGTCTGGAGGGAATGTGTTTGTCCTCAAGAATGATACTAGAGGTTCACTCCAATCTGGCACAATGGATACTTGATAGAGAGTGGCATGTTCCACAGGTGGTTTAGTGCAACAGATTGGGCATTCCTTGCACAACTTTTGGACATCAGCTTCCATAGTTGGCCAATGTACTCCGAGTCTCCTTAGAGTCTGTAACGTTCGTTGCTTTGAATGGTGTTGCTCTAGTGCACCTACATGTGCTAATTGCAACCATTTAGAGTACTCATCCTCTTCTACGCAACAAGCCAAGATCCCTTGGTCTGTGTGCTTGTACATGCTTCCTGCCATGATGTGGTACTTCTGGGCTTTTACAACCTCTCTATTCCGTGTGTTTACGACTGGATGATTAGGCCCGTAGGTCAATACTGGTACCAATGGCTTAGCCCACTGCGGTATAACTTCCAAATTAAACAAGTAAGCATCAGGAAGGTCATCTGACACTCCTTGTGGGGCTTCTCCAGATGTGAGTCTAGAGAGATGGTCTGCTCGTAAGTGAGTCCTACCTTTCCTTACCACAACCTCGAAGTCGTATTCCATTAGTAAGAGAAACCATCTTACTAATCTACCTGTATTGCATGGCTTGTTTACTAGGTACAACAATGCCTGATGGTCCGTAAAAAATTTAAACTTATTTGCAAGCAAATAGTGTCTAAATTTCTTAACTGCATATACCATGCCTAAGCCTTCTCTCTCTGTAGTGGTGTAATTCCGTTCAGCCGCATTCAATTGTCTACTGGCATAGGCAATTGGAAGATCCATATTACCTTCACCAGTAGGTTGTGCAAGCACACATCCAATAGCATAATTGGATGCATCCACATGGACATGGAATGGCTTATTCCAATCTGGTGTGGTCAAGATTGGTGCTGAACATAATCTTCGTTTAAGCTCTTGGAAGGAATTCTCACATTCATCCGTCCACTCAAAGTTTGTCAGAAGTCCGTACATGGGCTTTGCAATGACAGCATACATGTGTATAAATCGTCGATAATAACCACAATGCCCCATGAAAGCTTGTACTTCCTTGACATTCTTTGGCCTAGGTAGCTCTGCTATGGCTCTCACTTTTTCTTCGTCGGTAGATATGCCATTCTTTGACACTATGTGTCCTAGAATCTTACCTTGCCTGACCATAAAAACGCACTTTTCTGGGTTCAGGCAGACTTGATATTCTCTACATTTGTCAAAGATTTGTCTGAGTTCAGGAATATGAGTTTGTCTAACATTGGAATGAGCACAAAGATCATCAACATAGACTTCTAAACTCTTCCTCAGGAACTCCTTAAACACATGGCACATCAGCCTCTGGAAGGTGGTTGGTGCATTGGTAAGCCCAAATGGCATTACTCTAAAAGCAAAAATGCCCCATTCTGTGGCAAAGGCTGTCTTATGCTGATCCTCTGGAGCTATGGCTACTTGATTGTAGCCCGAAAATCCATCAAGGAAGCTGTACACTTCCTTGCCTGCCACTCTTTCTAAGAGATGCTCTGTTATGGGAAGCGGATAGTTATCTCGAATTGTGGCGGCATTAACCTTTTTCAAGTTAATGCACACACGCAGCTTGCCATTCTTCTTGGGCACCACCACGATGGGGGATACCCATTCGGTGTGCTCAATTTCATAGATAAATCCAGCTTCGACCAGTCTATCTATCTCCTCCTTGATCTTAGCAGCGTAATTATCATTATATGTATAAGGCTTTTGCTTAGAGGGTTTGGCATCTGAGGTCATGGGGATGGTGTGCGAGCATATGTCCGGGTCAACCCCTTTCAAGTCCTTGTAACTCCAAGCGAATACATCTCTGTATTCTCTTAGCAAGGCAATCAATTCGTGCTCTTCTTCTTCTGTCAGGTCATGGCCTATATACGTGCATCTCTCCTCTCCTTCTTCTATGGCCACTACTATTTTCTTAGTAGTTTCTTTGTTATCATAGGCCTCTCCTGATTGTGCCTCTCGTTTAGGCATTCTTATCATGACTCTCCTGTCATCTATCTCATACTTCTTAAAATTTTCGGGGACCTCAAACAAAGATTCTTCCTCTTCTGGTGAGGCTTCTCTCTTTTTTCGTTTCTTTCCTTCTTCCTTCGGGGTCACATGTGTTGTTAATCTTACATTAGTTGTAACCTCTCCATGCCTCTGGGGTTGAAATTCTACTTCATGGAAGTATTCTTCATCTGATGCAAATGGTGGGTCCATAATGATTGACTCTAGATCGGAGTCACTTGCATCCTCAATTGCATCAGGGCTAGGTTCGCATTCTTCTAGAACTGCCTCTCCCATGATTGGCTCTATGGAGAAGACTGAAATATCATAACCATCCTCATCACAGTGAGGTGTCCATTGTTCTTCGTTGATGGCTACGTCCATTGTTGCTAAGATTTCTGCCCAACCGTGAGGTTCAAATTCTTCGTCTGGAAAAACTACAGGTGCATAGGCTGGGTCTTGGATTGATCTATGGGTTTCTTTCGCACCTACCTCTCTGGCTTTCTCTCTCTTCTCTTCTTCTACTGCTACCTTGCACATCCATAAGTGAGTGTCTTCATGCATCCATGAGGATCCAGATTCTAGGGAATGCACAGATTCCGTATCATCTTTGGCTCTATGGATGGGATTCCACTGGATAGGAGGGACATCTCTATGAGAATAGTCCTTGAGATTGACTTTGGTTGTAACGCCCAAGTGTTGCAAATACAAGGAGTTGGTTCCCCAATCCTGTACCACTTGCAACTGTCGCATAAATGGTCTTCCTAAAATCATCTCATAAGCATGATTTTTGCTGAAGTCACATATAGCAAAGCTATGCTCAAACTCAACACCACAAGTGGTGAGAGTTATCCCTTCCAGCAATCCTAAGGGTCTCTCAATATGACCATCGGCCATCTGCAATTTCATTCTTGTTGGCCTGAGTGCTGGCTTGCCCCAACGCTTCCAAAGGGAAGTAGTGGCAATTGCAACTCCTGCACCTGAGTCTAAAATTGCCTTGGTGGTGTACTCTTGGTAGGTGATGGGAAGATAGGTGTTCCCTTCTTCGCCTTCACACATATCCCCTATCTTATCCAAGGGAATTTCTGGCACTGTCCTATGGGATCCTACCTGGGAACGAGGTTTTGCTATCTCTGGTACTTGTTTGGCTACATGTTTCCATAATTCAGGTCTAACCTTGAGTAGCTCTTCTAACTTGAGATTACACTGCACATTAGTGTTCTTCACTACCTCTGTGTTCCTAGGAATGACTGAGTCGTCGTTCCTTACCATGACTGTGGGTGCTCTCATACATGTGGACTTTGCCTCCCATGGGCCTGTGAAGTGGGGTAGCTCCTGTATGGAATTAGACTCAAAATCCAATCTCTCATGAGACTGAGTACTCTCATGTTCCCCGTAAATAGATGGGATGTCTTGTGGGAACTGGTCGTGTGCATCATCCACAAGTTCAAAAGGAGGGGCGACCTCGCTTTCGTTATCCCATTTGTCTTCTTGAATCTCTCGTAGGAAGTCTGGTGCAAACCGATTCATAGAAGAAGAAGTGTTTGGCTCCGTAGAATTGGGCGCATAAGCAACCTGGGGAGGAGGGCTTATTCTATTGTTGACTCTCTCCTCGTTTTCGCAAATGGCTGGAGCACAAGCTTCTTGGGGAGGATTACTTATTCTATTACTTTTCCGAACAGGCTCACACATTCCCTGAGAAGGAATGTAGGCAACCTGTGGAGGTACGTGAGCTTTCGAGGGAGGCTCATATGCCTTTTGGGGGGAAAGATAAGCTTCTTGAGGAGGCACATGGGCTTCCTGAAGAGGCTGGCTTATCCGTTCTCTTGCCCTTTCCTTTCTTTGAGGGGTAGGTTCCTTTTCTGACTGTGCAATTAGCCTCTCTATTCTTTCTAAGGAGGGGAAACTGTCTGGTTTAGTGGAATTGGCCACATAAACTTCCGAGTGGGAATGATTCATGTTTTTGCTTGCTTTTTCTTTGTCTTGATTTTTTTCTTCCTTGTCAGATCTTGCAATTATCCTCTCTAACTTCTCTAGGAATCCATCCAAGTGTAATTGCGTTTTGGCTGAGCCTGAGTAATTGAAAAGGCGACTGGCTTCAAACATAGTCTGAGCCAATGCGACCATTTTCGCGCACAGTTTGGTTCTTTCTATCTCTAGGTCAGCTCTAGGATAGCACTTGTCATGATCCGTGACGTTTGGCCCTTCTTGGATTCTGGCCTGATATGCCTTAAGCATCATGTCTATGTCTTCGGGAGTGGGATCAGCTAATACTGATCCTGTTTGGGGTGGTGGGTGGGTTACGTGGGCTGTCTTAGAGGGTGATGGGATGGAGGGTGATGGGGGTGGTAGCGGTGGGAATGTGTGAGAGTGCGGTTGAGATGTGATCTCTATGATTTTAGCCTTGGTTTCTCGTAGACTTTCCTCAAGTTCACTCATCTTCTTTGCCCATTGCCTTTTCATACGTTCGCGGCTATCTTTCCAAGCTCTTGTTCTCTTTTTATTTTGGCTCTCAGTATCGCTAGCATCTGGGCCCTTTTCCTGGCCTACCCCTTGGTTTTGCTGCAAAGCTTGAGCTCGAGTGACTACCTGTACTGGTGCAGTAGAAGTAACACTTCCGCTGGAATCTACCACTAACTCAATAACATTGATGGGCGTGATTTTTGGCATATTATTGGGGTTCTTTGGGCAATCTCGTAAGAGATGCTCTTTTCCACAATCTTGGCAGAAGCCTTGGATCGTCACTGACTGGGGTTGTGTAAGTGGAGGCAAGGGACAATCACGAATGAGGTGATCTCCTTGGCATCTGTAGCACGGTCCTCTTGGAAATGGAGGTCTTACCTGCCTAGATTGAGGCCTAGGGTTGGGGTTTGCATACATGACGTTCGTGTAATCTGACTCCCAACTAGGTTCGTTTGTCTCTTCGCTATAATAGGACTCACCATGCTTAGGAGACTGCATGTAGTAGGCCTGGGGGCTATCAACATGTGTAGAATCAAAGCTATGGTCACTCGGGTCACTTTCAGAAAGCAAGGATGTTACAGGGACTATAGCTCTATTCAGGTTCTCTTCTGCAGCAGTATACTTTACCGGAATCACATTAGCTGGGGCTGGGGGTTGTTGTGCTAGCACAGGCTGAGGCCTTTGTTGGTTTTGATATTGAGGTTGGAAATTTTGTTGTGGCCTGCTATATGGTTGTGGAGGGTACGGGTTCTGGTATCTGCCTTGTTGGTAGGGCTGAGGGTAGGGTTGCCTAACCGCCTGCTTGTTGTATGGGCAATCTTGTGCGGTGTGATTGGTGTATCTCCGTTCTATGGTGCAGTACTGGCTACTAGGATTTACTTGGGGCTGAGCCATAATAGGGCAGACATTCGCCATATGGTCACCACCACATGTATAGCATCTTTTCACAGGGGCAAACCTTGGGATTTGTTTGCTAGTTACACCTAATTTCTGAGCTACTTTTTCGGCAAGTTCCTCAATTGATGTGGCTTGTGTGGAAGATTGACTAGATGCACTATCTGAATCTTTGTAAATTTTGGACAGCTCTAGCTCTTCTCCTAGGTTATCTTCAATGTCAATGCACATACGTACACACTCTTCTATAGTCCTAGGGTCTTTCAGATACACATAGGATCTCAATTTCGTACTCAGCAGTCCGTCAAGGAATAAGGCTACTTGTTTAGCAGATGTGGGTAGCTCCGAAATAGGGCACCTTTCAAGATATTGTCTAAATCTTCTTCCTGCAAGTCTCACAGTCTCTTGAGGGGTTTGCTTGAAGCTGTGAATCAGTGAGGAGGTGTTGTGTCTTATGCCACTCTTGGAGAACTCAATAATAAATGCTTCTAGGAGTTGGTCTATGCTCCTGAACTGGCGCTCATCCAATGGCTGAAACCATGTAAGTGCTGTGTTCCTAAGGGTTAGACCGAAGGCATTGTACTGCGTGAACAGATCTTCCACTTGTTCAGCTCTCAAGACTTGTTTGAACTCCGCCACATGATCATAGGGATCTCCTGTGCCGTCAAAGTAATTCTTCATGGACTTAACTAGCTGGGTGGGTCTCAAAGTTCTTGTGTGCTCTCTAGGCCTCGGCAGAGGGAATCCATCTACATTTCTTTGGTTCCTGTGGGCTCTAAGCATCTCAGGTTCTACCCTATTCGTCTCCGTTCTCGTTCTTTCTCTGCCCACTGGGTTGGCAAAACTTACTTCTAGTCTATCTCTACTTCTGTCTCTTTGCGTACCATGAGCTTGAGAAGTCCCAGCCCCAGGGTGACCATAGGACACATTCGATCTTGGTTGGGGGAAAATAAATTCACCCTTCCAAGTGTAGGCATGCCTATCATTTTCTGTCACCACAAAGATCCTTTCCGAAGTGTGGTCTAAGTAGGTCACTCTACCTGGGCTATCTTCATCCTTAAACTCATAGATCATGATTGTTCCTATATCAATTGGGTGATCCGGTTTATACCTCCAAAAGGCTTCGTCCGTTTCTCGATTGAGAAGCAAATCTATGCACTTGTTATCTTGGGGGACCCACTCAGGCGTGATAATCCTAGTGAGAACTGATTTACCTCGAGGGGTTCTAGGTTCCGCTCCCATGTTTCCTTGTTCCAAGTCACCTAAGTCCGCTTCTGAAATTACATTTCCAAATTCATCTGTCCTATCTGGATGACTGGTGACTACGTATATGGTTCCTTCCTTGTCCAGGTATGCACCGTTTTCAAACTTGACAGCTGGGTGCTCTAGTCCTATGGATTGGTCAGGGTTTTTAATCTGGACCACAGATCTTCCTAGGCCGTCCTCATATATGCTCGCACCTAATCGGTTGGTCCTAAGGTATTCCAACTGTGTTTTGTAAGGGCCTTCTACCCTGTACAAGTAAGGCACACCTGAACTTCCCGTAGGTCTGTCCATGCCTTGAGACATCTCTGACTCACTGGTATCAGAGCTAGGGTAGTTCGATTGGTGGCTCAACTGCTAGGCCCAGGACCTAGCAGTGTGGTTGACACTAGCCTCTGAAGATCTAAGGCTTTGTCTCTCTCTTACTAGGTGTCGTCCTGATCTAAGGTTCATATGCCTATCTAAGTAGCCCAATTCTTTGCCCAGAGTACAACCTCGTTGTCGATCAATTGGTACCAGTCACTTGATTCTTTTTAGTCATTTCTCGTGTTTAAAGTCTTGTCTGCTATTACGTCGCCCGGAATACTTGAATGTTCTTCGTACTTTCAGGTTGATAGTTCCACGTTAGGTTCTTTCCTTTATGTTGTCGACAGTACAGAGATTAAGTTTTTAGCTTGAACTTGAGTTTTTAGGTAGTCTTCAACTTGATAGTGGCCTATCGTCGCCCTGACTTACTCCTACTTCTAATCGTTCTTAGCCTAAGCTAGGAATTGACGAAGAGGAGTTGAGAATATTCCGACCTTTCTTGCCGAACCTTGCTCTTTAGTGCTCGAGAAGTTGATTCTCAAGCGTGTGCCACACCGTTGCTTGGATACTCTCAGTTGCTTCTCAATAGGCCTGCATAAATCCCAAGATTAGCTCCAAGTAGACCTTTCAATTGACAGACAATTTATTTCAGACACTTTTTTAATGACCCTTGTTCCCCCTTTTGCATTGTTAGAAATTTACTCTAGAGCTCCCTTGGTGTTCCTACCCCTCAGTGTGTCAACTTCCAAATATCCTATCTGAAAATCAACGCGTTATTCTTATAAAATACAGTTGAGGGCGTGTAGTATATGTCACGAGCTTTCCGACAAGCCCTAGAGCTCAGAAAATGGATTTCGTATGAAAAAGTTATGACCGTTCAGGGTTTAGGGGGTTAACTAGACAAACAGAACCTTTCGGGGGTTTTAATGCATTTTCTAAGGCCTTTGTAAGTAGATGAGTACATGAAAGTGCAAATATGCCCAAAATTTAGCCTAAATTTCCAAAAATTCACTCCTTAATTTTTTGCCGAAAATGCCTGTCTATCGCGATAGACGGTGTCTGTCGCGATAGACACAATCTATCGTGGGGGCTGTCTGTCGCGATAGACGGTGTCTGTCGCGATAGACAGTGTCTATCGTGGATTTCTGTCTGTCGCGATAGACGGTGTCTGTCGCGAAATTCGGTCTGTCGCGATAGACGGTGTCTGTCGCGGATTTCTGTCTGTCGCGATAGACGGTGTCTGTCGCGATAGACGCTGTCTGTCGTGAAATTCGGTCTGTCGCGATAGACGGTGTCTGTCGCGATAGACGGTATCTGTCGCGAAATTCTGTCTGTCGCGATAGACGGTGTTTGTCGCGATAGACGGTATCTGTCGCGAAATTCTGTCTGTCGCGATAGACGGTGTCTGTCGCGATAGACGGTGTCTGTCGCGATAGACGGTATCTGTCGCGGATTTCTGTCTGTCGCGATAGACGGTGTCTGTCGCGATAGACGCTGTCTGTCGTGAAATTCGGTCTGTCGCGATAGACGGTGTCTGTCGCGATAGACGGTATCTGTCGCGGATTTCTGTCTGTCGCGATAGACGGTGTCTGTCGCGATAGACAGTGTCTGTCGTGAAATTTGGTCTGTCGCGATAGACGGTGTCTGTCGCGATAGACAGTGTCTGTCGCGATAGACAGTGTCTGTCGCGATAGACTGAAAAAATGCAAATTTTTGAAAAACTTCTAGTGATCTAGAGTGCCCTCAAGGTGTAGGTTACAATGATAAACATGCATTCACAAAATGTTAAGATTTCTGTCTGTCGCGATAGACAGAGGCTGTCGTCCCGGGACCTGTGCAGAGCCTGTCGTACCTGCGCACACTGCTGGGGATGATGGTACAGCAAAAAACCTGCAAAATAGCTCAAGAAACATGCAAAAACAGCACATGCAAGTTCGCTCTCTCGCTCTCTCTCACAAGTGAAATGAGGGAAATGAGGTGGAGGTGGGGATATAGTCAAAAAACTGAAATTTTCGCGATGATGGAGATGGACGTGGGAGATGGTGATGATGATGATGGTGAAGAAAGTAAAAGAAAATCGATGAGAGTGAAGAAAATACCTACAACTCCAACGCGTCAACTCTACGTCTTACCATCACACGCTCGTCCTCAAAGCTCGATCCCCGGCAACGGCGCCAAAATTTGGTGTAGCTCAGTGATGAGTAGCACCTCCTTTAATGTCAATCCGGGAAGACGTGAGGATGGTATGAAGACCTCGAGCAAGTGGCGGCACAAGTGCGTGAGTGAGAAGCACACAAGAATGCACACACATACACACACACGCGCACACACGGCAAGACAAAGAGGGAGAATCAATGGAGTTCTTTAGATTACTTTCAAAAGCTCTTACAAGTTTGTTTCACTTACAATCTAACCTCAAAAATGAGCTCTCTAGCTCTTTTTATAGTTTTTGACTAGCTTTTGGCCCTGTCCAGACCTAGTGTCTGGCCTAGTTAAAAATTAGGTTCCAGGGCCACTTTGAGGGCTCAAACGAAGTCTAAAAATTATGAAATTTGGTACGGTGGTACTTCTAATACTCCTCAAGCTCGAGGACACCTCGGCTTGCACAAAATGGAGTCTATTCTACCAAAACGGGATTTACAATGTTTGTGTAGTGATTAAAATCACTTGAGTTGTCCATAACCTATGGGAAAAAATGATCTGGCCTTGTTGCCGTATTGTGCATGACTCCTTTGTTGCTTTGTATGCCAACAAGGTGTAAATACGGGATTTACAAAGGTTGAAGAGTAATTTACAGAAGGGTTGTCTTGGACGGCTTGGTGGAAAGGCGAAAGAGGAGTTACGGTGGGTCGGGGAGGTGAGACTGGGGAGAAGGTTAATGGAGGTGGGAATGGGAAAAGGGGTCTTGGAGGTGTGGGGAAGGACGGAAAGGATGGTGGGAAAATTGGATTTGATAGAAAGGTGGGTGTGCTAGGGGGTAGACTAGGTTGAGTGGGTGCGGAAATTGTGGGATGAATGGGAGTAAGGACGACTTCTGCTACTCCGCCGGAGGAGGAGAATGTTGATCTGGGAGAAGGAGGGTGTATGGGGGAGACTGGATGGATGGGAGGTGAAGGAGGAGCGGTTGGGGTGGTAGGTACTTCAACAATTGTGGTGGTATGTATAGCAGTAGTACGGGGTGGGGAGTCGATGATAATGGTGTCTTTTGCCAATGAGCCTTCAGGTATGAGGCACACTTCTCGTGCCTGTTCTGAAGATTGACCGCCGGTGGGTACCCGAATATATTCACCAGGTTTGGTTAGTAGACAGATTCTACGCGGGTCATACTGCGGTAACGGTTTCCTCTGCAAATATCGTAAGGCTTCTGTGGATCCCACTAATTTGACAAGTTCTCGGAAGCCTCTGATATATACTTCTTCGAATCCGCCTGAGACAAGTTCCTGTTCTATGAGTGCTTGACTCTCTTCCTCAGTCAATTTCTTGCGTGCCCAAACTTTCTCCATGGTGCGATATAGCTTATTGATGGCTAGTGTATAAGCTACTGCTTCAAAGGTTTCATCTTCATGCGTACTGGTGTCTCCCTGGGTGTCAGTGTGCTGTCCTTATTCATCTGTCTGCACATGTTCTTGAGAGTCATGAGTGCCTTGGCTGGCTTCATCATCACCTTCGTCTTCATCGATTTCCGTTCTTTCTTCCTCGGAACTAGACACTATTTGTCCTTGTGGTTGGTCTCGGGGCGTGGTCGGGTAACTTGGCCGCTCATATTCTTGAGAAAAGATCTCACCTTCTGAAAACTGAAATTCATTGGAGAAAGCGTCTTGCATTTCGAAATCAAACGTTGTATCTATGGGTTCCGCTTCCAAGTTAGGTATCGGAAAAGAAAAAGCTTCCGCACCAATAGTGGTGGGAACTTTTGCTGTAGTGGTGGCCGGTTCCTAAACTGATGTTGCCTGTGAGGTGGCTTTCTTTGTTGTTCCCTTGAATGCTTTCAGCTCCTCACTTGTCATTGCTCACTCGATAGGTAAATCGTAGGCCAAACACATATATACAATGCGCGTGAGAGCACAACATCCATTGATGACCTTCTTTCATTCCCATCTGTGTTGTGCTAAGTAGAGCTGATCAATGATCCAGCTCGCTAGATCAACTGTTTGGGGTCCAGTACATGCTAAATATAAGCCAAACCATATGCACTTGTGAGGCATTGTGAATCTGTCCTGAGCGGGGAAAGCAAAATGTTGCATGCATATCCGCAGTGGTTTTGAAAGCTCAGGTGTGATCGCCGAAATCTCTTCCCACTTAGTAACGTCTCCACGTTTCATTGGCTCTGGAACCAACCTTTCTCGTTCTGTTGGAGTGTGCGTACCATGGATCTTGATTGCAGTGCGAATCAGATCTTTAGAAAGATAAAACCTCTTATATGGCGGATCGTTCACTAAGGATGGCAAAATAAAAGTGCCGGGCAGATCCTTGTTCTCAGAAGCTGTCAAAGTTGTGACTAAGTAATAGCATCTGTAGAAGTCAAGTTTAGGCAAAGGGTCGCTGAAATACTCTGTAAACCCTACTCTTGCCCAAACATGCGTTAGGTCTTCTGTGTTCTATAGTCCTTCGAACTCTTTTGAGACAAACTGATATTTTCCCCAGGTACGATGATCAAAAGTCAAGTTGGCCTCAAATATAAAATCGACATCCGCCAATGGTCCTACTAGCCCTTGAAACCAGTGAGAATTGCGATGAATCTTCTCAGTATAACCCCTGGGGGATCGTCAATTGGCATGGGCCCTAGGAAACCTTGAAATTCGGGTGGTTGAGCCATAGGATGGGGCTCCACTAGTAGTTCTCCAATATTGGCCATTGGTGCACTGGAGCGAGCTTTTGATGGCCCTTCTGCCTGCATGATGTATGATGCGAGTGTGTAGAAGATCTGCTACAAAAGATTAGCACATTAGTATGGAAATTAATCATGATCCCATGAAAGTGAGACCATAATCCCTTTCCATAGCCGATGTGTAACCCGTGTAGCCAAGTGTTGTGATGTGATTGATGCAATGCTTTTTGCACAACTAGTGCAGGTCTCTAGACACCTATATGTTTTCAAATATTGCATGCAGTGCTTTGATGAGATGTTCTTACAAGCGTTGTTGGGTTATAGTGTGTGGATTCGTACAAGGTTCAGTTGTGAATGAGTTATTACAAGGTTGTAGATTAATCGGGGTGGGCGTTATGTTAGATAAGGGAGTCGTAGAAGACGTCTGGATACGTTTCGATATCCACTTCCTAAGAGTTCGTGTGCGTGTGATAGGCTTCTGTTGAGGGACAAAAGATGAGATCGGATCTGGTGGGGTTGAAGGGTGAAGAGATTTCTGAGGGTTATATATTACATGGCTTGAGGGTTGAGCTATAATACACTGTTTGGGTACCCAAATCTACGTGGGTGTGGGTCGGTTTGTAAGGTGCTTCTTGGCGATCCAAATTTGTCGAATGTTCGTATTCGTAGAAGAAGGTCGAGAAGGCTTTGGATACTGATTCTGCTTCTGCCTTGATTTCTTCGTATCAATGTCTCTGTTGTTGAAATCAATCAGTGCTTTCTGTCCTTTTGGCATCCATATTTGTCTCGGGCCGCTTGCTTTGTGATGCTGATACTGCTGCTTTCTTTGTGTCGTCTGATATTGCCGTCGGCCTGGGTTCCTTTGCTGTGGTTGACTCCTTTGTGGTTGAGGTTGAGAGGTCCGATGGACACTCTGCTTTGGAAAAGAAGGGAGGTCCAACACTTGCGAAACCTGCCCATTAGGAAGTGCTCCATTTTGTACTTTTAATCTAGGCAAGTCCGCAATAAGTGTGGAAGGATGGGCACCGCAGTTGATAGTGTCCATTTGTCCGTTGATGTAACCCTCCTGACCGCGGATCGTGTCCATTTGACCAAGCGGTTGGGTGGTTGACCCTTCTAATTTGCAGGAAGCCCAAGGGAAAATCTCCTGACGTCCTTCTGATTGACAACTGTCCATAGCCAAGCCCGCGTGGGTTGGTGTAGACGTAACTTGACTCATCTGACCAAAGATCTTCCGGTCTTCCTTCGCATGCTGTTCATATGGTCTAGGGTTACATATCTCAGACGGAGGTTTATTAGGGAAGTCAAGCGGTATCACTCGCTTCTGATCTAAGGTTCCAATCTGTAAGGAGCCTTGTCTAAGATTTAGGTCCACTGAGTGATCATATAGCCAATCTTGGCCAAGGATTAGGGGTTCTATCAGGTCATCGTCATGGCACACTAGTAGTTTCACTATCAAGGTCACTTCGTTTATGAGGATAGGAAGGTCCACCTCACAAAGCAACAGAGGAGTCATGCACAATACGGCAACAAGGCCAAATCATTTTTTTTCCCATGGATTATTTACAACTCAAGTAATTTTAATCACTACACAAACATTGTAAATCCCGTTTTTGGTAGAATAGACTCCATTTTGTGCAAGCCGAGGAGTCCTCGAGCTTGAGGAGTATTAGAACTAGCGACATATCAATTTTCATAATTTTTAGACTCTGTTTGAGCCCTCAAATAGACTCTAGAACCTAATTTTTAACTAGGCCGGACACTAGGTCTGGACAAGACCAAAGCTAGTTAGAAAACTATAAAAAGAGCTAGAGAGCTCATTTTTGGGGTTAGATTGTTGGTGAATTGAGCTTATGTAAGAGAACTTTTGATTAATCCAAAGAACTCCATTGTTCCTCTCCTTGTTCCTGCCTTGTGTGCGCGTGTGTGTGTATGTGTGTGCATGCTTGTGTGCTTCTCACTCACGCACTTGTGCCTTCACTTGCTCATAGTCTTCACACTAGTCCTCACGTCTCCACGGATTGACAATTATGAGGTGAATCTTCTCACGTTGGTACTCACCATTGTGCTAGAGTGACACCAAATTTGGCGCCGTTGCCGGGGAGAGAGCTTCGAGGACGAGCGTGTGATGGTAAGACGTCGAGTTGAGACATTGGAGTTATAGGTAATATCCTTCTTTCTCTTAATTTTTCTTCATTTTTTCCTTACTTTCGCATCACCATCATCACCATCATCATCTCCACCATCTCCCACCTCCATCTCCATCTCCACAAAAAATTTCAGTTTTTTGGTCATATTACACCCCCCACCTCATTTCCCTCATTTCATTGTGAGAGAGAGCGAGAGAGAGCTTGCATGCTATCTGTTTTTGGTGTGTTTTTGAGCTTTTGCTGCAGGAACTTGCTGTACCACCTCCTCCAGCAGTGTGCGCAGGTACGACAGACTCTGCACAGGTCCCGAGACGACGACCTCTGTCTATCGCGACAGACCAAAAATCGACGACAGACAGCGTCTATCGCGACGGACACCGTCTA
Source organism: Ceratopteris richardii (assembly GCA_020310875.1). Classification (NCBI taxonomy): domain Eukaryota; kingdom Viridiplantae; phylum Streptophyta; class Polypodiopsida; order Polypodiales; family Pteridaceae; genus Ceratopteris; species Ceratopteris richardii. The sequence continues at coordinate 59,160,184 of CM035417.1, read as the reverse complement.
TCGCGACAGACCAAATCACGACAGACGACAGACAGCGTCTATCGCGACAGACACCGTCTATCGCGACAGACCAAAATTCCACGATAGACACCGTCTATCGCGACAGACACCGTCTATCGCGACAGACAGCCCCCACGATAGTTTGTGTCTATCGCGACAGACAGACATTTTCGGCAAAAATTAAGGGGTAAATTTTTTGGAAATTCAGGCTAAACTTTGGGCATAGTTGCACTCTCAAATACTCATACACTTGCAAAGGCCTTAGAAAAATGCATTAAAACCCGGAAAGGTTCTGTTTGTCTAAGTTAACCCCCTAAACCCTGAATGGTCATAACTTTTTCATACGAAATCCATTTTTTGAGCTCTAGGGCTTGTCGGAAAGCTCGTGGCATATACTACACGCCCTCAACTGTTTTTTATAAGAATAACGCGTTGATTTTCAGATAGGATATTTGGAAGTTGACACACAGAGGGGTAGAAACACCAAGGGAGCTCTAGAGGAAATTTCTAGCAACACAAAAGGGGGAACAAGGGTCATTAAAAAAGTGTCTGAAATAAATTGTCTGTCAATTGAAAGGTCTACTTGGAGCTAATCTTGGGACTTATGCAGGTCTAATGAGAAGCAATTGAGAGCGTCCAAGCAAGGGTTTTGCGCAAGCTTGAGAATCAACTTCTCGAGCACTAAAGAGCAAGGTTCGGCAAGAAAGGTCGGAATACTCTCTGCTCCTCTTCGTCAATTCCTAGCATAGGCTAAGAACGATTAGAAGTAGGAGTAAGTCAGGGCGACGATAGGCAACTATCAAGTTGAAGCATACCTAAACTTTCAAGCTCAAGCTAAGGGCATAATCCTTGTACTGTCGAGAATTTTAAAGGGAAAGAACTTAACGTGGAACGATCAACTGTAAGTGCGAAACAACATTCAAATATTCCTGACGACGTGATATCAGACAAGACCTTAAACACGATAAAATAACTAAAAAGAACCAAGAGACTAATATAAAGTAACCAGCAACGAGGTTGTACTCTGGGCAAAGAACTGTGCTACTTAGATAGGCATATGAACCTTAGATCAGGACGACATCTAGTAAGGGAGAGACAAAGCCTCAGATCTTCAGAGGCCAGTGTTAACCACACTGCTAGGTCTTGGGCCTAGCAGTTGAGCCACCACTCGTACTACCCTAGCTCTGAGACCAGTGAGTCAGAGATGTCTCAAGGCATGGACAGACCTACAGGAAGTTCAGGAGTGCCTTACTTGCACAGGGTAGAAGGCCCTTACAAAACACAGTTGGAATACCTTAGGACCAACCGATTAGGTGCTAGCATCTATGAGGACGGCCTAGGAAGATCCGTGGTCTAGATTAAAAACCCTGACCAATCCATAGGACTAGAGCACCCAGCTGTCAAGTTTGAAAATGGTGCATACCTGGACAAAGAAGGAACCATATACGTAGTCACCAGTCACCCAGATAGGACAGATGAATTTGGAAATGTAATCTCAGAAGCGGACTTTGGTGACTTGGAACAAGGAAACATGGGCGTAGAACCTAGAACCTCCCGAGGCAAATCTGTCCTCACTAGGATTATCACGCCTGAGTGGGTTCCCCAAGACAACAAGAGCATAGAGTTGCTCCTCAATCGAGAAACTGACGAAGCCTTTTGGAGGTATAAATCTAATCAGCCAACTGATATAGGAACTATCATGATCTATGAGTTTAAGGATCCGGATAGCCCAGGTAGAGTGACCTACTTAGATCACACTTCGGAAAGGATCTTTGCGGTGACAGAAAATGATAGGCATGCTTACACTTGGAAGGGTGAATTCATTTTCCCCCAACCAAGATCGAATGTATCCTATGGTCACCCTGGAGCTGGAACATCCCAAGCTCATGGAACTCAAAGAGACAGAAGTAGAGATAGACCGGAAGTAAGCTTTGCCAACCCAGTGGGCAGAGAAAGAACGAGGATGGAGACGAATAGGGTAGAACCTGAGATGATTAGAGCTCACATGAACCAAAGAAATGTGGATGGATTCCCTCTGCCGAGACCTAGAGAGCACGCAAGAACTCTGAGACCGACTCAGCTAGTTAAGTCCATGAAGAATTACTTTGATGGCACAGGAGATCCCTATGATCATGTGGCGGAGTTCAAGCAAGTCTTGAGAGCTGAACAAGTGGAGGATCTATTCACGCAGTACAATGCCTTCGGTCTAACCCTTAGGAACACAGCACTTACATGGTTTCAGCCATTGGATGAGCGCCAGTTCAGGGGCATAGACCAACTCCTAGAAGCATTTATTATTGAATTCTCCAAGAGTGGCATAAGACACAATGCCTCCTCACTGATTCACAGCTTCAAGCAAACCCCTCAAGAGACTGTGAGACTTGCAGGAAGAAGATTTAGGCAATACCTTGAAAGATGTCCTGTTTCGGAGCTACCCACATCTGCCAAACAAGTAGCCTTATTCCTTGATGGATTGCTGAGTACGAAATTGAGATCCTATGTGTATCTGAAAGACCCTAGGACTATAGAAGAGTGTGTACGCATGTGCATTGACATTGAAGATAACCTAGGGGAAGAATTAGAGCTTTCCAAAATCTACAAAGATTCAGATAGTGCATCTAGTCACTCTTCCACGCAATCCACATCAATTGAGGAACTCGCAGAGAAAGTAGCTCAGAAATTAGGGGTAACTAGTAAACAAATCCCAAGGTTTGCCCCTGTGAAAAGGTGCTACACTTGTGGTGGTGACCACATGGCGAATGTCTGCCCCATTATGGCTCAGCCCCAAGTAAATCCTAGTAGCCAGTACTGCACCATAGAACGGAGATACACCAATCACACCGCACAAGATTGCCCATACAACAAGCAGGCAGTTAGGCAACCCCACCCTCAGTCATACCCTCAGCAGGGAAGATACCAGAACCCGTACCCTCCACAACCATATGGCAGGCCACAACAAAATTTCCAACCACAATATCAAAACCAACAAAGGCCTCAGCCTGTGCTAGCACAACAACCCCCAGCCCCAGCTAATGTGATTCCGGTAAAGTATACTGTTGCAGAAGAGAACCTGAATAGAGCTATAGTCCCTGTAACATCCTTGCTTTCTGAAAGTGACCCGAGTGACCATAGCTTTGATTCTACACATGTTGATAGCCCCCAGGCCTACTACATGCAGTCTCCTGAGCATGGTGAGTCCTATTATAGCGAAGAGACAAACGAACTTAGTTGGGAGTCAGATTACACGAACGTCATGTATGCAAACCCCAACCCTAGGCCTCAACCTAGGCAAGTAAGACCTCCATTCCCAAGAGGACCGTGCTACAGATGCCAAGGAGATCACCTCATTCGTGATTGCCCCTTACCTCCACTTACACAAAACCAGTCAGTGACGATCCAAGGCTTCTGCCAAGATTGTGGATAAGAGCATCTCTTACGAGATTGCCCAAAGAACCCCAATAATATGCCAAAAATCACGCCTATCAATGTTATTGAGTTAGTGGTAGATTCCAGCGGAAGTGTTACTTCCACTGCACCCGTACAGGTAGTCACGAGAGCTCAAGCAGTGCAGCAAAACCAAGGGGTAGGCAAGGAAAAGAGCCCAGACGCTAGCGATACTGAGAGCCAAAATAAAAAGAGAACAAGAGCTTGGAGAGATAGCCGCGAACGCATGAAAAGGCAATGGGCAAAGAAGATGAGTGAACTTGAGGAAAGTCTACAAGAAGCCAAGTCTAAAATCATAGAGATCACATCTCAACCGCACTCTCACACATTCCCACCGCTACCATCCCCATCACCCTCCATCCCTCCACCCTCTAAGACACCCCAGGTAACCCACCCACCACCCCAAACAGGATCAGTATTAGCTGATCCCACTCCTGAAGACATAGACATGATGCTTAAAGCATATCAGGCCAGAATCCAAGAAGGGCCAAACGTCACGGATCATGACAAGTGCTATCCCAGAGCTGACCTAGAGATAGAAAGAACCAAGCTGTGCGCGAAAATGGTCGCATTGGCTCAGACTATGTTTGAAGCCAGTCGCCTTTTCAATTACTCGGGCTCAGCCAAGACGCAATTACACTTGGATGGATTCCTAGAGAAGTTAGAGGGAATAATTGCAAGATTTGCCAAGGAAGAAAAAAATCAAGAAAAAGATAAAGCAAGCAAAAACATGAACCATCCCCCATCGGAAGTTTATGTGGCCAATTCCACTAAACCAGACAACTTCCCCTCCTTAGAAAGAATAGAGAGGCTAATTGCACAATCAGAAAAGGAACCTGCCCCTCAAAGAAAGGAAAGGGCAAGAGAACGGATAAGCAAGCCTCTTCAAGAAGCCCATGTGCCTCCTCAAGAAGCTTATCTTCCCCCCCAAAAGGCACATGAGCCTCCCTCGAAAGCTTGCGTACCTCCACAGGTTGCCTACATTCCTTCTCAGGGAGCGTATGAGCCTGTTCGGAAAAGTAATAGAATAAGTAACCCTTCCCAGGAAGCTTGTGCTCCAGCCATCTATGAGAACGAGGAGAGAGCCAACGATAGAATAAGCCCTCCTTCCCAGGTTGCTTATGCGCCTAATTCTACGGAGCCAGAAACTTCTTCTTCTATGAATCGGTTTGCACCAGACTTCCTACGAGAGATTCAAGAAGACAAATGGGATAACGAAAGTGATGTCGCCCCTCCCTTTGAACTTGTGGATGATGCACACGACCAATTCCCACAAGACATCCCATCTATTTACGGGGAACATGAGAGTACTCAATCTCACGAGAGATTGGACTTTGAATCTAATTCCATACAAGAGTTACCCCACTTCACAGGACCATGGGAAGCAAAGTCCACCTGTATGAGAGCACCTACAGTCATGGTAAGAAACGAAGATTCAGTCATACCTAGGAACACGGAGGTAGTAAAGAACGCCAAGGTGCAGCGCGATCTCACTTTGGAAGAACTGCCTAAGGATAGACCAAAAGTGCGAAATTATGTAGCCAGTCAAGTAACTGAAGTTGCAAAACCACGTTCCCGGGTAGGATCCCATAGGACAGTGCCAGAAATTCCCTTGGATAAGATAGGAGATATGTGTGAAGGTGAAGAAGGGAACACCTATCTTCCCATCACCTACGAGGAGTACACCACCAAGGCAATTTTGGACTCAGGAGCAGGAGTTGCAATTGCCACTACTTCCCTATGGAAGCGTTGGGGCAAGCCGGCACTCAGGCCCACGAGGATGAAATTGCAAATGGCCGATGGTCACATAGAGAGACCCCTAGGATTGCTAGAAGGAATAACTCTCACCACTTGTGGTGTCGAGTTTGAGCATACATTCGCTATATGTGACTTCAGCAAAAATCATGCCTATGAGATGATTTTGGGAAGACCATTCATGCGACAGTTGCAAGTGGTACAGGACTGGGGAACCAATTCTTTGTACCTGCAACACTTAGGTGTTACGACCAAAGTCAATCTCAAGGATTATTCTCATAGAGATGTCCCTCCTATCCAATGGAATCCCATCCATAGAGCCAAAGATGATACAGAATCGGTGCATTCCATAGGGTCTGGATCCTCATGGATGCATGAAGACACTCACTTATGGATGTGCAAGGTAGCAGTAGAAGAAGAGAAGAGAGAGAAAGCCAGAGAGGTAGGTGCGAAAGAAACCCATAGATCAATCCAAGACCCAGCCTATGCACCTGTAGTTTTTCCTGACGAGGAATTTGAACCTCACGGTTGGGCAGAAATTTTAGCAACAATGGACGTAGCCATCAATGAGGAACAATGGACACCCCACTGTGATGAGGATGGCTATGACATTTCGGTCTTCTCCATAGAGCCAATCATGGGAGAGGCAGTTCTAGAAGAATGCGAACCTAGCCCTGATGCATTTGAGGATGCAAGTGACTCCGATCTAGAGTCAATCATTATGGACCCACCTTTTGCATCAGATGAAGAATACTTCCACGAAGTAGAATTTCAACCCCAAAGGCATGGAGAGCTTACAAATGATGTAAGATTAGCCACACATGTGACCCCAAAGGAAGAAGGGAAGAAACGAAAGAAGAAGGAAGTCTCACCAGAAGAGGAAGAATCTTTGTTTGAGGTCCCAGAAAATTTCAAGAAGTACGAGATAGACGACAGGAGAGTCATGATAAGAATGCCTAAACGAGAGGCACAAGCAGGAGAGGCCTATGATAACAAAGAAACCACCAAGAAAATAATAGTGGCCCTAGAAGAAGGAGAGGAGAGATGCACATACATAGGCCATGACCTAACAGAGGAAGAAGAGCATGCGTTAATTGCCTTGCTAAGAGAATACAGAGATGTATTCGCTTGGAGTTACAAGGATTTGAAGGGCGTTGACCCGGACATATGCTCACACACCATCCCCATGACTTCAGATGCCAAACCCTCTAAGCAAAAGCCCTATACATATAACGATAATTACGCTGCTAAGATCAAAGAAGAGATACATAGACTGGTTGAAGCCGGATTCATCTATGAAATTGAGCACACTGAATGGGTATCCCCCATCGTAGTGGTGCCCAAGAAGAATGGCAAGCTGCGTGTGTGCATTAACTTGAAAAAGGTTAATGCAGCCACGATTCGAGATAACTATCCGCTTCCCATCACAGAACATCTCTTAGAAAGAGTGGTAGGCAAGGCAGTCTACAGCTTCCTTGATGGATTTTCGGGTTACAATCAAGTAGCCATAGCTCCAGAGGATCAGCATAAGACGGCCTTTGCCACTGAATGGGGCATTTTTGCCTTTGGAGTAATGCCATTTGGGCTTACTAATGCACCAGCTACCTTCCAAAGGCTGATGTGCCATGTATTTAAAGAGTTCCTGAGGAAAAACTTAGAAGTCTATGTTGATGATCTTTGTGCTCATTCCAACATTAGACAAACCCATATCCCTGAACTCAGACAAATCTTTGACAAATGTAGAGAATATCAAGTCTGCCTGAACCCAGAAAAGTGCGTTTTTATGGTCAGGCAAGGCAAGATTCTAGGACACATAGTGTCAAAGAATGGCATATCTACTGACGAGGAGAAAGTGAGAGCCATAGCAGAGCTACCTAGGCCAAAGAATGTCAAGGAAGTACAAGCTTTCATGGGGCATTGTGGTTATTACCGACGATTTATACACATGTATGCTGTCATTGCAAAGCCCATGTACGGACTTTTGACTAACTTTGAGTGGACGGATGAATGTGAGAATTCCTTCCAAGAGCTTAAACGAAGATTATGTTCAGCACCAATCCTGACCACACCAGATTGGAATAAGCCATTCCATGTTCATGTGGATGCATCCAATTATGCTATTGGATGTGTGCTTGCACAACCTACTGGTGAAGGTAATATGGATCTTCCAATTGCCTATGCCAGTAGACAGTTGAATGCGGCTGAACGGAATTACACCACTACAGAGCGAGAAGGATTAGGCATGGTATATGCAGTTAAGAAATTTAGACACTATTTGCTTGCAAATAAGTTTAAATTTTTTACTGATCATCAAGCATTGCTATACCTCGTAAACAAGCCATGCAATACAAGAAGATTGGTGAGATGGTTTCTCTTGCTAATGGAATATGACTTTGAGGTTGTCGTAAGAAAAGGGAGGACTCATTTAAGAGCAGATCATCTCTCTAGGCTTACATCGGGAGAAGCCCCACAAGGAGTATCGGATGATCTTCCTGATGCTTACTTGTTTAATTTGGAAGTGGTGCCACAATGGGCTAAGCCAGTGGTACCAATATTGACATATGGACCTAATCATCCAGTGGTGAACACGCAGAATAAAGAAGTTGTAAAAGCCCAAAAATACCACATCATGGCTGGAAGTATGTACAAGCACACAGATCAAGGGATCTTGGCTTGTTGCGTAGAGGAGGATGAGTACGCCAAATGGTTGCAACTAGCACATGTAGGTGCACTAGAGCAACACCATTCAAAGCAACAAACTTTACAGACGCTAAGGAGACTCGGAGTACATTGGCCAACTATGGAAGCTGATGTCCAAAAGTTGTGCAAGGAATGCCCAATCTGCTGCACTAAACCACCTGTGGAACACGCCACTCTTTATCAAATATCCATTGTGCCAGATTGGAGCGAACCTCTAGCATCCTTCCTGAGGACAAACACATTCCCTCCAGACATGACTCTGGCTAGGAAAAGGAGTTTAGAACAAGAAGCCCTGGATTACTCACTCATTGGTGATAATCTATACAAACGTGGTAAAGATGGTTACCTGAGACTGTGTGTCCATGAGAGTGAATATCTTAAGATCTTGGAAACTGCTCACCAAGGTGTAGCAGGAGGACACTTTGGACCGGATCGGGTGATCAAGGCAATACTATTTGCGGGCTTCTGGTGGCCTACCCTTCACATGGATGCACATACCTATGTGAAACGGTGTGATGTCTGTTAGAGGACTTAGTATCCTATACGCAAAGATGAGATGCCACTAAAACCTATGATGGGTGGACGTGCATTCTCTAAGTGGGGAATAGACTTCGTAGGCCCTATTAATCCCCCAGCTAAGGGTTCTCATGCAGAATACATCATTGTTGCAATAGACTATCTAACTAAGTGGGTAGAGGTAAAAGCTACGACAAAGAATGATGCTCAGACAACTGCAAAATTCTTGTTTGAGAATGTATTCACAAGATATGGACTACCTATAGAGCTTGTAAGTGATAGAGGCACTCACTTCTTGAACGAAGTAATTGAGAATCTCCTCCAAGAATTCTTAGTAATACATAAGAAATCTGCCCCCTATCACCCTCAAGCTAATGGACAAGCTGAGAGCACTAATAAGATCTTATGCAATGTACTGACGAAATTAGTGAACACTAAACGCTCTGATTGGGACAAACAGCTACACCATGCTGTTTGGGCATACCGAGTTGCCTACAAAACGGTACTCCAAGCCACCCCCTTTCAGATGGTTTTTGGCCAAAACGCTATGCTACCCCTGGACTTCTTGATTCCTACATTGAGAGTAGCACAAGAGCACGAATGGACAGGTCATGAGCTCTCCTCTAGGATCTTTGACCTTGAACGATTAGGAGAAACAAGACTGAGAGCAACTGCAGGAATATATGCAGCCAAGAAGAGACAGAAGGCATACTTCGATGCCCATGTGAAGGATAAGGGCTTGAAAGCAGGAGATCTAGTTTTAGTCTATACACTGAAACAACACGCAAGGAAGCTAGAAAAGAGAGGCTACGGACCTATGATTATCAATAGGATCTCCACGAGTGGAGCAGTACAATTAGCCACGTTAGAGGGTGATATTCTCCCAAACTATATTAGCGGTTGTAGAGTCAAGTTGTATCAGGAACCCCTCACGGAGGAAATGCTCAGCCGACTCAACACTGCTAAGAAACGCAAAGAGGAAGAAAAGCGAATTCGAGAAGAAGCTCAAGCAGAAGCTTTAGAACGCATCAGAAGGATGAAGTTACGAAGGCAAGGCCGAGATCAGACTAGAACAGATGACTATGCAGATCAAGGATATCCTATGGCCATGTGTGAAGTCGCAGGAACAAGCTCGCATAGGATAATTGATCGACGTCCTTTCATAACCCTAGATATAGGACAAGGAAAGAGTGCAAGGACCGTAAGAGCCTTGATTGACTCAGGTGCAGCCACTAGTGCTGTTAAATTGTCTTACTATCAAGAGTTGCAGTTAACTGTCAATCCTGTGGAAGCATATCTCATAGGATTGGGAGGCGTGGAAACCCCTTGCATGGGCGAGGTGGAACTTCCCCTCTACATTCATGATGAGGTAATGAAAGTTAAAGTACTAGTGTGTCAAGACGAGGATCTCACTGAACCCCTGGTCTTGGGTCAAGATTGGATTTATGACCAAGCAGTCAACTTAAACCTAAGAAGTGGACTTCTTCAGGTTTGGGTCAATCATAGTCGAATTACAGTAGAGTTAGATAATGGAGCACTCAAAGAACTAGGAAAGGCACAGACTCCTGGTCCCTCCAGGGGTGCACATGAAGTTGACCATGCTGTTCTTGTCCAAAACTATGTGTTGCAGAGGAATGATATTCTCAAAAAAGGAGTCAGGGATGCAACGGAACTCCCTTCTTTTCCAAAGGCCAGAAGGAGGCAGCAACCAAAGGAGGATCAAAGGCAGAAGGAGCAGAGTACTACCCATGCCGGAAATCAAAAGTACCTGCGTAGCAAAATATCTCAGCAAGTAAACCAAGTGTGGGTGAGGAAAGGCGAACACCCGTTTGCACTCAAGCCAACCACGCGAGCAAAGCCTCTTATTAGTAACCAACAACACGTCACTAATAAGAAGTCTTTCGGAAATTCTTCTGCTAACGTGAAATCTATTTGGGTGCCCAAGAAGTCGATGAAGGCTAGCCCACAATCAAGACAAATTTGGGTGCCTAAGGCTTGCTTGTGGGCGCAAATAGCTACGCCGAAGCCACAACCTATACAGCGTAACCCATTCACCCGCGCAGCCAACATTCACTTGTTTTCAACACTCAAGAACACACCAAGGCCCATGAGCACGAACAGAATCATTTGTAAATGGGTCCCTAAAAGGCCTCATGTTCAAGCTGATACACCTATAATGTTCTCTAGCGTCTCTACGAAACCAAGAGAAAAACCCATCCACTGCATTTGGCAGCTTAAGACCTATAATAAACCCCCCGACCCCAATTTGTAAATTCACCCCCACTTACTAACTGCATTAGTCTCCTAGGAATACCCAAGCATTAACTACACACACTGTCTTCGTGCACTTACTAACCACTAACTCACCATCTACCTCATGTTAATGTTGTAACGGGGACAACAATGGATTTATTCTGTCCATTACGATGTTAACACATGATTCTATATTCTCACAGAATCAGAAGGCAAGAAGTAAAATGGCAGAAGCAACAGGTTCGGGCTCACAAGTAGGGATACTTACTGCAGGAATTGATGTGGATAGTCTACCTGTGGATGTGCCACCAACTGAACGACCAGTGGAGCTGCAGCACCTTCAGCAAATCCCGGTGCCGGATCCACCCATAGGGATCACAGAAAGAGTCCATGCCAATTCTCATTGGTTCAATGGCATGCCAGGTCCATTAGGAGAGGCCAAGTATATATGGGAGTCTAAGTGCGAGTATGACAGATCATGGGTTCGATTCCAATTTTTCTCCAAGGAGTTCGAGACTCTACAGAACACCGAGGATCTCCAGACCATATGGCAACGAGCAGGGCTGGCAGAATACTTTGAAGCAGACCATATGGCAACGAGCAGGGCTGGCAGAATACTTTGAAGCCCCACTACCTAAACCAGATCTCCTCCGATGTTACTATTTGGTCTCCACATTACAAGCTAATGAAGAAAAGGACAAACCCAGATCATTTGTTCTTCCCTCCTTGCTGGGCAACAACGAGTTGAAGAGGTTTGAACTTACTGTGGAGTTGGTAAGCGACGCTTTGAATATGCACGGCACGCATGTACCCTCTGAAAAGGATGCTCTTGTTCCCACTAACATGAAGGATAGGAAACTATTGAAGCTTAAAGACATGGCAGCACTCACACCAAACGTGTCCATCCCTCTCTGCATGTGCATGCAACATTTCGCCTTTCCCGGCCAAGACCGCTTCACACAACCACACAAGAGAATCTGGTTTGCTCTCTACTTAGCGGAAGCAGGTGCGTTACCCATTAAGCTACCGGTATGGATTATAGATCAATTGTATGAAGCAAACAAACGGTCTTCTAGGAAATTAGTGGTGAACGGATGCTGTGCAATCACACGCATTATTTACCGGTGCCTAGCATACGATGTTCCCATTGAACGTGCCTTAACTTGGGCACAATTACAAATGTTTAAGAAGCTCAAGACGTCCACACATCAATCCAAGCGCATGAGGGGTGCGATCCCTTGTGTCCAGACAAGGGAAGTTCTAACTACTCCTGAGGTATCGCCACGAAGGGAGACCATTGTACCTCCCTTTACCATTAGGATACCCAGGTCGGGATCTGAAACTACGACACAAGCTACCCCATCGGCTCCTCCTGTTCCACCTGAATTCGAATTTGCTGCCACTGGAGATGCTGAAGGAATGGACCCCCAGGACTTCGAAGCATTCCTACAAAGTACACAATTCTCTGATGTGGAGTTTTATTCAGATGCAGAGGAACAAGGCACATCCTCACGAAGAAGAAGAAAGTCTACAGACGGTCGACATGTACATTGGAGTGACGCTCAGCAAGGTCAACAACAAGGACACCTAGAAGAAGAAGGAGCGTATGAAGAGGAGACCACTGAAGCCCCAGCCTATAGAGCAGAACTCCGAAGGCTGTATCAGATTATGGAAAGAGTGCGATCGCAACAACTACTCACCGAACAGAGTAGCAGAGTACTCATGACTCAGTTGTTGGAAGAAGCAGGAGTTGACTCAGAGTATAGGGAAGGTCTCTTATTGATGGCAGAAACATATGGGGTAGTGGAAGCAGTGCGCACTGCCATTCGGAGGTCTCCAGTTCAATATGATCCACGAAGGTTCCAGACACGACCACGCTCAGGTAAGAATATCCAGATTCCCATTACAACTGCAGAAGAGCCAACTATTACATCTGAACCTATCAGGACAACCTCCCAAGCAACCGAAACGGCTAGCCAAGAGCACCCAGTCACCCATGAGGAGTCCACAGAGCCACAACCACCCACAACCCCACCCTCGCCTCCTAGAGCAGAAACAGTGGAAATCACCTCGACCACTCAACCCACCGAACCAACCTTCATCTTCCGTACTCCCATCTCTAGTTCCACCCTATTCTCTACCACTGATAACCCAATCTTTGAAGCAACCCCCATCACTACACAATCCACCGAACCGCTCCTAGAGCCTGCCCTAGGGCAACCATCCCCCATGCCCTCAGCCATAGGTCATCCTGACCCTAGACCCACATTCATGGGTTTCCCTGCTACCACGCAACCCTTCGCGCCCCCCTCCAATTTACGACCTCAACCCCCGACCTCTCTCTCTCCATTTCTACAATCCCTCCATGACCTCCTTGCTAGAACTTTTCAACCAGGGTCTCAACCATTTCCTTTCTTTTCAGCTCCCCACCCCACTTCGCATCTATTCACCACTTCCACACACACACCACCTACCATCCCAATGTATATGGCAGATCCCACACTCGCACCCACTCCTGAAGGTATGGACATTTCACCACCCACGGCACCTCCCCCCACGATTCCACCTACTCCCATTCCCCCTCCACCAATTTCACTCACACACACGACTTCAATAGACACATCATTCACTCTTCCCCATCCCCAATTCCCTTCCCATGCATCTCCCACTGTAAACACCACCCACTCATCTATAGGAAGTGCATTGGACACCATGCTTGCTTGTATATCAAACTTAAGGACAGATTACATTCAGCTCCAGTAATAGAATGAACGCCTGCACGAGCACTCAGAAACACTACAGCACCGCCTCGCGGCACTAGAAGAGGAAAATGCTCGCCTCCACACACAGTTCCAAACTCTCCAAGAAGCTCATGGCATATTGGAGGTATAGTTACAGAACACAGATCAGGAAGCGATACAGGTGGTAGAAGGTCACCTACGGACACAGCTGGAACGCAACTCAAAGCTTTAGCGAAATATGGCTCTACTCAAACGCCATCTTGCGGCCGCTCAGGAAGAGAATCGACGTCTGCAAGTACAAAATCAAGAGAACTTGGAGGCAGCTATTGAGAGCACACCGGGGGCACCCATCAGCCCATCCAAGTTTCAAGCAGTGACCCCCGATAATATCAAGATCATATTGGAAGACTATGCCATGCTGCTTGAAGCACATGATAAGCTATCGGAGGAACTGGGACAATTGAAGCAGAAACACCAAAAAGGACCAACAGCAGCCTCTCCAACCACCCCCTCCGCGGCTTCACTTCTCACAGACGCAGAGGCCATAAAAGATCTCCAGAAACAGATCACTGAATTGCAAACACGTCTACTACAATATGAGAGACCACCTTCCCCTCCAGAGGCTCCCACGGACGAAGAAGTTGTGCAAATTCCTGTGGAACAAACGTTTGACGAAGAATACGATCCACAACCATTCCCAGGAGGCCAACAAACAGATGAAGCTCATGACACATTCGAGGCACCACGGCCCCCATGGCTACGTCAAGTGGAGGAAATCGGGAGTTCGCACGAAGAGCGCACAGTAGTGCAAAATCAGGCCATGAGGGTCATAGAGGAAACTGTGCTACAATTGGCTTACTTCAAGAACCTGTCATCGAGACGCCTGATCCTCTCATTTGAACTCCAATACAGGCCGTATTATATTATCTTGGCTGATTATAATGCAGAAATACAAAGAGTCACGGGTCAGATTCCTACCTTTGCGACCCAATTTCAACCCGAAGACCTTCCTCCAGAGGTGCAAAAAGGCAAAATTCGTCAACCCACCTAGCGGCAGAAACTTCTAGAGACATATCCAGAAATGCTACGCACATGGAACAACGCGCCTTTACACCTCCTATACAATCCATGCTACGGTCCAGTCCCACGCCACAGGTCTTGGAAGGCATTCAATATCAAGGTACAGAACAACGCGCAATGCAAGGAATGGCTGAACTACCCGTACATTGCGCCACCACAGGGACCACCGTCGGTAGCATATATGATGGGAACCATTCGCCACTGGATGCCGTGCTTGAAGCCCATGCAAGATGTAGCAGCGCAAATGATGCTTAAAATCTTAGATATGATGCAGGTAGTCCTGAAAACTTTTAGAAATGCAGCCGCACCACAGGTACGTCTCCCGGGGTTCAGCAATGGAAATTATGACTTGGTGTATGACATGAGCACCACCCCCAGTATTCGTGTGGCTTACGCCTGGCATGCGCGCATCAAATACCTCCCTGCCTGTTACAAACAGACCTTTGAAGAAATGTTCAGATCAGGTTTCTAGGAGTATCACTCGGAGATTTTCGCACCGAAGCCAACACATCTGCTCCAACTTTTTGCTTGTGAACAAGCAATGTACTCTGAGTACTACACCACCCCGCAACCAGAGGCCCCTGGTGCAATAAATTGGGATGCATTGGAAGCTGATCTAGCAAGAGGCTTAAGGATAGGAGAACATGAACTGGCCACCAATGTCATCCAATACTATATCGACCACCCGAGAGAACAAAGGTCTGTCAGGGGCGACAGACGCTAGGAAGGGGGGCGTGTTGGCATACAAAGCAACAGAGGAGTCATGCACAATACGGCAACAAGGCCAAATCATTTTTTTCCCATGGATTATTTACAACTCAAGTGATTTTAATCACTACAGAAACATTGTAAATCCCGTTTTTGGTAGAATAGACTCCATTTTGTGCAAGCCGAGGAGTCCTCGAGCTTGAGGAGTATTAGAACTAGTGACATATCAATTTTCATAATTTTTAGACTCTTTTTGAGCCCTCAAATAGACTCTAGAACCTAATTTTTAACTAGGCCGGACACTAGGTCTGGACAAGACCAAAGCTAGTTAGAAAACTATAAAAAGAGCTAGAGAGCTCATTTTTGGGGTTAGATTGTTGGTGAATTGAGCTTATGTAAGAGACCTTTTGATTAATCCAAAGAACTCCATTGTTCCTCTCCTTGTTCCTGCCTTGTGTGCGCGTGTGTGTGTATGTGTGTGCATGCTTGTGTGCTTCTCACTCACGCACTTGTGCCTTCACTTGCTCATAGTCTTCACACTAGTCCTCACGTCTCCACGGATTGACAATTATGAGGTGAATCTTCTCACGTTGGTACTCACCATTGTGCTAGAGTGACAGGAGCCTTGTCTAAGATTTAGGTCCACTGAGTGATCATATAGCCAATCTTGGCCAAGGATTAGGGGTTCTATCAGGTCATCGTCATGGCACACTAGTAGTTTCACTATCAAGGTCACTTTGTTTATGAGGATAGGAAGGTCCACCTCACCCATGCAAGGGGTTTCCATGCCTCCTAGCCCTATGAGGTATGCCTCAATTGGCCGCATTTCTATTCTTGAGTCCTTATAGTGGGACCATCTAATCGCACTAGTCACAGCACCTGAATCAATTAAAGCCATGAGCTCTTGGCAAGGGTTGCCGTGCTCTAGCCTGACTGTAATGAATGGTCTCCTGTCCACTATGCTAGGGTGTGTACTTGACTTTGCTTGACACATGGCCATGGGGTATCTGGGTGATGTTTCTAGATGGTTATAATGTTCTCTCCCTAGTCCTTGTCTTCTTAACTTCATGCGCTTAATGCATTCTATAGCTTCTACCTGAGCTTCAGCTCGTATTCTATTTTCTTCCTCCTTACGCTTCTTTGCCAACGTGAGTTGTCTAAGCATATCCTCAGTAAGAGGTTCCTGATATAATTTGACTCTACAGCCACTAATGTAATTAGGCATTATGTCTCCTTCTAAGGTGGCTAATTATACTGATCCACTTGTTGAGAGTCTGTTAATGATCATAGGTCCATAACCTCGCTTTTTTAACTTCCATGCGTGTTGTTTCAGCGTATATACTAGAACTAAATCTCCTTCTTTCAAGCCTTTATCTTTCACATGTGCATCAAAATATGCTTTCTGTCGCTTCTTTGCCCCATATATCCCTGCTGCTGCTTTCAGCCTGGTTTCTCCTAATCGTTCCAAGTCCATTATTCTTGTCGATAATTCATGGCCGGTCCACTGATGTTCTTGTGCAACCTTAAGGGTCGGTATCAAGAAGTCCAAAGGAAACACAACATTCTGACCAAAAACCATCTGAAAGGGAGTTGCATTGAGTACGGTCTTGTAGGCCACTCGATATGCCCAAACAGCATGGTGTAACTGTTTGTCCCAATCTGAACGTTTGTTGTTCACGAGTTTCGTCAGTATGTTACAAAGGATCTTGTTAGTGCTTTCAGCCTGACCATTGGCCTGAGGATGATATGGTGCGGATTTCTTGTGAATCACCATAAAATCCTGTAACAAATATTCAATGACTTGGTTTAGAAAGCGAGTTCCTCGATCACTCACTAACTCTATAGGCAATCCATATCTTGTAAAGACATTTTCAAATAAGAATTTTGCAGTCGTGTGTGCATCATTCTTTTTCGTGGCTTTTGCCTCTACCCATTTGGTAAGATAATCTGTCGCAACAATAATGTATTCAACATTTGTACCTTTTGCAGGGGGGTTAATGGGTCCTACAAAGTCTATACCCCATTTAGAAAATGCACGTCCGCCCATCATGGATTTCAATGGCATTTCATCTCTGCGAGTAGGAAATTGAGTTCTTTGGCACACATCACATCTCTTTACATAGGTATGTGCATCCATGTGAAGAGTGGGCCACCATAATCTTGCAAAGAGGATGGCTTTGATTATCCTATCAGGTCCAAAGTGACCGCCTGCAACACCTTGGTGTGCAGTCTCTAGTACGCTCAAGTAATCGCTTTCATGAACACATTGTCTTAAGTATCCGTCTCGTCCTTGTTTGTATAGATTATCGCCAATAAGTGAATAGTCCTGAGCTTCCTGCTCTAGACTTCGTTGTTGTGCTAAAGTCATTCCTTGAGGGAATTTTTTCGTCCTCAAGTACGTCACTAAAGGTTCACTCCAGTCTAGTGTGAGAGACACGTGATATAGTGTAGCATGTTCTACTGGTGGTCTTTCACAACAAACAGGGCATTCTTTACACAACTTGTAGACATCTGCTTCCATAGAAGGCCAATATACTCCTAGTCTATGCAGAGTCCGCAATGTACGGTGTTTTGAATGATGTTGCTTTAATGCACCTACATGTGCTAATTACAACCAATTCACATGTTCCAATTCATCTACACAACAAGCAAGAATCTTTTGATTATCCTGTTTATATATGCTTCCTGCTATGATTTGATATGTCTGAGACTTGGTAATCTCTCCTTCCTTGATCCTTATCTTAGGATTCTTGGGTCCATATGTGAGAATAGGGACTATCGGCTTAGCCCATTCTGGTGCTATCTCAAGGTTAAACAAGTATGCATCGGGTAATTCATCCACTATTCTTTGAGGAGCTTCTCCTGTGGTTAGTCTCGAGAGGTGGTCAGCTCTGAGATGCGTCTTTCCTTTCCTGACTACTACTTCAAAATCATACTCCATGAGTAATAGAAACCAACGTATTAATCGTCCTGTGTTACATGGCTTGTTGACTAAGTACAATAGGGCTTGATGATCTGTAAAGAGCTTGAACTTGTTTGCCAACAAACAATGCCTGAATTTCTTTACCGCGTAGATCATTCCTAGTCCTTCTCGTTCCGTAGTGGTGTAACTTCTTTCTGCTGCGTTCAACTGTCTGCTCGTGTAAGCTATGGGAAGATCTATAGTTCCTTCATTCGTGGGTTGTGCTAGCACACATCCTATGGCGTAATTGGATGCATCCACATGTACATGGAATGGCTTACTCCAATCCGGGGTTGTCAATATAGGTGCTGAGCACAAATGTCGTTTGAGTTCATTGAATGAATTCTCACACTCATCTGTCCATTCAAAATTGTTCAAAAGAGAGTACAGAGGCTTGGCTATGATTGCATACATGTGTATGAATCGTCTATAATAACCACAATGGCCCATAAGTGCCTGTACCTCTTTCACGTTAGTTGGTCTAGGTAGATCTGCAATCACCTTCACCTTTTCTTCATCTGTCAAAATTCCATTCTTTGACACAATGTGTCCTAAAATTTTGCCTTGTCTGACCATGAAAACACATTTTTTTGGGTTCAGACAAACCTGATATTCTCGACATTTGTCAAATATTTGTCTTAATTCTTGGATATGCGTTTGCCTGATATTTGAATGAGCACATAAGTCATCGACATAGACTTCCAAATTCTTGCATAAGAATTCCTTGAAAACATGACACATGAGTCACTGGAAAGTAGCGGGTGCATTTGTTAAGCCAAAAGGCATCACACGAAATGCAAATATGCCCCATTATGTGGCAAAAGCCGTCTTGTATTGATCTTCTAGAGCTATGGCTACTTGATTATAGCCTGAGAACCCATCAAGGAAGCTGTAAACTTCCTTGCCCGCAACTCTTTCCAATAAGTGTTCTGTGATAGCAAGAGGATAACTGTCTCTAATTGTGGCGGCATTAACTTTTTTAAGGTTAATACACACATGCAATTTTCCATTTTTCTTGGGCACAACCACAATGGGGGATACCCATTCGGTATGCTCAATTTCGTAAATAAATCCTGCTTCTATCAAACGATCTATTTCTTCTTTAATCTTTGCAGCATAGTTATCATTGTACGTGTTTGGTTTCTGTTTCGTAGGTTTTGCATCTGGAGTCATAGGGATTCTATGAGAACATATATCCAGCTCTACTCTTTTCAAATCTTTGTAACTCCAGGCGAACATATCTCTATATTCGCGCAATAGGGCAATTAATTTTTCTTCTTCTTCTGTCGTCAAATCATGCCCTATGTATGTACATTTTCCTTCTTCTCCTTCTATGGCAACTATTATTTTCTTGGTTTTCTCTCGATTATCATATACTTCTCCAATGTCAGCTTTTCTGTTAGGCATTCGTACCATGATTCGTC
This sequence comes from Ceratopteris richardii, assembly GCA_020310875.1. Taxonomy (NCBI): domain Eukaryota; kingdom Viridiplantae; phylum Streptophyta; class Polypodiopsida; order Polypodiales; family Pteridaceae; genus Ceratopteris; species Ceratopteris richardii. The sequence continues at coordinate 59,140,601 of CM035417.1, read as the reverse complement.
TGTCTTCTATTTCATATTTCTTGAAGTTGTCAGGAACTTTAAATAGAGACTCTTCTTCCTTTGACATGGTTTCTTTCTTCTTTCTCTTCTTGCCTTCACTTTTGACAGTCATTTATAATTTCTTCGTGTGTCTGAGGGTAAGTTTCTACTTAGTAAAAATATCCTTCTTCTGATGCAAATGGAGGGTCCATAATAATTGACTCTAAATCAAAGTCACTCGCATCCTGTTCACATTCTTCCAGAACTAAATCACACATGATCGGCTCTATTGTGAAAACTGAAATGTCATAGCCATCCTCATCGCAGTGGGGTGTCCATGATGGAGAGTGTTAATCTCCAAAAGAACAACCTACTCTTGAATTTAGAACACCTCTATATCAAGAGTAAGTCAAAACCTTCACCAAATTAGAGGTCCAATCTCCAAATTATCAAAAGTTAAGAAATTATGTGAAGAAGATAAAACACAGAAAGTCTGCTGCATAATTTCTTCTCATTAACCTATCAAACATGTAAAGTTTTCTATGAAATTTTGTATGGAGTGTCGCCTAGAGATTGCGCACCTCCTCCAAGTTAAAGTTCTTCAAAAGGTTTAGTATAACTTGAGAAATCAACTTCACAAGTTACCTATGTCTGAATCTGCACTTCTGAGAAGTCGATTTAGACACCCCTAACTTCTTAACTTCAATTCTCTCAGTACAAAACCCGTTTAAGCAAATGCTTCTAGCCACGAGTAGATTACCTTCCAACTTAAAGATTAAGTGCTTGCTTGCACAAAACTTTAAACTATGGAGTGAGAACTGATCAAAAGATTAAGATCGAAAATTGCGCCTGTTTCAGAGAACTGTGAACACTCAACACATATGAATGTTCCTACTAACAATTCTCCTAGCCTGTTTGCAATTAGACTCTGAAACTCAGGTCACAGACTCATTAACTACCAACTTAGATATCCTCAAAAGGATTTCACAATTGATCAAACACAGATGGAGCAGACACGAAAAGATCGGGCGCAATATTTCTTCATTTACTCAGAAAGTTACAGTTGAGTGATGAGAGGAAACTCAACTAACTTTTCACATGTCTCATGACATCTATCTTCCTCATTCTTGAATTCTATCTATTCATACATAAGCTCTCATATCACGCCTCGACATTTTCAAGGTATTTATAGATAAATTTGTACAAGTCTATGACTAATCAAAGATCTAAGTGAACTATGTACATATGTGTACATTCCTCACATACTCTGAATGTATCTTCCTTCCAAGCTTCAAGAATTGATCTCATCCTTCATTCTTTAGTCTTCAAACATTCAATTGGTGATTGATCTGCACCAACAGCTCCCCCTCAATCATCAATTGAGGTTTCTCCTTTCTTCTTTATACCTGCCATGTCTTTAAACTTCTGTAACTTTGGTCCATCCAAGCTCTTTGTAAGCATATCAGCTATCTGATCTTTTGTTGAAGTATGTATGACTTCAATCTCCTTATCCATCACTTTCTCTCTTAGAAAGTGATACTGTATCTCAATGTGTTTGGTCCTGGCATGAAACACATGATTAGCAGCTAAATACAATGAACTCATGTTATCTCCATATATAATTGGTACCCCATGCACAATGTCAAAACTCTTCATCAAAGTCTTGAGCCAAATCACTTCCTTTGCAGCTTCAACCATGCCTTTGTACTCTGCTTCTGTAGAAGACAAAGCAACTGTATGTTGCTTCTTGGAGCACCATGAGATAAGTTTATCTCCCACATAACACATGTATCCAAAAGTTGACCTTCTATCATCTGGATTACCTGCCCAATCTGCATCACTATAAATTTTGATATTTGTATCTGAGGTAAACCCATAATACAAACCTTCATTGAGTGTACCCTTAATGTACCTCAACACTCTTTGACCTGCAATCCAATGTTCTTTCCTTGGGCAATGCATGAATTGAGACAAAACCCCTACTGCATATGATAAATCAGGTCTAGTTAAAGTAGCATAGATAAGACTACCAACCAAACTCTGATATTGTCTCATATCCTTGAATTCTTCACCTCCAAACTTACTCAATTTGTGATTCACCTCCATTGGTGTAGGTGCTACCCTGCAATCATCCATTTTAAACTTGATTAACAAGTTCTTCAAATACCTTTCTTGGGTCACAAATACTCCATGTTGAGTATATGTAATCTCCATGCCCAAGAAGTATGACAAGTCTCCCAAGTCACTTATTTTGAACTCCTTTTCCATTTGCTTCTTGAGTCTTTGTATTCCTTCTTCATCTGTACCTGTAAGGATTGTATCATCAACATATATGCACATGTATATGAAACCATTATCACTTGCTTTGACAAGCAAGCTACTATCTGCTTTAGACACCTGAAATCCAAGTTCTTTCAAGAACTTTACAAGTCTATAATTCCATGCCCTTGGGGCCTGCTTCAAGCCATACAAAGCTCTCTTGAGCTTGCACACATGATCTGGATACCTTGTATCTCTGAACCCTTGAGGTTGCTCCATGAACACATCATCTGAAATATAACCATTCAAAAAGCATTTTTCACATCAAGTTGACATAACTTCCAACCTTTACATGCAGCAATAGCTATAAGTGTCCTGATGGTTGTCATCTTTGCCACAAGACTATAAGTCTCATCATAGTCAACACCATAAGTCTGAGCAAACCCTTTGACAACAAGTCTAGCTTTGTATCTAGACACACTTCCATCTGCAAATCTCTTGGTCTTGTAAACCCACTTGCATCCAATGATTTTCTGACTATTTGGTTTTGGAACCAAATCCCATGTTTGATTCTCCAATAGTGCATCATATTCTTCCTGCATAGCTTTCTCCCATTTTTCCTTTCCTTTTGCCTCTTCATATGTAGAAGGGTCTTCATCTGTTTTTACTATATAAGCATAATCTTTTGTGGCCAAAAATGAAGTATCATAACTATACCTTGTAGGTTGCCACTTATTCCTTGTAGACCTCCTAAGCTCTCCACTTCTTGAGGTTTCTGGTTCTTCATATTCAGGATCAAATCTTGGTGTTTCTTCCACTTCAACCTGTACTTCATTATTCTCCTGTTCATCAAAAATTTGAACCTTTGATTTACCTTTCCTTTGGCTCACTTCTTCTTCATCTCCTGTATTGATATTGATTGTACCTGCATACCAAGTGCTTTGCTCATCAAATGTAACATCTTTAGAAACCATAAATTGTTTTGTAGATGGACTCCACAATCTATAGCCCATCTGCTTATTATCATACCAATGAAAACATATTTTTCAGCTTTAGGCTCCAACTTGTGCCTTAATTGTGATGGCACATATGCATATGCCACACATCCAAAAACTCTGCAATGATCCAAGGTAGGTCTCTTACCCCACCAAGCCTCATATGGTGTCATACCCTGCAAGGCTTTACATGGTAACCTATTGACCAAATAAGTGGCTGTATTTACAGCCTCAGCCCATAAATAATTAGGGCAATTTTTCTCCTTCATCATAGATCTTGCAAACTCAACAAGTGTTCTATTTCTCCTTTCTGCTACACCATTTTGTTGAGGAGAGTACCTGCAAGTAATTTCCCTTTTTATACCTGCATTCCACAAGTAATCACTGAACTCATTAGAGAAATACTCTCCCCCTCCATCTGACCTTAATCTCTTCAACTTATGACCTGTAATTCTTTCTGCATATGCATGATAGTGTTTGAATGTATTAAACACTTCTGACTTATCTTTGATCACATAGATAGTGATCCATCTAGTAGCATCATCAACATAAATCACATAATATCTTGACCCATTTATACTGAAATCCTTTGATGATCCCCACACATCTGTGTGTACCAATTCAAGCTTCTCTGAGTACATAAAACCATGCTTGGAATAGGAAAGCTTATGAGCCTTACCTAATTGACATGCCTCACATCTGTATGTCATATGTTGACCTGCAACATTAGGCAATCCAAGCACTGAACCATTGTTAATCATGTCTTTAATACCTCTTTCATTGAAATGTCCAAGCCTCTTGTGCCAAAGATCTAACTCAGAGATCTTATGTCCTCCATATGTGAACATAGCATGACCAATATTGCCTTGAATCTTCAATGTAAATAATCTTCCTTTCTTTTTTCCTGAAACAATCTATTTATACCCTTGGCTAGGGTCTTCCACATATACTCCATCATTAGTGAACCTTACTTCATATCCTTTTTCAACAATTTGTCCTACACTTATCAAATTCTTAGGAATTGTAGGAACATACAAGACCTTACTCAATAAGGTGCTACCATCCTTGGCCTTCACTGATCCAATTGACTTCACATTATGCTTTGTGTTGTCACCTGTTTGAACAACATGATTGAAAACCTTATTTTCTAAATCAGTCATCAAAGATATATTACCACTCAGGTGATTGCTACACCCTGAGTCAATGTAGAAGACTCTTTGATCTTCACTCTGCCTTTCACAAGTTGCATTCATTATCAATGTTGAATCCTCCTTTTGATCTGAAGCATAATTGTAGTAGGTGTTGTTGTATTGTTGACTTTGGAATCCTCTACCTGCATTTCTTCCAAAGTAACTCCTACCACCTCTGCCTCTGAAATTACCTCTTTGATTTCTGCCTCCTCTTCCTCTTGAATTATAGTTCTGATTATATCCACCATTACTCTGATTATTATGCCAACAATCATTAGCTAAGTGATTTGTCTTACCACAAATCCAGCAAGCTTTGCCTCCATCTTTGTTATTCCTACCTCTTCCTCTACCTTTGCCACCTCCTCTTCCTCTTAGGAAGTTGGCTTGACTAGTTGTACCTTCATCTTCACCTGCTTGTTGCTTTCCTTTGCCATTCTTCTTCTTGTCCTTTGAGTACATTGCATGACCTGCACTCTTGTCACCATCTCCTTTAACATCCTGCTCAAATGTTAGCATATGACCTAGCAACTGATTTAAATCAGGAGTGAAATGATCAAGTGATAATTCTGTAGATAAAATGAATGGCTTCCATTTGTCATCACCTCTCAAACCTGTAAGGATTTGCCTTACCAATTTATCCTCCTCAATGTCTTCATCAACAGCTCCTAATGCATCTGCAATGTCTTTCATCCTTGTTACATAGTCTGAAATAGATTGAGAGGCCTTCTTCTTGAAGGTTGTAAACTCTGCCCATAAGGATGCCTTCCTTAACTTTGTAGTATTCTAGAAATGCTCCTCCAAAGCATTCCAAATATCAGTTGCACTTTCAAGACCTCGAATGTGAGGTAACAAGTAATCATTGACTGCCATATAGATAATGCTCCTAGCTTGAGCATCTTTCTTCATCCAATTTTTCAAATCTGCTAACTCTTCCCTAGTTGGAACACTAGGATCTCTGAACTGTGGCTTCTCTTCTTCTCCTGTGATGTAGGCTATTAAATCTTTGCTCATAAGATGAGCTTCCATCCTCATTGACCATGCAGGATAGTTTTCCCTATCCAATTTCTCTATCTGTAGTGCATCTCCCATCTTGTGTCCACCTGTGTATTGAAATCTTCAAGCTTTATAAACAATATATGTACCTTTACTTCGAATTAGACTCCTTTTGTCCTTCTTGATGTCGTATGGTCTCCTCCTCAAGCTTTGCCTTCAAACTTTCACCTTTTAGTTCTTCAATTGTTGAATTTCTTGAATCTGCAGCAGTCGGGATCCTCCTTTCCTTGATTTGATGTCTCCTGCTCTGATACCACTGATGGAGAGTGTTAATCTCCAAAAGAACAACCTACTCTTGAATTTAGAACACCTCTATATCAAGAGTAAGTCAAAACCTTCACCAAATTAGAGGTCCAATCTCCAAATTATCAAAAGTTAAGAAATTCTGTGAAGAACATAAAACACAGAAAGTCTGCTGCACAATTTCTTCTCATTAACCTATCAAACATGTAAAGTTTTCTATGAAATTTTGTATGGAGTGTCGCCTAGAGATTGCGCACCTCCTCCAAGTTAAAGTTCTTCAAAAGGTTTAGTATAACTTGAGAAATCAACTTCACAAGTTACCTATGTCTGAATCTGCACTTCTGAGAAGTCGATTTAGACACCCCTAACTTCTTAACTTCAATTCTCTCAGTACAAAACCCATTCAAGCAAATGCTTCTATCCACGAGTAGATTACCTTCCAACTTAAAGATTAAGTGCTTGCTTGCACAAAACTTTAAACTATGGAGTGAGAACTGATCAAAAGATTAAGATCGAAAATTGCGCCTGTTTCAGAGAACTGTGAACACTCAACACATATGAATGTTCCTACTAACAATTCTCCTAGCCTGTTTGCAATTAGACTCTGAAACTCAGGTCACAGACTCATTAACTACCAACTTAGATATCCTCAAAAGGATTTCACAATTGATCAAACACAGACGGAGCAGACACGAAAAGATCGGGCGCAATATTTCTTCATTTACTCAGAAAGTTACAGTTGAGTGATGAGAGGAAACTCAACTAACTTTTCACATGTCTCATGACATCTATCTTCCTCATTCTTGACTTCTATCTATTCATACATAAGCTCTCATATCACGCCTCGACATTTTCAAGGTATTTATAGATAAATTTGTACAAGTCTATGACTAATCAAAGATCTAAGTGAACTATGTACATATGTGTACATTCCTCACATACTCTGAATGTATCTTCCTTCCAAGCTTCAAGAATTGATCTCATCCTTCATTCTTTAGTCTTCAAACATTCAATTGGTGATTGATCTGCACCAACAGTCCATTGTTCTTCATTGATGGCTACATCCATGGTTGCTAGGATTTCTGCCCAACCATGGGGTTCGAATTCTTCATCTGGAAATACTACAGGTGCATACGCTGGGTCTTGAAGAGTTCTTGGATGTTGTTCTGCACCTAAGGTCCTTGCTTCTAACAGTTCTTCCTCTTGTTTGGTCACTTTACACATCCATAAATGAGTGTCCTTGTGCAACCATGAGGGGTCTGATTCTAATGAGTGTACCGATTCTGTTTCTACTTGTGTTTTATGGATGGTATTCCATTGTATTGGGGGTACATCTCGATGTGAATAGTCTTTAAGATTGACTTTGGTAGTCACACCTAAATGTTGCAAGTACAAAGAATTAGTTCCCCAATCTTGTACAATTTGCAACTGACGCATGAATGGTCGTCCTAAGATCATCTCATATGCATGATTTTTAGCAAAATCACAAGTGGCGAAGGTATGCTCAAACTCTACACCACAAGTGGTGAGAGATATGCCTTCTAGTAAGCCTAATGGTTTTTCTATGTGTCCATCAGCCATTTGTAGTTTCATCCTGGTAGGTCTTAGTGCTGGCTTACCCCAACGTTTCCATAAAGTGGTGGTAGCAATGGCTACTCCAGCTCCTGAATCTAAGATGGCTTTCATGGTGTAGCCATGATGGGTTATTGGAAGATAAGTGTTACCTTCCTCTCCTTCGCTTACATCCCCGATCTTTTCTACTGGTATCTCTGGTACCTTCTTGTGTGTTCCTATCTGTGAGGGAGTAGTAGCAAGCTCAGGGAATTGATTTGCTACGTGCTTCCACAGTTCTGGTTTTACCTTCAACAATTTCTCAAGAGTGAGGTTACATTGTACTTTGGTGTTCTTGATCACTTTCGTGTTTCTAGGGATTACTGATTCTTCATTCCTCACTATTATCATGGGTGCTCTCATGGTAATAGACTTGGATTCCCAAGGTCCTGTGAACTGAGGTAATTCTTGTAAAGAATTAGATTCAAATCCTGTGTGTTCACTCAGTTGTTCTTCCTCTACATCATCGTAAATAGAGGGGATATCTTGGGGAAATTGCTCCTGCAAGTCATCTATTTCTTGAATAGGAGGATGAGTTCCTTGTTCTTTTCTCCACTTCTCTTCTTGGATTTCTCTCAAAAAGTCATGTGAGTACCTATGTATGGAAGACAGGTTGTCTTCCCCTTCTATGTTGGGTACTTGAGACAGGGATGGTGCATTCCTTTCCTGGGTCTCTGAGGCAATAGTGTTCCTATGCCGATCCTTTTTCTCTTTGCTATCGATCAAGTATTCTAGCCTCTCCATTAATCCTTGAAAGTGCAATTCCGGTTTTGCCATGTTATTCCAATTTAGATATCTAGAGGCTTCAAACATAGCTTGCGCTAGCTCTACCATCTTCATGCAAAGTTTAGTCCTCTCAATTTCTAGGTCTGCTCGAGGGTAGTTTTAATCATTTCAGCTACTTGAGGTCCTTCCTTTATTCTAGCCTGATATGCACGAAACATCATGTCTAAGTTTTCTGGTATGGGTTCCGCTAAAACCGATCCTGATTTCTGAGCTAGGTTCTCTTGATTCAATTCTTGTGAAGTCAATTCTAGGATTTTGGCTCTAGATTCCTTGAGACTACCTTCCAACTTAGTTATCCTTTTACTCCATTTTCTCTTGATTCTTTCTCTGGAATCTTTCCAAGATTTCCTTTTTTTACTACTAGATTCTGCAACTTCACTCGTTCCGGCTATTTTCTCCTGATTAAGTTGTTGGTTCTGTAAGAGCGCCTAGGCTCTTGTTATAGCTTGGATAGGCACGTATGTAGGGTTGGATCCATCTGCATTGTTTACAATATCTATCACGTTGATCGGTGTCACATTTGAAGCATTAGCAGGGTTCTTAGGACAATCTTTTATGATGTGCTCTTTACCACAATCGGCACAAAAGCCTTGTATGTTATAGTACTGCGACTGTCCTGCTATCGGAGGATGTGGACAATCCTTTATGAAATGATCTCCTTGGCACCTAAAGCATGGTCCTCTAGGGCCCTGTCGTCTTTGTTGTCTTAATTGGGGCCGCAGATTTGGGTTTGTGTACATCACATTAGCATAGTCGGGCTCCCAACTAGGTTCCACTCGTGGACTATCATATTGATATGTCTCTACATGTTCTGGTGACTCTGTGTAATACGCGGGTGGACTATCTACATGAAAATTGTTAGAGTTCGGATCACTGTTAGTAATTAGGGGTGAAACGTGAACTAAAGCTCTATTGAGGTTCTCTTCTGCAGCAGCGTATTTGATTGAGATGACATTCGCAGGTGGGGGTGGCTGCTGAGCTAAGACAGGTTGAGGTCTTTGTCGAGCCTGATATGGATAATTTTCAGGAGGCCTATAGTAATGAGCCTGAGTATTGTATTGGCCTTGATACCTACCTGGCTGTGCATATGCTTGCGGGTAGTTCTGTCTCACTGCCTGTTTGTTGTATGGGCAGTCCTGAGCCGTATGATTCCTGTATCTTCTCTCAATAGTACAGTATTGGCCACTAGGATTGGCTTGCGGTTGTGTCGCATTGGGGCACACATTTGCCAAAGGATTTCCACCACAGGTGTAACAACATACGTTAGTTGTTAACTTGGGCATCTATTTACTAGAAACTCCTAGTTTCTGGGCCACTTTTTCTGCTAGGTCTTCTATCAAGCTAGACAATTTTGTGGATGCTAGAGATGAACAGTCTGAGTCCTTATAGACCTTTGAGAGTTCCAACTCGTCTCCTAAGTTGTCCTCAATGTCTATGCAAATTCTTACACACTGCTCTAGCGTTCTGGGTTCCTTTAAGTATACATAGGAGCGTAGTTTAGAGCTCAACAAGCCGTCTAGAAACAATGACACTTGTTTGGCCTGTGAGGGTAACTCTTGCATAGGACATCTCTCAACATATTGTCTAAACCTACGTCCTGCAAGTCTAACTGTTTCCTGAGGGGTCTGTTGGAAGCTATGAATCAACGAAGACGTGTCATGTCTGATTCCACTTTTAGAGAATTCAGTGATGAATGACTCTAAAAAGTGATGAATATCCCTAAATTGCCTTTGTTGCAATGGTTGGAACCAAGTTAAAGCGGTATTCTTTAACGTTAGTCCAAATGCATTGTATTGCGTGAACATGTCTTCAACTTGCTTTGCTCTTAGCACTTGCTTAAATTCTGCGACATGGTCATAGAGATCTCCTGTCCCATCAAAGTAGTTTTTCATGGATTTTACTAACTGAGTGGGTCTCAATATTCTTGCGTGTTCGCGTGGTCTAGGTAGAGGAAAATCATCTCTACCACCTGGCATTCTTTGTCTTTCCACTCTGTCCGTGTCTATGGTGGTTCTATCTCTCCCTATGGGATGATTGAAACTTACTTCAGGTCTATCTTTGTTTTTCTCTCTTTTCCTTGGGATTTAGCTTCTGTCTCCAACTGAATTACGCCAAACTCATTCGTATTGTTTGGTTGAGTGCTTATGATGTACATCGTTCCTTCTTTGTCTATGTACGCATCTCTCTCGAATTTCACCACTGGACGTTCCAATCCAATGGGTTGATCAGGATTGTGCATTTGCACCACTTGTCTTCGCAAACCATCCTCATAGATGCGAGCACCTAAGTGGTTGGTTCGGAGAAGTTCTAATTGAGTCCTATAGGGTCCTTTAGGTTTTTCTAAATATGCTACATTTGACCCTCCTTTTGGTCTTTCTGTGCTGAAAGCCATTTCTGATTCACTAGTGTCTGAGCTCAACTCGTAGGGATAATTACTATTCAACTGTTGAGCCCACGATCGTGCAGTAGTTCCTACACTTGCTTCTGATGATCTAAGGCTTCGTCGGTCTGACTTACTTATGTGTTTGCCCGATCTAAGGTTCATGAATTTACTTCCTTGCACACTCAATACACGCTCAGATCGTCAATGGTTCTCTGTTCTTAGCTCTTGATTCTTTTTAAATTCCTTTAAATTCTTGTCTTGTCTTACTGTAAGCGTCATGAATCGACTTTCTGTGGTACTTTTGAGTTCTCATTCCGTCAGACTTAGGTTCTTTTTCTTTATGTTTTCGTCTCACACACCTTTACCTTAGTCTTAGACTTGATAAATTAAATCTCTTATACTTGATGTGTTCCTATCGTCTTTAATCCACAAAGCTAACATTTTTAGCCTAAGCTAATAATTGACTGAGGGGGTTGAGTAATCTTCCAACCTCGAGTCGGCTTTGTTGGTTGCTTTGATGCCCAAGAAGCCGCGCTTCCCAAGCTTTATGCCCTTCACTGCCTTGCCTTGAATGCCCTTGATTGTCCTTGCTAGACCTACCAAAATTCAATGTTTAGACCAATTCACAATGGATGATCAAGCACCTGAATATATACACTTTTAAAGGTCCTTTCCCTTTTGCCCAAAATTTCAATGATTGCCCCATGGCTTTGTAGTCCCAACTATGTCAAACTCAAATTAGATTATCTAAAAATCAACGTATTCTTTACGTAGTACTCGTGAAGAGCTTTCTAACGAGCTATAAAGCTCAAAAAACGGACTTTGGATGAAAAAGATATGAGCGTTCAGGCTCTCGAGGGTAAAAATTGACAAACAGGTTTTTCTCCAAATATGAGCTAAGGGCTCTCCTATGAGTCTAATCACCCAAAAAGTTCCCAAAATTAGCCCCAAAATTGACCAAAAAATCAATTCCAAAAAATCCGTTTGGGGTGGACAATCGCGATGGTCTGAGATAATCGCAATGGTCTGTGACCGTCGCGATGGTCCAGCTGAACCGTCGCGATGGCGTGGCACATTCGCGATGGTCCGAAGGAGCGAACAGTCGCGATGGTCAGAAAGTGGATGATCGCGATGGCGTGAATGTGAATTGTCGTGATGGTCTGAAATGAACGATCGCGATGGCCCGAAAATGAACCGTCGCGATGGTGGTAGTCAATGGTCAACGTGAACCGTCGCGATGGTCCAAAGTGAACCGTCGCGATGGCGTGAGCCAATCGCGATGGTCCAAACGTCGAGGTGTCGCGATGGTCTGAGCGTGTTGTCGCGATGGTCTAAGGGTGTCGTCGCGATGGTCTAGCTTGCCACGTGGCAGCGTCGGCGTGATGGCATGAGCCAATCGCGATGGCATGGGGTCGACGGGATCGTCGCGATGGTCCAAGTGAACCGTCGCGATGCCTCAAGTGAGCCGTCGCGATGGTTTGAGACCGTCGCGATGGTCCGGCCGAGCCGTCGCGATGGTCCGGCCGAGCCGTCGCGATGGCATGAGCCAATCGCGATGGTGTGACGCAATCGCGATGGTCTGAGCTAATCGCAATGGTCCACCAAAGTATGAATTTTGCAAATGCGTTTGTGGATGCGTGTATGCGCCTGTGTCGCCTACCTCGTGGTGAACTCGCTTACCAAAAATTCTGAAATTGGCAGACCATCGCGATGGTCTGACACCTACGGCAAATCTCTGATAGAAAGTGAAATTTTACTTTTTTGCAGCCTTCCTGATGCTCTGGAGGACTGTACCTACAAGAAAACTCAAAAACACAGTAGTACAATGCAAGCACAAAAGCTCTCTCTCTCTCTCTCGCACATGCACAAATGAGGGGAAATGAGGAGAATGGGTGGATATGGTGAATTTTCTGATTTTCTTGGAGATGAAGATGATGATGCGGTGATGAAGATGGAGTGTGGGGGAGGTGAAAAACACTAAAAACTAAGTAAAAACAACAACAAAAACTGAAATTTTTACCTTCCAACGCCACTTCTTGCTATACTCTTACCATCACACATTCGTCCTAAACTCGATCCCCGGCAACGGTGCCAAATTTGGTGTTGCTCTAGCACAATGGTGAGGACCACCTTAAGAAGCTCCATCTCCTTAATGTCAATCCGTGGAAGAGATAGGAGTGATATGAAGTTCGTGAATGTGAGATGAAGTGAGAGTGAAGGTGAGAAGCATAGAGATGCACACACACATACACACACACACACTATGAAGAGACAAGCAAGACACAATGGAAGGTGAGAAATCAACTCTCTTACTCAAGAATACTCTTACAAGCTCAAAATAGCTCTAAGCTCTTCTCTACTCAAACAAGCTAACCTCAAAAATGAGCTCTCTAGCTCTTTTTATAGATTCTAGACTAGTTTTGACCGGTTTCACATCTAGTGATCGGCATAATTAAAAAATAGGTCCTAGATGCTATTTGGAAGGGTAAACAGTGTCTAAAAATAACCAAAATTGGTACGCTCATTCTACTTAAGCTCCTCAAGCTCGAGGACTCCTCGGCTTGCACAAAATGGAGCCATAAATTACAAAAAGGGTTTTTTCTATGTTACATATGTTACAATAGTGATGAAAATCACTATTGGTGGTTTTGAAGAATATTTATAAAACATAAATCTTTGAAAAATTGATTCGACTGACTCCCTGCTCTGTCTTTACATGCTTCCGTGTCTTCTGTGCCTCTGGCTACTGCCAACACATGTGCATGTGGATGCATCCAATTATGCCATTGGATGTGTGCTTGCACAACCTACGGGTGAAGGTAGTATGGATCTTCCAATTGCCTATGCTAGCAGGCAGTTGAATGCTGCTGAACAAAACTATACCACCACTGAGCGAGAAGGATTAGGCATGGTATACACTATTAAAAAGTTTAGACACTATTTGCTTGCAAATAAGTTTAAATTTTTTACTCATCATCAGGCATTGTTGTACTTGGTAAACAAACCATGCAATACAGGCAGATTAGTAAGATGGTTCCTCTTGCTAATGGAATATGACTTTGAGGTTGTGGCGAGGAAAGGCAAGACTCACTTGAGAGCAGACCATCTCTCGAGGCTCACATCCGGAGAGGCCCCACAAGGAGTATCAGATGATCTTCCTGATGCATACTTGGTTAATGCTTGAACTCTGCAACATGATCATAGGGATCTCCTGTTCGTCACAGATATCGATAACTTGTTAAGGGCCCAAACGACTCAGATGACACTTGGCAGCAAAAAAAGAAGAGAACCAACGTTTACAAGAACAGAACAGAGAGAATTTAGATGCTGCCCTAGATCAACCCGACCAACCATTAAGTCCCAGCTGTTTCAAGGCCATGCCCTCCGAATCTATGAAAATGTTGCTAGATGATCATGTCAGATTGTTACATGAGTATGATAGCATGAACGAGGAATATCAGAAGCTGAAAGAAGATCATAAACTACTCCAACTAAAAGCACCAATACAACAAGGACTATTAGCTCCTGCGGATCCGTCTCCTCAAATCATTGAGGAACTCAACGCATTACGGGCCCAAGTATCAACTCTTCAATCAGAGATAGTCATATATGAAGCACCCCCCAGGGTAGACTCCCCACCAGAACTACCAGCAGAGGAAGAAATAGTAACTATTCTGGTGGAAGAAACTTTTGAAGAAGCATATGAACCTCAACCCATCCCAGGCGGACGAGTCACGGCTGAAGGCCAGACGACTTTCGAACTTCCAACTCCACCATGGATGAAGAAGATTGAAGAACTTGGAAGAACTCACTCAGCAAGGGTAGAGGCACAGTTACATGCAATGGCAATGATTGAAGAACGCATTTTACAGTCCCCCTACCTGGCTCATTTGGCCCCTCGCAGATACATATCTGGGTATGAGCTACAATACAAGCCTTATTTTATGTTAATGGTGGAATATCAGCTGGCCATAGAAAAAGAAACAGGCAAGAAGCCCTCCCACGCAACTCAATTTGAGCCGGAAGATTTGCCATTAGATGCGCAGCGAGGAGAGATCTATCAACCAGATTGGCGCAAGGATTTATTGCAAGCATATCCAGAGATGATGAGTACTTGGTTCAAGGCACCACTACATTTAAAGTACAACCCATGTTGGGGACGAGTGCCACATTGCCGCTCCTGGAAGGCATTTGCCATTAAAGTACAGCACAACAAGCAATGCCAGGATTGGCTTAATTACCCATACTTCACCCCACCCACCGGACCACCAACAGTTGGATACATGATGGCAACGATTCGTCACTGGCTCCCTCGCTTAAAACATATGGACGATGTAGCAGCGCACATGATTGTCAAGATATTTGACATGATGCAGATGGTATTCAAAGTCTTCCGTCATGTCAAGGCACCACATGTAAACACCCCGGGTTTTGAGCATGACAATCTAGATCTAGCATATGAGATGAGTACGACACCATCGCTCCAGGTGTGTTACGCCTGACACTGTCGAATTAAATACTTATCGGCGTGCTATAAGCAGACCTTCGAAGAAATGTTCACAACCAGTTTCTGGGAATACCATTCCCAGGTGTTCATCAGCATGCCTACACACCTCTTGCAGTTATTTGCTTGTGAACAAATGGTATATTCTACGCACTATCGACTCCCACCATCTGATGAACTGCAACCCATTGATTGGGAGAAACTCGAGGGAGATTTGGCCCGAGGAATTCGCATATCAGAGCACACCCTCACTCAGGACCTCCTACAAAATTACATCCGACAGACCCCACAACAAGGTTTTGTCGAGGAGGACAGAAGCGAGAGGGAGGGGGGTGTTGGCAGTAGTCAGAGGCATAGAAGATGCGGAAGCATGTGAAGACAGAGCATAATGAAGAAGTAGGGAGTCAGTCGAATCATTTTTTCAAAAACTTATGTTTTATAAATACTTTTCAAAACCTCCAATAGTGATTTTCATCACTTTTGTACCATATGTAACATAGAAAAACCCTTTTTGTAATTTATAGCTCCATTTTGTGCAAGCCGAGGAGTCCTCAAGCTTGAGGAGCTTAGGTAGAATGAGCGTACCAATTTTGGTTATTTTTAGACATCGTTTACCCTTTCAAATAGCACCTAGAACCTATTTTTTAACTATGCCGGTCACTAGATGTGAAACCGGTCAAAACTAGTCTAAAAACTATAAAAAGAGCTAGAGAGCTCATTTTTGAGGTTAGCTTGTGTGAGTAGAGAAGAGCTTAGAGCTATTTTGAGCTTGTAAGAGTATTCTTGAGTAATAGAGTTGATTTCCTACCTTCCATTGTGTCTTGCTTATCTCTTCATTGTGTGTGTGTATGTGTGTGTGCATCTCTATGCTTCTCACCTTCACTCTCACTTCATCTCACATTCATTATCTTCATATCACTCCTATCTCTTCCGCGGATTGACATTAAGGAGGTGGAGCTTCTTAACGTGGTTCTCACCATTGTGCTAGAGCAACATCATTGCCCAGGTGTCAAGCATTGGTAGGAGGTTAAGCGCATCTTTCGCTACTTGAGTGGTACTCGGCTACTTGGGTTGTTTTATCCCAAGGGGGGATCACTACCGCCAGATTTGCATGCTTTTTCTGACTCAGACTAGGCTGATTGCTATGACACTTGTGTGTCCACTAGTGGCTTTTGCTTCACGCTTGGTAGCTCATGTATATCTTGGTTGAGCAAGAAGCAGCCTACTGTGGCCACTTCCAGTTGTGAGGCTGAGTATAGGGCAGCTTTCACAGCTACTGTTGAGTGTGTGTGGCTCAGAAGCCTTATGGCTGATTTGGGTGTTGGTCAGTCTTGTGCCACCACCATCTTCACTGACACTCAGAGTGCATTGGCAATTGCGAGGAACCTTGTGTTCCATGCTCGCACTAAGCACATTGAGGTGCATTATCATTATGTTAGGGAGAGGTTCTCTACTGGGGAGATTAGCTTGGCATATGTGCCCACGCAGGAGAACATTGCAGACCTTTTCACAAAGGCTCTGCCTAGGGAGAAGTTTGAAGCTTTCCGCAAAGCTTTGGGCTTACTTCCTTTCGTGGAGTGATTTCCACATAGCTTGGCAATTCCTTATACATGAGTGCCAACTAGAGTGATGTGTTGATATATTTAGGTAGTGATGTGTGTGAACACTCTAGGATATATTTAGGTAGTGATGTGTGTGAACACTCTAGGACCGCCGGGGCACTTTTTTCCCTCTTTAGGAGGTTTTTTTCCCGTGTCTTGTATATATGCCTATTGCCCTAATGGGCTACTTATCTTTGTACATTCTCTAGTAATATATTCAGCCTTGTGTGTTGTGCTCCAAGCTTCTTCTTCTTCCTTGTGCTGTTCGCGTGCTTCCGCAGACGTCTAACTCCATCATTATAAAGCTTGGGAGAAATAAAAGCATCAAAATTTTTGTTCAAACGCTTAAATATAGGACATTTAAGAAAAAAAATCTACTACTAGGGTGCAATAAAAATCCATTTGTGAGCAAAAAGCAAAGTAGAAGGTAGAACTCCACTTGGTCCAAACTTTAAACATTGAAAATAGTAAAGTTTGGAAAAAAGTGGAAGTTTTGCATGAAGATTGCATGCACACATGTTGTTTGCTTGACTCTATGTGGGTCCAAAATCTGTGTGGATTGCATGAATTAGTCAAACTCCATGCCTGCATGAGAGAGGAAAGGGCCGAATTCATGAAAGATGACTCGACCACCCATAACTTCTTTAATTACCCACTGGTGAAGAGATTAAAGTTACCCCAACATAAGTCTCCATATAAATATATCGTCTCCATGATGCAAGGAGAAGATAAGAAAATATCAAACACTATGATATGTGGTCTTGAATTCAAGTTCAAAGGACACAAAGATAAAACTTCATTATCCAATTATGCACATGGAAAGAACTGATGTAATGTTGGATAGGGAATGGCTTTGGATTAAGGAAGGTCACTAAAAAGGCGTTATATCCTAAATAATTTGGAACTCGAAAGAAATGGTATCCATTACTTGATTCAAGGGAAGCATGATGTGCCAAGTATTCCCTTGATATCAAGCATGGAACTCGAAAAGCTTGTAAATGCTCATGTAGTGGAAGTCTACATGATACTTCCAACCAATCCTCTTGGTTAAGAAAGAGGATGCATCAATGGGATTGTGTATTGATTATTGTTGATATATTTCAATAGTGATGTGTGAACACAGTTAGGACCACCAGGGCACTTTTTTCCCTCCTTAGGAGGTTTTTTTTCCCTTGGCTTGTATATATGCCTATAACCCTAATGGGTTACATATATTTCTATATTTACTTGGTAATACATTCAGTATTGTGTATTGTGCTCCAAGCTTCTTCTTCTTCCTTGTGCTGTTCGCGTGATTTCACAAACCTTAGACTCCAACAATTGGTATTCGAGCAAGTCACTGCTTCATCTAGGGCATCATCGATAGCCCTCCAATCATAATCTCAAAATCACATGAAATTTGGTGATCATACTCAAGGTGATTAGATCTTCAAGATGGCTTCACTTTGTGGTGTCAAAATTGTTATCTGAGCTCGTTTTGACCTCTGAATGCACTAATGAAGTGCCTATACAGGAAATTTTATCTTTTTGTTCCAAATATATAAACATGTTTTGGTTCGCCAGTAAAAGTTCCTCAAAGTATATTACAGGTTTAGCAAAATTTGATAGGGTGGTTTCGTTCAACTTTTTGAGATATAATCATTTTTCTACATCAAGGTATTTTAATCAGTGGCCATGGCTGAAAGCAATGATGTATTCTATATGTTGGCTGTTGAGGAAAAGGACTATGGAATATTGTAAAAGATGTTGAAAAACAACCTATTACACCTGTAAATACACTTATTGAAGGTGATGTAGATGGCATTGAAGATGATGATCTTCAGGTTCCTGTTTGTGCTATTGTTCATTTTGCACCTACTGTAGAGCAACTTCATTGGGATGGCAGAGATGTTGATGCATATGCATTGATAGCATTGTCTATCAAATGTGATGCAAGAAAATAATAGCACAACGGAATAGACATGTAGACAGAGTTGAAAGAAAAACGCAGACAAAGATAGATGCAAACTAAGAGATAGAGAACTCAACTTCTCAGATTGCCAAGCATAATGTAGTTACAACAATGGTGCTGTCAACCCATGCGCTCCCAATGTGGAGCTTAGATGGCAATCTAGACAGACTCTAGATGAAGGGCTTACTAGTGCGAAATGCTATGTATAGCTCAACTTGGGCCATGCTTATATAGCTTTTACAAGGGGCTTTGGTATAGATAAACATAGTTTGGAGATACACAATAGTCGGTAAAATATACGATTCGACAATATCTCCACGACCAGAAGTCCTACCGTCTTGACCCTACGAGCTGGGGGGATAGGCCCCTCGGACCTCGCAAAAGGGGCCAAGCCCCCTTTGAACTCCCCCCCATTAAGGTTCTATGGGGAAAGTGCATGATGCCACATGGCCTTTATTTTCACCTTGAATGGCAACCCAATGGCATGAAAGTTTATGCCCTACATAACCTAATGGCTAGACTCACAAAGATCATCTATAACCATCAACGGTCACAGATAGACCTCATCTTAATTAGAAGTTAAGGTTCCACAAATGTCTAGGCTCTCATAATGTTCTCCTCATAATGGGGGCCTTACAACTTGAGAGCACCATGGATCATTTGTGGTCACTTGAGGGTTGAGTATTGATCATATCTAACAACCCCCCTCAATGTCTACTCTGCAGTGAAATACCTCTTTGGCCCAATTCCAAGCTTTGGAAAGTTTCAAAGAAGTTGCTCTCTCCCAAGAGCCTTGGTGAAGATGTTTGCTCCATTTTCTTCACTTGGACAATAGCTTATCTCCACGACCCCATCCTCAATCAACTCATGCACATAGTGATATTGAATTTCTATGTGCTTGGTATATGCATAGAAAATAGGATTCTTTGCAATGGCCATGCAACTTTGCTGGTCACACTTCAACTCTATAACCTCTTGTCCTTGTATTCCCATGTGCCATAGGATCCTCCTCAACCATATTGCTTCACATGCTACAACACATGCAACTTTGTACTCAATTCAGTGGAAGATAATTCTACAGTCGGTTGCTTCTTACAAATCCAAGAGAAAATCCCTGATCCTAAAGAAAAGCAATATCCAGAAAATGATTTTTTGAAATCAATATATGTTGCCGAATCTAAGTCATAATGTTTGACCAAAGATGATCCTTCTTCACAAAGAATACCATAATCAGTGGTTCCTTCCAAATACCTGAGTATCCGCATGCTTGCCTTCCAATTAGATGAGACTTCCAACTAATTTCTTGTATCTTCCAATATCTATTGGAGGTGAAGTATCCTCAATAGATGGATTTGTGTTGACCTCCATAGGTGTAGAAATTTCCTTACAATCCTCCATGTTGAATGCCTTCAATGTTTGTCTTGCATACTTTTGTCTTCCCTGGTTCCTGCCAAACTTCAAGACCTAAGCAATAATGCATTAAGCCCAAGTCTGTCATTTCAAATTCTAAACTCACGGCGTCTTTCATTTGTTGAAGAAGAGCATCATCATTTCCTATAATCACAAGGTCATCTACATAGAGTACAAGCACAATTGTCTTCCTCCTTTCTTTAGAACATACAAGTTAGCATAAAAACCACATCTTTTGAAACCTAGATCCAAGAGATACTTATCTATCTGCTGGTACCATGCTCTAGGGCTTTTTTTAGCCCATATAATGCCTTCTTTAGCATACATACCTTGTTCTATAAATGGGGAGCCTCAAACCATGGTGACCTCCTCCTTGAGGTCTTCATTCAGGAATGATCATTTGACATCCATGTGATAGACTGGCCAATGCTTATGTGAAGCCACAACTAGTACTACTCGGATAGTAGTCATCCTTGTAGTCGAAGCAAATGATTCACAAAAGTCAATGCCTTCAACTTGTGAGTAGCCTTGTGCAATAAGTCTTAGTTTGTACTTTTCTAGAGTACCATCCAACTTGTACTTTAGCTTCCAAAACCACTTGGTGCCAATGAATTTATCCTTAGAGTTCCATTCTTCATGATATTGTTGTATTCTGCTTGCATGGAAGCCCTCCAATTCGGATCATGGAGTGCCTCTTCCACATTGGTTGGTTCCTTTGCTTGTTCTTGAATGATATCAGCCATAAGGGCTGTGTTTACAGTATGGGTGCTTGCCCATCTCTGTTCCTCTATTCTGTGTGATCACTTCAATCCATCTGCAACCTATTCTAGTGACTGTGGGATGGGGTTTATAGAAGCTACTCAAAGTAGATTTTGTTTGATTTGTGGAACATACAACACATTTGAAAGCATTTTGACATTGCCATTAGAGTTAATGAAAGAAACCATAGCTTCACCCTTTGCTGGACATATTGCATTGTTCCCTACCTTTACTATGATGGGTTCCTTTAGAGGCTATAAGGAACTGCAAAGGTCTTTTCTACTCATCATGTGATGAGATGCACGCTGTCCAACACCCATGCGTCATCCATTCTTGAATCTTCAGCTGAGGAGCACACCTCCTTTATCGTAACAAATAACTCAAGCTCTCTTTATGTTGTGTTGGCAGACTCCTTGCCCTTACCACCTTTTGGAGAGCCACTCTTCTCTTCTGCCTTCTTGATGCGACAATCTTGGATTCTCTATCCTTTCTTCTTACAGTGGAAACACTCTTCCTTGAACTTCTTTTTGTCATTCTTTTTGTCTCCATCTTTTGAAGATTTTGCTTTGCCTCCTTGGGCATTTGCTGTGAATGCAACATCTCCTTTGCTTCTACCACTCCATGCCTTGAGTCGGAGCTCCTCCTCCATGCGTAAGGCATTGAATTCTTCAAAAGTTAGTGATTTGAGTATTAAGAGCAATTATCAAACCATCAAACTTAGGTGGAAAGATTCGAAGACAACTCTGAGCTAGCTCCTCACTTGACTTTTGAACACTTGCTCCCTTCATTTGATCTCATAGATTTTTTATGCAAGTGATAAAAACCTCTGTTGTCTCCCCATCAACAAACCTTTCTATTGCGAGCTGATTCTCCAAGTTTTGAATCCGTTTCTGATTACAAGTTTTGTATTGATTTTTTAATATGTTCCATGCTTCACATGCCTTGGTGCTATGCTTCTCAGTAGTCCATTTTTCTCCGAGTACAACAAGTTGAGAGGGCACCAGGCCTCATGGCTACAACTTCACGTCCCATAGAAGTGATCCGGGTTCCAATCCCACCGTCGGCAGCACAGTAGCGTGGTTTTTATTGATAATGCTATTAAAATAAAACAAAACAACAGCGACAGACGAGCGATGGAGTTTTTTCATGATGCGTTTTGAAGTAAACAATTGCATATGATTTTGTTTTTGACGAATATGATTTTGTTTAAAGCTTTATGCTTTATTATGTGCTTTTAGAGAAGAGAAAACAAAGCTATATAAGAACATGCTTGGCTCATTGTTCAATTATCCTACACCTAATTGCAATGCCAGGTTTGGTACCTCAATAGAGGTGGTGCTTCTAGCACATGGGGCACCCATGGTGCTATCTTGGAGCATGTTGAGGAGCCGCTATGGAGTTCTTCTTGGAGAAGAAGAGTGTGGTCACACTCTTGCTTATGGAGAGGATTTACCCCACAGCATCTTGGTGGTGTGGATCAGCCATCCACACGATGTATTTGAAGATTGTCTTCTACATGAAGATTTCGGGTTACTTCAAAGACATTGGATGGTGGTTAGCATAAGATTTGCATCTTTTGTTAACAATTCAGGTACATGTTCTCTTTATGCACACATTTGTATATATGATAGTCTGAGTATGCAGTGGCTTACGTAGCACGTTACACATGCTGTCTAATCTTTCTCTATCTTTGTCTCATCATTTGTATGATTAAATGTGGTATGTTCATGTTTTGTCAATATTGGAAGATTGCTGGAATCTGTGTTGTAGATCTTGGACTTATGGAACCATGGACTTGTGGTATTAATTATGGGCCTACTAAATTTCCAATATTTGGTATCAGAGCATCCAGGCTCTCAGATATCCAGGTTCACAGGCTCCCAGACTTCTAGGTTTACAACATAAGATTTAAGAGCAACTTGTAACATTTGACATTTGACATTTGACATTTGACATACACACTTAATCTAGATGAGTAGAGATTTGAGAATTAGACAATTCAGTCACATGTTTATTCATTTGTGTGGAGTATGAAGTTGATGATCTGTTAGCAACCGAATACTTTTGGAAGAGTATGAAAATACTTTACAAAAAGCATTGTTTGAAGACCAAGACTTGATGAAGAGAAGGCTACTTCAAATTCAAGGAAGAACAATGGCTTAGAGAAAAAGAAGGAATCAGATCAACATCAAATCACAGGTATCAGTTTCTACTATCAGATTATCATTTTGCAGGTCATATCTTAGAAGAGCAGTTATGAAGGGATTTGAAGGATTCAAGGAGTGCTTTTATACACTTTCATTTTTTGAAAGTTAAAAGCATTAGCTACATCAAAACAGGTATCTAGAGGTTTTTCTGGATAGTTTTGATAGATCTCTTTCATGGCAAGAAAGCTCATCAAAGAAGAAAAATTTGGAGAGCATCAGTTTTGTTTTCAGCCAATCTTGTGTTGTAAGTTGGTTGAAAATTTTTGCTCACATTTTGTATCTAGAGAGGTAACTATAGAAAGGTAATTCATCATTTAGACAAAAGGTTGGTGAATTTAGTCATATTAGTCATTTGAAGCAGAATTTTGATTCAGGAATATGAGGAGATGGTAAAACATGATTCTATGTTCACTTCCATTTATATACCATGTTTGTTTTGTCTCTTATTCTTAGCACTAGAGGAAGAGAAAATTTCATTTGAAGAAGTCAAGAGTGCTTGCTACTTCAAAATGAAGAGAACAAAAGGTATGGAAGAGAAGTTTGAAGATGTTGACATCATCAGGTGGAAGAAAGATGCAGAAGAAGAAAGTCCAACAATTCCAAAGGAAAGATAAGACTTATTTCTTCTCTTATATTTTCCATTTACTTTTCCTACTTTTATCCTCTACATCCAAAGAGAAGTATACGAGAACATCTTGTGTGAACATAGTCTAAAGAAGAAGCAGTTTCTTGTTTTGCATTATACTTGGTCATGATTTAGTAGATTTGACAAAGAATTGCATTGAGAGAAAGAAAAGCAGCAGATTTTGAAGACAACTTGTATATTTTGACTCATATGTATGAGTTATATATAAGTTGAAGATATTGAGCAGGCAGCTATATGTTCCCTCAACTTGGAGTGTCAATTCAGAGCTACTTGGTATATGACAAGTTGCAGAGAAGTATATTTCTTCTTTATCTAACTCTTGAGGTAAAAAGTTTTTTGTAGCAGATGTTGAAGACTTGGGTTGAGGTTTTATGTTTGGAAAAGTTACCTCATATTCATTATTTTTAGAAAACTTCAGAAAATTCAGATTTTTGATGTATTAGTCAGTTGAAGAATCTACTTTCTATGATTGTCTTGTTTTTTGGATACATGCTTGTATTCAAAAAGGTGTTCCATTAGATCCTATCACTTGATTGAGAAGTGAAGTTAGCCAAAAGAAAGTCAAGCAGATATTATCACATTTCACCTAGGTAGAATATGAAGATATGAAGTATCAACTTGCAGCTTTTGGAGTTCTCAAAGTGAGAAGTTTGTCCACTTATGTTTCAAGTAGAAGTTCCAGATTCTTGAGAAGGATTTGTTTAAAGAAACGTTTTTACAACTTATGTGAGAAGCATGGACACTTAGAGACATTCAGGTAACAAATCAAACATTCAGTCATGAAGGTTTGATGAGAGCAGATTCTACATAGGTATTTTGTTGGAAAGATCATAGATCTCGTATGATCTTATATGATCTTGGATGATCTTGAAGGTCTTGAAGATCTTGAGTATTTATGAGTCAGTTGTCTATCCTTTGTTTGTAAGGTTCTTAGCATTCGAAGAAGTAAGTCAAAGATTCAGGTTCTATCAGATTAGTGTTGTAGAGGAATAGAAGAAGATACTTGTTATGTGGTAGAAGATTATGAATCCTAAAGTGCTTTCAACAAAGGTTTTATTGGATCAGCTAACCTTATTCTAGATTTTGGGAAGCTGAGGAATGATAGGGAAAGCTTAACGTTATGAAAAATTAGATTTATGAAAGAAGACATTCTAGATTTCATAAAGTCTGATATATTTGAAGAATTTTGGATACTAGTGTTAAATCATCCTGGGGGGTGATGAAACATGAAGACTTATTTTCAGCCATATGTAAAAGAATGCAGATTCATACTTACAAGTATTCCTATATCAGGTATTCCTATATTTCCTTTGTCAATTTCTCTTTATGTTCCAGCTTTGAAAGAAGAAGGAAGAAGGAGACTGTCTGGAGAAAGTTCCTATTAGGATGTTCCTGTTCAGGAGAAGGTTCTAGAATTCTATTGAAGAGAAGCTTGATATTTCAGAGAGGTATGTTTTAGAGGTGCACACATTTATGTTTATACCAGATTCTAAAGGAAAGAGGTATGAAGGACGTACAATTAGAACAAGGATGATGACAAGATGACATAAATGATATAAAATTTTGATGAGACTCATGAGTTGAGTTGACTTGAGTGCAGTCAGAGATACCAGCATTGTTCATAATGCATTAAGTTGTGAGTTGTCAGTCACAAGTCCCAGGATTCAGTTTTTGATTATGTTTAGTGTATTTACATGACACAGTAGAAGTAAATTGAGAAACCTTTCGTAAGGTAAATGCAAATATGTGGATCCTAGTATATGTTTTCAAGAGATAGCAAGTTCAGAGTCAGTACTTGCTACATTTGTTGTCAAGAAGTGATTGCTTGATGTATGCTAACACTTTTGGATATTTAGTTTGCATATTTTCTCAAGTATTATGTTTCATATTTAGCAAGTTTGAAGAAATTCAAATTCAGTTTTGAAGAAGACTTTTGAAGAAAAGGTTTGAAGGTCAATTCGGGAGTACGAGTTTGAAGCTTATGAACGTTTGCAGATGAATGAAGTTATATATCTAGTCCAGTTTGTACCATTGTGACATTGAAGGAGGGATTGTTGGAAAACAATGTCTCAATAGTCCATTTTTCTCAGAGTACAACAGGTTGAGTAGCTACTGCTTTAGTAGTCTCTACAACAAAAGGTGCCAGGCCACATGGCTACGACATTCACCTCCCATAGCAGTGATCCGGGTTCAAATCCCACCATCGATAGTGCAGTGGCGTGGTTTTTATTAATTATGCTTTTAAAATAAAACAAAACAACAGCGATGGACGAGCGATGGAGTTTTTTAACGATGCGTTTTGAAGTAAACAATCGCATAATGATTTTGTTTTTGAAGAATACGATTTCATTTAAAGCTTTATGCTTTATTATGTGCTTTTAGAGAAGAGCAAACAAAGCTCTATAAGAACATTCTTGGCTCATTGTTCAATTATCCTACACCCAATTGAAATGCCAGGTTTGGTACCTCAATAGAGGTGGTGCTTCTAGCACATGGGGCAGCCATGGTTCTATCTTGGAGCATGTTGAGGAGCGGCTATGGAGTTCTTCTTGGAGAAGAAGAGTGTGCTCACACTCTTGCTTATGGGGAGGATTTACCCCGCAGCAGCTTGGTGGTGTGGATCAGCCATCCACATGATGTATTTGAAGATTGTCTTCTACATGAAGATTTCGGCTTACTTCAAAGACATTGGATGGTAATTAACATAAGATTTGCATCTTATGTTAAAAATTCAGGTACATATTCTCTTTATGCACACACGTACTACTTGGAGTTTATGGAGGCAGTGGCATCCATATCAGGAGGAGTCCTATTCGGCATATCTAAAGGAGAATCAGTACATGCATGCTACATGCACATTCAGGTGAGCTGTTAGAGAAGATGTGTTGACATGAGTATGAGGATTTCTGATAGCAACATGTTAGCATTCTTTGCTAATTCTGTAAGCATGTGATCTTTTCACACACATGTCTGACTTAGGATCTTCCATAACCTAAAGTTAGATGAGGCTTTGCTGATTATTAGTTTTAGAATAATCCTTCCTCTTTCTGTCACTCATATTCACTCTTCTACAACCTATTAGGTCACACATCTCATATATATTCAGATTTCTGTCCATACATCTGAATATGTTTGTTACATTTGTATATACACTCTTCCATTTATTTCTGTTCACATAAAGTGGTTGAGAGTTTTGCTCCCACATTGTAAATTGACATTTGTATATATGATAGTGTGAGTAAGCAGTGGCTTACGTAACACTTTACACATGTTTTCTAATATTTCTCTATCTTTGTCTCATCATTTGTATGATTAAATGTGGTATGTTCATGTTTTTTCACTATTGGAAGATTGCTGGAATCTGTGTTGTAGATCCTGGACTTATGGAACCATGGACCTGTGGTATTAATTATGGCCCTACTAAATTTCCAACAAATCAGAGTCAGAACACTATCAGAAGTACTTGTAACTAGATCATAGAGTGCATATGCATTTCTACATTTCCATGCATGTAGAAGATCAGCATCAGGAGGAACCATTCAACCAAGATTATTTGGATCAAGTGTTTCTTGGGGCTCATGATTAGTCCCAAGAACAATCTCCAAAAGCTCATATAATCAAGGATAGAAGTGATTTTAAACTTCCACAAGGTGTAGTTCGTACCATCAAGTTAACCTTTTGTGAAGGCTCATGGTCGTATCTGCAATGTTGGGATGATCGGCATCACTGTTGCTCCTATCTCTGCTCCACCTTCTCCTGTTGACAAATCGCCTTGATTCCCTGTTGTAGATGATGACGTACCACTTGACATCTTCTCTCTTTTGTCGTTGAGATCTCTACAACCTCTGCATTTTTGCTTCTACACCACTCACAGCCTCTTGAGCTTTGATACCATGTAAGAAAATAACAACACAACAGAATAGACCTTTAGACAGAGTTGAGAGAAAAACTTAGACAAAGATAGACAAAGACTAAGAGATAGAGAACTCCAAGTCTCAAATTGTCGAGCATAATGTAGTTACAACAATGGTGATGTCCACCCATGCGCTCACAATGTGGAGCTTAGATGGCGATCTAGATAGACTCTAGATGAAGGGCTTACTAGTGCACAATGCTATGTAGAGCTCAACTTGGGCCATGCTTATATAGCTTTTACAAGGGGAGCCGGTATAGATAAATGTAGTTGGGAGATACACAAAAGTCGGTAAAATATACAATCTGACAATATCTCCATGACCAGAAGTCCTACTATCTCGGCCCTATGGGTTGATGGGATAGGAAAACTCCCCTCTACACTCCTCCCATTAAGGTTCTATGGGGAAACTGCATGATTCCATAGGGCCTTTATTTTCACCTTGAATGGTAACCCAATGGCCCAGAAGTTTATGCCCTACCTAACCTAATGGCTAGGCTCACAAAGATCATCTATAACCATCAATGGTTACACATAGAGCTCATCTAATGTAGAACTTAGGGTTCCACAAATGTTTGGGCTCTCACAATGGCTTCTCCTTATAATGGGGGCCTTACAACTTTAAAGCACCATGGATAATTTTTCGACTAAGGATGAAAGGCAATCCAAATGCTTTAACATTTGAGGAGTTAGTTTTGGTTCTGTTGCAAGAAGATTGGTCTAGATAGAATAGATCCATTATGTGTGTTGCAAATCAAGCTTTCTTAGCTAGTTAGAAGGGCAAAGGTAAATGGAGCTCATCTACTAGTAAGCAAAAATATGCTAACTCTGCACAATCGGAAAAGAAAGACAAAGACAAGAAGAAAAAAGAAAAGTAGAAATAGTTTTGCAAATACTGTAAAGGAAATGATCATGTCATAAAGAGTTGTCCAAAACTGGCTACAAAAGAGTCAAAGAAAAAAGAGGTTGGAATGGTTGTTGCAGAGGCCTCTACACCCAAAAAAAAGATCTGTTAATCTTGTGTAGAATGAAGAATGGGCATTTACTATTATTTGTAGTTATGACCCATCTTCTCATGCGCAATGCATGTCTATGGTAGACTTAGATGTTTGGTGCTTTGATAATGGGGCAACCAAACATATTACCTCACAGTGCAATTTCTTCAGTTCACTTGAGCCTGGCCCTATAGGGAAAACTATCACACGTGCCAAAAACTCCTCTAATTTTATCATGGGATTTGGTAAGATCATTTTGGCTACTACAGATGGTAGTTCTTTCATATTGTCAGATGCTTTGTTGTGCCAAGGATCAGGAAAAATTTATTACTAGTTTCATCATTAGCCAAGTTCAGCTTGGTTGTGAAATTTGTTGATTATATATATGTATAGTTCATGATCTGTCAAATGGCAATGTCACTATTGCTTCTAGCATTTTATGTCCTGGGTTATATAAGCTCATAGATTATGAAAAATCTGTGAATGATTCAACATGTGTAGTTCAAGATTCTCAGGCTATGTCAGATGCAAGCTTTGGCATGCACACAATTTTGCTAGTTTGCTACACATGCAAAAATCTAAAATGGTGTCCTCTCTGACCAAACTTGAGGCACTTGGTAAATATGTTTGTGAAGGTTATATTTTGGGTGAAATGCAGCATTCCTCCTCCCGAAAAGATGGTTCAATTTGAGCTACTAAGAAATTGCATCTTGTTCATAGTGATGTCTATGGTCTTCTATAGGCAACTTCTTTTGGGAACTACCTTTACTTTGTGAATTTCATTGATGATTTTTCCAAGCATGCATTGTGTCTCCATTGAAAGCAAAGTCAAAACTCTTTATGTGCTTCAATTAGTTTCTATTTTTGACTAAAAATTTGTCAGCATGTAAAATGGGCACCCTCCATTGTGATTGGGAGGGTAACATATGTCTTCTAATTTCGATGCATTTATGACTGAACATGGGATAAAACATTAGGCTACAATGCCGTATACACCTCAATAGAATGCAATTGTTGAAAGGAAGAACATGTCACGCATGGAGATGGTGTCGTGTATGGTCAAAAGTCAGGCTTTGCCACATAATTTCTAGCTTGAGGCTATTATGTGTGCAACATATGTACTTGATAGGTATCCCACTAAAGCATTGAAGTCTATCACTCCATATGAGGCTTGGCATGGTTGCAAGCCATTTGTTTCTCATATGTGTGTCTTTGGTTGTCTAATATATGCATTAGTACCTAAACAACAATGCAAGAAATTGGATGATAAAGTAGTGAAATGTATGGACATCATTCCATTTTTGATGCAGATCTACATGACACACTTGTTGATGAGAGGTCTGATATAGAGGAGAAAAAAACTATGCCTAAATGGTTGGTGTAGACTTTTTGAGATAGCAAATTAGATGCACCTCTATCATATCATACTCATTGTAGCTCTCATAATTCTTCTTTTGCATTATGTTGCTATGCAATGGCTGCCTCTAGTCTTTGTGATGAGAATGAGCCTGTTTCTTTTGATGAAGCAAAAAATTCAAAAAATTGGATGGATGCTATGCAATTACAATATGATGCTATTATGAAGAATGGTACTTGGTCTTTATGTGATTTGCCTCTAGGCAAAAAGGCCATTGGAGCTAAATTGGTCTACAAGCTGAAGCATAAGCCTAATGGAACAATTGACATGTATAAGGCTAGGTTTGTTGCAAAAGGTAATGCTCAAGAAAGAGGCATTGATGTTGATGAAACCTTTGCACCTACATGTTGAATGACTATCGTTCATAGCATTGGGGCACATGTAAAATGACTAACATTCAAAACCTTTATACATTAGTTGGACATTAAAAGTGCATTTGTGAATGGTAACTCACATGAAGGTGTATTTCTTTAGCCACGTAGTTTTGTGTAGAAAGGGCATGAAAACAAAGTGTGCAGGTTGAAAAAGGCATTATATGGTTTGAACCAAGCACCATGTGCTTGGTATGAAAAGATACATGCCTACTTGATTGCACATGGTTTTGACAATAGTCCAAGAAAAGCATTTCACATGTTAAGCTTGCAAATGATGTGCTTCTGATCATTGTTGCCTATTTCAATGACAACCTACTCATTGATCCTAATGAGAAGCATATTGATAATTTCAAGGCTGATTTGCATGCCTCATTTGAGATGTCAGATTCAAGGCATTGGATCATTATTTGGCCATTCAATTTAATGGAGGTTGATGGCAAAAAAGCTATGTCAAACAAAATATATTGACACATTATTGCAGCGTTTGGCCTTGAAGACTGCAAAATTATTGCCACTCCTATGGAAACATGTTTACAATGTTGGAGATGCATTTGATGTTGTTCTCTATCAATGAGATTTTGGATGCTTGATTTAGTTATGCATTATCCGGCTTGATATTCAACTTGCTATCTCTTAGATGAGCAACTTTTTGCATTGCCCAAGTGTCAAGCACTGGAAAGCCATTAAGCACATCTTTTGCTACTTGAGTGGTACCTTGCTACTTGGATTGTTTTATCCCAAGAGGGGATCACTATCGCCAGATTTACATACCCTTTTTTACTCTGATTGGGCTGGTTGCTATGACACTCATGTGTCCACTAGTGGTTTTTGCTTCATGCCTGGTAGCTCATGCATATCTTGGTTGAGCAAGAAGTAGCCTACTATGGACACTTCTAGTTGTGAGGCTGATTGTAGGGTAGTTTTCATAGTGACTATTGAGTGTGTGTGACTTAGATGCCTTTTGGTGTGTTTCTTAGTCCTTTTCCACCACCATCTTCAATGACAATTAGAGTGCATGGGCAGCTGCGAAGAACCCTATGCTCTATGCTCTCAAAACACACATTGAGGTGCATTATCATTATGTCAGGGAGAGATTCTCTACTGGAGAGATTAGTTTGGCATACATGCCCACACATGATAAGATTGCTGATCTTTTCACAAAGGCTCTACCTCAAGATAAGTTTGAAGCTTTCTGCAAGCTTTGGGATTACTGACTTTTGTGGATTGATCTCTTTCCACATAGCTTAGCACTTCCTTATACATGAGGGATAGCTCCTTGTTCACTGCATCACTCCCAAGGGGGATTTGTTGATATATTTGAGTAGTGATGTGTGTGAACACACTAGGACTACCATGGCACTTTTTTTCCCCTTTAGCAGGTTTTTCCCCCAGCTTGTATATATGTTATAACCCTAATGGGTTACATAGCTTTGTACATTCACTTGATAATACATTCAATATTGTGTGTTGTGCTCCAAGCTTCTTCTTCTTCCTTGTGCTTTTTGTGTGCTTCTGCAGACCTCAAACTCCAACAATTATCAAGCTTTGAAAAAAGTA
Source organism: Ceratopteris richardii (assembly GCA_020310875.1). NCBI lineage: Eukaryota > Viridiplantae > Streptophyta > Polypodiopsida > Polypodiales > Pteridaceae > Ceratopteris > Ceratopteris richardii. Next base: position 59,108,768 of record CM035417.1, on the reverse strand, counting down.
ATGATAAAGATTAAATATCCAATGCCTCAAATAGATGATCTATTTGATCAATTGAAGGGAGAAAGGATATTCTCAAAGCTTGATCTTTTTCAGGGATATCTCCAGATTAGGACCAAATCTGAAGATGTCCCCAAGAGAGATTTTAGAAATATGGGCATTTTGAATTCTTAATCATGCCTTTTGGACTAACGAATGTCCCCCACCACGTTCATGACTTAGATGAACACAATTGTAAGTCCCTACTTAGGATGTAGTTGATTTCCTTGATCACATTCTTGTCTATAGTAAAGATATAACTACCTATTTGAAGCACTTGGAAAAGATTTTTGAAGTCTTGAGAGAGAACAAGCTGTATGGAAAAGAAACTAGATGTGAATGCTTTTCAATAGGAATTAGATATCTTTAACACATTATATCTAAGAAAGGATTTCAAGTATATCCTAAAAAGGTCCAAGTTATTCTTAACTAGTGAGACCCTAAAACTATTGCAAAACTTCAAAGTTTCTAAGGTTTAATAGGATATTATAGAAAGTTTGTACCAAAATTTGCAAATATCTCAATCCCTTTATTTGAAAAGATAAAGAGAAAGCCCAAAAGCCTTACTTGGCTTTTCACTATGGAACAAGTTGAAAATATGGAACAACCTAAGAAAGCCTTAGCATTCATCTTGGTTCTACAAATAGTAGATCCAAATGAACCCTTAGTGGTTGAAACAAATTCAAGTGAATTAGCAGTACAAGTTGTGTTGAAACAAAATCATTGAACGATTTATCTCGAAATTCAAAAACTAAAATCAGCTCAATGCCGTTATTCTATGTATGAGAAAGAGCTTTATGCCATTATGCATGCTCTAACGAAATGGAGACTTTACTTTTTTGGTGCCAAAGTGACTATAGTTTTTTATCAAGCAAGAAGAGGGTTCTCAACCAAGATACAAACTTATCATCTAAAAATAAGTTTTAAACATTACAATATTCAAGATGAATATCTGTTATACAAAGGAAGGTATGTGTAACTTGTGATCAAGAACTTAGAAGGAAAGTTTTGTTGGAATGTCATGATGCCCCATGTTTTGGTCATCCAAGAATTAATAAAACTTATGAATTGGTCAAAGTTGGAAGTTTTATTGGCCTAGTGTACATAAAGATGTATAGGACTATGTACTTAAGTGTACAAAATGTCAAGTAAATAAAGCAGAGAAGTTCAAGATGGGAGGCTTGTTACATCCTTTGGAAATTTCCAATGGGAAATGAGAAAGTATTTCCATGGACTTTATTATAGGCTTTCCTCAGATCCAAAAAATAAATGATGCAATTTGGGTTATAGTTGATCGTTTGACCAAAATGGCTTGTTTCATTCCTACTTGAACTACATTTAAAACCCTAGAATTAGCTAGAATGTTTGTGGGACATCCCTACCGAATCTATGGTCTACCAAAAGTGTTAGATAAATATAGAAAATTCACCAATCAGTTATGGAAAAATGTTTTTAACAGGTTAGAAACAAAGTTGAATATGAGCACAACCAAACATCCATAGATAGATGAGCAAACAAAATGGGTTAATTGAATACTTGAAGATATGTTATGAGCTTACCTATCTTCAAACCAAATTGATTTGTAAGACTATTTAACCTTAGTCATGTTTTCTTACAATAGTGCTAAGCAATCAACAATTGAATATAGTCCCTTCATTTTAGTATAGGTTCTAGGCAAGACCTCCATATGAAGTTGGATTGCAAAATGAGAAAGTGGAAGCAACCAAATATTTCTTGGAAGATATGAACTTTAATATTAAAGTAGCTAAAGAAAACTTGAGGAAATCCTAGAATATAGTGAAAATATATAGTGACCCTAAGAGGTGAGATATTTACTTTCAGGTTGGAGAAAAAGTATATTTGAAAGTTCCCGAGAAATCTGGAACTTTGAAAACAAGACCCTATCCTAAACTATCTCCAAGATTTTGTGGCCCTTTCGAGATTCTTTGAAAGCTTGGGACTTTGGCTTATGAGTTGAAATTTCCATAAGATTTTCTACTTCACCTAGTATTTCATGTTAGTAGATTGAAAAGGAAATTGGGTGAATAAGATAATCTAGTATCTTCAGATACAATAGTCCAACCTAGGCTACATTATGTCTTCCCGCTACATCATTGGAGAGACCCAAACATATGGGGTTTCTAAATGTTCATAAAAACCTCATCAGGCCCCTCTTTAACACATCAAGGCAATGCAAATAGTAACCATTGTGCTATACCACATGAGCATACATAGGCAATTTCCACAAAGATATACATCACGAAGTGCTCAATTAGTATATATGAGCAATAACAAATTAACTAAAAGAGCTCAAAGTCTATCCAAATGTAGCCTTACACAAGGCTCAATGCATTCTTGCATATCAGGTTGAGTAGTGTTGACGATATGTGGACAAGTGATGGATGCACCCACTATGACTAAGACTGGTCTAACAAACCTATAAAATCACTAATATGGTTATAAAATAGATCCAAAGATGAACACGTTGTCAAAGAAGCACAACAAAATCCCTTCTTGCCGATACAAAGAGAACTATGCACAAAGTAATCTGAAACAACTCAAGGAATCACCCAAAAACCACTTCAAACATGCTCTAAAGGCCAAGAATAAAGCCATAAGGACCCAAAAATTCCTCAAGTTAATTTAAGCCTTGGTATTTCTCCCATCCTCAGTCCCCACATCAATGTAGATTAGTGGCAAGAGATTTCCAATTAAGCATACTAGTGGGAGAACAGTACTAGGTGGGTGACCTCTCAAGAAGTACCATGAACCTCCATCTTCCTTGATTGTTGAGGTCCTCCCTTGTGTGCAACCAACGATGTCAATGGTGACTTTCATGACTCAAATGACAAGGTATGCCAAGTTCTATACTTGGTCATTGTGTTAGTCCTAATCCTTAGAATTGCCAAGGTTTTCCATAGGTTGCAGGTTTCCATAGCATTATGTAGTTTGGTAACAAGTTGTGTGTCAACATGCAAACTTACTTTGATATTAGTGAAGGTGAGCTTCCCATTTCCTCGCAGCATGGATTATCTTTTTGAATGGCTTCACAATGCGTATGTGTATGTGTCTTTGAAAAGCTATAGAAAAATGCAAAATTAGAGAATAGAGAGTACGAGTTCACTGTATGCAAGTTTCACAAATGCGTAGTCTCAAAAAAAGGTATAGCTGATCAAGCCACTATATGTTTTATTAAAGAAACATATAAAAGAGTTTCCAACATCTATTTGGCATTTGATATAGGCACTAATGGTAACAATCCATAACAAGATCATGAATTGTACATCTATCATGTGGCTAGAGCCGACATGAAAGGAAAAGAGTTGTTGACAACATGAGTTCATCCATTTCATTTTCATTTGTATCCATATGAGGGCATCTCCATTTTGCATCTACATGCACTCCCTTTCATATTATTTAGTTGCATCTCATTGTATTTGGGCACCTTGCTATTTGCTTCTACCTCATATTCATTCTCCTTCAAGGAGAATTATCCCACATGTGATGTACTTTGGAGACACTCCTCAAAATCTATATAAGGAGGGCCTCTTCCCCACCTTGTACTTGGTTACAAGCTTAGAGAGCCTACTGCATGCTCTTGGCAAGCTCATTTCTAATCCATGTGAGTTTACCCATTTCTTGTTATACTCACTTTGAGTCTCTCACACTCTTTCATTTTGTGAGTAAACCCTTCTTTTCCTTTTGTTTTTGCATGGGTACTCTCTACATTATATCAGAGCACTAGGTGGAGCTCTTGGTAGTCTTTTTGGTAGTGATTTTGTAGGTCATACTGGTGGAGGTTCTTGATTTTGGTGGTGTGGATTTCTCCTCATTGAGAGAATCCTCTTTTTTTCATCAGTTTATTCTCTTTTGGGTCACACTTTTCCCATTTTCCCACCCTCCCACCCTTTAAGTCATCCAATGTTCACCCTTTTATCCCCATTTTCCCACCCTTGCTTTTGGTAGTCTTTGGCGTTTGTGATCATCTTTTCACTCTTGATTTTTTTTCGTGGCAACATTCCTTAAGTGGCGGTGTCTCCATTTGGAAAGAGAACCCTTTATCATTGTTTTATGCTCATAGAAGTAGGCACCTTCTTTCCCATTGATCTTGGGAAATCATTCGAAACATTTTTTGATGCATCTTAATGGAACTTTGGTTAGTCTTGAAGAACTCCTTTTGACATTTTGCTATTATATCTTCATAATATAATAACCAGCTAAATTTATTGGATAACTTGATCGTGAAAATCTATCATGTTCTTGGGCCAAGTCTAGTGATTAACACCTTTAGGTTCCCCTCCTTCTCACCATGCAATTACACATCATACTCAACTTTGTATCTCCTCTATTTATTCTTGTCTGTGTAACATTGCTCACAAAGGCATCCAAAGTTTGAGCTTCACCCATATGAACCTCCTCCATGGCATACCTTGTGCTTCATATCTAGTGCATGGATTTAATTTTGCAAGCATGAGGATAAGAGATGGATAGAGAAACAATAATTTCTTTGTGGCCATGTAAGATGCCTCTAAGCCTTCGCATCTTCTCTAGCTCAAAGGCTCTAAGGGTCATTCACTGAGAGAAAGCAAAAAGAATGCTCTACATGGTCGTGATTATAGTAGTGCAACTACATATTGAAAAGAGGTGAGCCCTCTCATGAGATTGAGGCCGAGAATTTTGTGCAACTCTATCGAATATGATATAAGTACACAAAGAGAAAAGCATCATTGTAGATGATTATTGTTTGCATTAATCCCTCTTATACCTTAAAAATGATAATATAATCTCTATACATGGAGAGTAGACAACGTTGAGCTATGGCATATACCCATGTCTACATTGTGGTAATTAGCCACGTGAAGATTGGGGGAGAAGGTTGCACAAGGCATGAAAGCAGGCATTACAAAAACCTACAAAAGAGGATATGATCACACTCCTCTTCTCGAGTGTAGGTAGAATACCAAGCACCAAAAAGTTGTGCCGTCTAACAACAGCGAGATAGTGCCAATCCATCTCTATGTGTGTGTGTGTGTGTGTGTGTGTGAGAGAGAGAGAGAGAGAGAGAGAGAGAGAGAGAGAGAGAGATTAGTTCTCTGTTGCTTTATTACAACAACATCATCACTGAGCATTTGCACAATACAGATAGAGATTCTTATAGATGAAGTGCAACAACCCTATGGATTAAGAAAGCAAAAAGTCACCTTTCACTTTGCTTACCTGCAACAACTAGGCCTCAGGTTGGAGCCTCATACACAACATCCTAATTCTCCATTAGATGCATTTGTTGCACTATCTCTCTGTAGAGAGAGGGGAAGAGAGAGAGACAAACAGAGAGAAAGGGATGATCTCCTTCAGCCTACACTACATAAATCCATCCATTTTTCTTGCTCAACTAATCCTTGAAGTTTTTTCGACATACGTGAGTACATATTCCACACATTGAAGACTTTTGAAATCAATGCTATGTCTAAAAACTGCACACTCTCTTATGGTGCAATATCATTAAAAAATTGAGGGTCTTCTCTAGTTGTTGTCATCATTGTATATAGAAAATGACATTCTTTTCATTTTGAACGTACATCCATTAAGATACGTGAGGCATTTGTTTCCACATGATATAGTTCATATCCTTCTCTATCATAAGTTTCATTTATTGAAAGACAATAATAATTGGTGTACTCATTCTTCATTTCAAGAATCAAGTGCCATTCTCTCCATGAGATTTGTTTTTTTGGAACCTCCTTTCCCCACCATTATAACAACAATTACTTTTGTATTTTCCCAAGGGGTTCAACCCACATTGTTGTCTACTCTAAGCCCCCAAGGGTGTCAAAGTGTTCATAGGGTTACTCTAAGTTTCTCCTCACCCCATCTTTGGTGATGAATCATTCTATGTGGTGATTCATTGTTGAGGTTCTATCTTCTTTAAGGGCGACAAAATGTCCACAATTTCCAATGTGACTTCATTGGGTATGTTGTGCTTTCCATCATTCATGCCTATGGTCATGCCGAAAGATGAAAGGTTGAATGAAAAAAATTATAATCTATAGAAGGACACTATCAAAGCTTAGTTTTACACACAGCTATTGTATGAAGTTCTATCGGATGACACAAAAACCGAGCCCGACAAGGATACTGATCCTACTGCATGGAATGTATGGAATGTTAAAGATAAGCCAACCCTAGGGAAAATCTCATTAGCTTGTGATGAGTTAACAAAAAGATATATTACCTTTTGTAAAATGTCTCATGAAGCTTGCAAGATACTTCAAAATTTATATGAAGATTAGATTCCCTGAAGAATTTATGCCCTAGAAGAAGAATCCCAATAACCTATCAATAAGGATAGAATATTTGATCACTAAAGTCATTTCCACTTTTGAAGATTATCAATGCAAACTTGCATTATGTGGAAGGTAAGTTTTGAGCAAAGATATTGTTGGAGATAGATGTCTGTGGAAGCACGCAAACAGCACAAGGAAGAAGAAGAAGAAAAAGCTTGGAGCACAAACACACAATACTGAATGTATTACTAGAGAATTTACAAAGATAAGTAGGGCAATAGGCGTATATACAAGCCGGAGGAAAAAACCTCCTAAAGAGGGAAAAAAGTGCCCCGGCGGTCCTAGTGTGTTCACACACATCACTACCTAAATATATCAACAAATCCCCCCTGGGAGTGATGCGGTGAACAAGGAGCTGGCACTCATGTATAAGGAAGTGCCAAGCTATGTGGAAATCACTCCACAAAAGGAAGTAAGCCCAAAGCTTTGCGGAAAGCTTCAAACTTCTCCATAGGCGGAGTCTTCGTGAAAAGGTCTGCTATGTTCTCCTGCGTGGGCACATATGCCAAGCTGATCTCCCCAACAAAGAACCTCTCCCTGACATAGTGATAATGCACCTCAATGTGCTTAGTGCGAGCATGGAACACAGGGTTCCTCGCAACTGCCAATGCGCTCTGATTGTCAGTGAAGATGGTGGTGGCAGAAGACTGGCCAACACCCAAATCAGCCATAAGGCGTCTGAGCCACACACACTCAACAGTCGCTGTGAAAGCTGCCCTATACTCAGCCTCACAACTAGAAGTGGCCACAATAGCTTGCTTCTTGCTCAACCAAGACATACATGAGCTACCAAGCATGAAGCAAAAACCACTGGTGGACACATGAGTGTCATAGAAACCAGCCCAATCTGAGTCAGAAAAAGCATGCAAATTTGGCGGTAGTGATCCCCCCTTGGGATAAAAGAACCCAAGTAGCCGAGTACCACTCAAGTAGCGAAAGACGCGCTTAACCGCCTTCCAATGCATGACTCCTGGGCAATGCATAAACCTGCTCATCTGTGAGACTGCAAACTGAATATCTCGCTAAGTAATGCATAAGTAAATCAAGCATCCAATAGCCTATTGATAGAGAACAACATCAAATGCATCTCCAGCATCATGAAGACTCAATTGTAAACCTGTCTCCAAAGGAGTGGCAATAGGCTTACAGTATTCAAGACCAAAACGCTGCAATAATGTGTAAATATATTTCGTTTGACACAAAGCCATTCCACCATCAACTTGCATAAAATGAATGCCCAAATAGTGATGCAAATGCCCCAAATCAGATATCTCAAATGAGGCATGAAAATCAGCCTTGAAATGAGCAATATGCTTCTCAATAGGACCAGTGAGTAGCATGTCACCAACATACACAACAATGATCAGAAGCACAACATTAGCACGCTTAACATATAAGGTGCTTTCAGTTGGACTGTTCTCAAAACCATGTGCAACCAGATAGGCATGTATCTTATCATACCAAGCACGTGGTGCTTGCTTTAAACCATATAATGCCTTCTTTAACCTGCACACCTGGTTTTCATGCCCTTTTTGCACAAAGCCACGGGGCTGAAAAACATACACTTCTTCATGCAAGTCACCATTCAGAAATGCTGTTTTAATGTCCAACTGATGTACATTCCAACCATGATGGGCTGCAAGTGCACAAATGCTCCGAACAGTAGTCATACGGCATGTAGGTGCAAAGGTCTTATCAAAATCAATGCCTCTTTCCTTCGCATAACCCTTTGCAACAAGCCTAGCCTTATACCTGTCAACTGTACCATCAGGTTTACGCTTCAGCTTGTATACCCACTTAGTGCCAATGGCCTTCTTGCCAGGAGGCAAGTCACATAAAGACCATGTACCATTCTTCATTATAGCATCATATTCAGATTGCATAGCAGCCATCCAATTTTCTGAATTCTGTGTTTCATCAAAAGAAACAGGCTCATTCTCATCACAGAGACTAGACGCAGCCATAGCATAGCAATCTAATGCAAAGCAGACACTATGAGAGCCTGAACGAGTACGATATGACAAAGGTGCATCTAATTTGCTGTCACGCAAAGTCTGCACCAGCCATTTTGGCATAGTTTTTGCCTGCTCAATATCAGCTCTCTCATCAACAAGTGCATCATGTAAATCTGCATCAGAAATTGAATGGTCTGCATCATCATATGAAACCTACAAAGGCTGAGAAGTTGCCTCAATAGGACCAGTACTAGACTCTCCACCTGTAAAAAGAGGCATCAAAGTATCATACATGTCTTTAGAGCTAACTGATGTCTCCTTAGTACATGAAAGCAATGGCTGAATAGCATCTTCCACAAAGACAACATCACGGCTAACCAGAATGCGTTTAGTCTGTGGATGATACAGACAATAGCCTTTACTTTCAGAATCGTACCCAACAAAAATACATTTTACTGCCTTATCATCCAATTTTCTACGATGTTGTTCAGGCACTAGTGCATATGCCAAACAACCAAAAACACGCAGATGAGCAACAGATGGCTTGCGATCATGCCAAGTCTCATATGGAGTGATAGACTGCAGCGCTTTAGTGGGACACCTGTTCAGTACATATGCTGCACACATGACAGCCTCAAGCCAGAAACTATGTGGTAAAGCCTGACTCTTGACCATGCACCTCGCCATCTCCATGAGTGACCTGTTCTTTCGTTCAGCAACTCCATTCTATTGAGGTGTATACGGCACTGTACACTGGTGTTTTATCCCACGTTCAACCAGAAATGCATTAAAATCAGAAGACATATTCCCCCCCTCGATCAGAACGGAGGGTGCCCATTTTACATGCTGACAGATTTTCAGCCAAAACCAAAAACTGTTTAAAGCACATGAACACTTCGGACTTTACTTTGAGTGGATATACCCATGCATGCCCGGAAAAGTCATCAATGAAAGTCACGAAGTAAAGGTAATTTCCAAAAGAGGGTGTTTGCATAGGACCACAGGCATCACTATGTACAAGCTACAATTTCTGTGTAGCCCGAACTGAACCATCTTTTGGAAAGGAGGAACGCTGCATTTTGCCCAAAATACAGCCTTCACAAACATGTTTTCCAGGTGCCTCAAGTTTGGGCAAAGAGGACACCATTTCAGATTTCTGCAGGTGCAGCAAACTAGCAAAATTCAGATGACCAAAGCGTCCATGCCAAAGCTTTGCATCTGACATAGCCTGAGAATCATGAACTGCACATGCCAAATCATTCACAGATCTTTCATAGTCTATGAGCTTATATAGCCCACGACATAAAATGCCAGAAGCAATAATAACATCGCCATTTGACAGATCATGAATTGTACATCTGTCATCAACAAATTTCACAACCAAGCCAATCTTGGCTAATGCAGAAACTGATAACAGATTCTTCTTGATCCCTGGCACAAATAAAGCATCTGACAAGGTGAAAGAACTACCATCAGTAGTAGTCAGAATGATCTTACCAACTCCCATAACAGGATAAGAGGAGTTGTTGGCGCATGTGACAGTATTCCCTGTAGGGGCAGGCTCCAGTGAAGAGAAGAAACTGTGCGCGAGGTAATATGTTTGGTCGCCCCACTATCAAAGTACCAAACATTTGAGTGCACTGCAGACATGCACTGCTCATGAGAAGATGGGTCAAAATTGCAAACAATATTAAACGCCCATTCTTCTTCTTGCACAAGATTAACAGACTCTATTTTTGGTGTAGAGGCTTCTGCAACAACCATTCTAGCCTCCTTTTTCTTTGCCTCTTTTGTAGCCAGTTTTGGACAGTTCTTTATGATATGATCATTCCCTTTACAGTACTTGCAAAACAATTTCTGCTTTTCTGATTTCTTCTCATCTTTATCTTGATTTTTTGAATGTGCAGCATTTGCAGATTTTTGCTTACTAGTAGAAGAGCTCCATTTTCCTTTGCCCTTTTGACTAGCCAGGAAAGCTTGATCTGCAACACGCAGAATGGACCTGTTCTGCCTGGACTGATCTTCCTGCAACAGAACAGAGACTAACTCCTCAAATGACAAGGCATTTGGATTGCCTTTCATCATCAACTGAAGAGTAGAAGCAAAACTCTGATATGAATCAAGAAGACCATTCAGAATGGTCTGCACAAGTGAGCTATCTGGTATAACCTCATCAGCAGAAATCAATTGTTCCTTCAAGTCTTTGATCTTTGTTAGGAAACTGTCCATAGGACCACCTTCATTCATGTGCTCACTCTCCAAGTGTTTTCAGAGGTAAGCAACACGAGCCTCATTCCTAGCTTGGTACAATGTGGTAAGTGTATCCCAAGCATCCTTAGCTGTTCTGCAAGAGTGAATATGAGGAATAATGGCACGTTTGACAGACAAAGCTATCAATGCATGTGCCTGGGCATCTGTTAGAAGAATTATTTTTGAAATATTTTTGATGGAAAAATAATTGTAAAATGCCAAAAAATTGTAAAAATAATTATACAAATGATGTAAAAATGAGGAAGAGTCTTCCTCATGTAGATTAGAATCATATGTATTTTTTCTAGAATTTTTGGAAACTCTTAGATAGCATATTTTTAGATTAGAAGAGGAAAGGACCAAAATTCAAGTGTGAAAAGGGGACACTTGAAAATGTATAAAGGACAATTTCCTCTATTTTTGAAGAGGTTGGTTATTTGTATTTGATGCTATCCAAGCAAAGAGAGAGAGTTTCCTGCAGAAAATTATGATTCTTCCTTTTGTGTGAATTTCTTTGATTTGTTGAGTCTATTCTATGTGTATCCATGGAGATTTGCAAGCTTCTATTGTGTATTTCTGATGAATATGTATGAAGAGAGTTGATTACTGATGTGTTGAGTAAGAAATTGATGAAGAATGGTGCTGAAGATGAAAATTGTCAGATTTTATAGAATCCTGATTGTCTCGTCTGAAGGTTACATGTATCATTTTTAAGTTTTGACTTTATGATTGTGTTCTGCTAAGAAAATAACACACTTTAGACACCAAGATTATTGAAAATGATGGAGTATTGCTCAAGATAATCCAAACCCTAGAAATTCCTCTTCATCTTCATTATTTCTCAGAAATCCAGCGAGTTTTCTCTCATTTCTTGGATTCTATCATCTAGAAGGGGCTTTGGTCTCTTATATACTTCCAGGATTGACAAATATAAGATGTATTGTTGATTCTTTATGCTAAATGATTGGAGAGGACAACTCCAAAGAACAACAAACATTTTTTGGCGCCAATGAATCCTTTGAAGTTGGTGATTATAGAAACATTCTCAAATAAATGTATACAAATAGGTTTGGAACTTATGTATATCAGGATGGAATGCATAAGTTTCTCATTAGATTGAGAAACTTAGAGGTTCCCCTAAATATAACACCAGTAGCACAATTTAAGGATGGTAGATATGAGGATAGGCACGGATGTGTATACATCTTCTCACAAGACCTAGAAAATTCTAATGACTTAGGGCAATGTGCAGATAAGAGACCTTGGGAACAGAACCTAGGGCAATCAGACTTGCCAAGACCACATGAAATTCACAATAATGGTGAATAACAACAAGGTAGGAGAACACATACTTCCCCAAATCCTTTTGAAAAAGAAGTAGAAGGATTTAGTGATTTTCCATTGAGAAGAAGACATAATTGGCAAAATCAGGGTAGAATGCTTAGACCCTATCAAGTAGCCAAATTTATGAAAAATCAATATGAAGGATATTTTGATCCTCATGCCCATGCTGCAGAATTTAGACAATTAATTAGAGCAGAAGAAGTAGAGGATTACAAAGTCCAATTTGCGGCATTTGGTCTAACCCTAACTGGACCTGCACTATCTTGGTTCATTCCCTTGAGAAAGGAAATGTATCTGGATATTGAATCTTTCCTAGAAGCCTTCATAGGGGAATTTTCAAAAACTAGAATAAAACATAGCACAGCTACCCTAATACATAGCTTTAAACAGCAAAAAGATGAAAATGTCAGAGAGGCAGCCAGGAGATTCAAGCAGTATATTAATAGATGTCCCAGAGAGGAGGTACCATCCATGGCAAGACAAGTATCCCTATTCATAGAAGGGTTGAGAAGTGCACAATTGAGAACCTTGGTGTATTATAGAAGGTGTCCAGACCTAGGAGCATGTGTTAAGGAAGCAATAGACTTAGAGGATAACCGGGGACAAGATCTATTAGCATTTGATCAATCTAGAACAAATGAAGATAAAATTCCACCAACAAAAGAATTGGCACAAGCTATTGCTAAAGCCCTGGAAGTTAGCACCAAAACCAATTTGATAAACATTAAGATGACAACAAATAAAAAATGCTATAATTGTGGAGAAAATCATTTGGTACAACAATGTCCATATCAAAAACCACAACATTTGCAAGATAGAAAAACACTCAAATATTGTACACTAGAAAGAAAATGGTCAAATCATACCAAAGAAGAATGCTTCTACAATAAACAACCCATTAAGGAAAGAGATTATGTAAACCAAAGAGAATCTAGATTTATTGAACAACCAAGACCTGTACTTGGGCAACAACCTCCATTACCAACAAATGTGGTACCAGTTAAATACACACCAATAGAGGAGGGAAACTCAAGAATAAGATCACCATACAAAGAAGAATATCACTGGAATGAAGGATATCAGGAAGAGTGGGAAGGATATGAGATGAGAGAACTAGAACTGCAAGCCCTAGATTTGGGAAATGGGAGAATTGAGATGGATACAGCCACATTCATGTATATAACCAACAATTATATGTCCAATCAGAAACCTTAGTTCAAAGGGAACCAAAAGATAACTTGTTATAGATGTGGGGGGGAACATTTCATTAGAGACTGTCCACAACCTCCTACACTAAGAATAGAAGGAGTCTATTGCAAGGATTGTGGTAGGGAACATTTAATAAAGGATTGTCCAAGAAATCCTGAAAAACAACAAAACACATCTAATAACATACCATTGAAAACAGTCAACATCATGGAGCAAGAAGAATTGAGTGACCTTGACCAAGTAAATGTAAATGCTATAACAAGGGCACAAGCTAAACAACAAGAAACAACTAAAGAACAAAATAAGAGTTCAGTTTCAAAGGTAAAGAAAAACAGACAAAAGGGGAAATGGGAAAGGAAAATGAGAATGGGTAAAAGTTTAGAAGAAGAGAGTATGGAACAGTCAAACCATACTCCTCCTCAAAAGACACAAACCCAGTCAGAGATAAGAAATTCACAGAGTCTAGACACCTTGATAAAAGCATACAAGGGAAGAATTCAAGAGGGATCAAATCCTACAGACCATGTAATGGCTTATCCTATGTCAGAAATAGAACATGAAAGGATGCAAAAATGCAAACAAATCATACAAGAAGCACAATTCAAACTGGGGGAATTAGAGAATTCTCAAACAACAATTGGGGAATCAAAGGCAACAAGAACAAGAGAAACTATTAATCAAGAAGATAACCCACAAATTACATTCCACGTAAATATAGATAAACAATGTACAATCTTATACCACACCACAATGGAGGAATTGGTAAAACAGAATCCTCACTTACAATACAACATGAAAAAATGGGAAGCAATACCAGAGAATCTTGATCCACAGCCACAGGAATTGGAGGAATTGTGGTACATTCCTATTGATAAGATAGGAGGATATTGTGAAGTAGAAGAGGGAAACTCAACCCTAAAAATACAATTTGGTAAAAATTATGCCAAAGCTATATTGGATAGTGGATCAGGTGTGGCTATCATGACTAAAAAAACTTGGGAAAAATGGGGAAAAAATGAATTAATACCCACTAAAATGAGATTGCAATTGGCAGATGGACACATAGAAAAACCACTAGGAATATGGGAAAAGGTGATTGTGGACATATGTGGAATAGAAATAGAGCATACTTTTGCCATAGTTGAATTTCCACAATCCACATCATATGAAATTATCCTAGGAAGACCATTTATGAGACAAATGCAAATTGTGCAAGATTGGGGTAATGATTGCCTATACCTTCAGAGCAAAGGAAGGATAACCAGAGTGAATCTAAGAAATGGTCATTATTGTGACATATCCCCTCAAGAATGGTTCAAAATACATCAAAATCAAGAATTAAGTGAAGAATCAGAGTTAGAAGATCAGAATGAAACTGAATCATCAATATGGAAGTGCAATGTGATAAGAAACCTTATAAATGTAAAAAAAAGATTAAGAAGAGAAGATTGTGTAGAAGGGAGAAAATTACAAGATGAGAGCTATATACCCCAAAAATTTAAAGATGAAGAATTTGAGCCTTATGGTTGGAACCAGATCTTGGCTACCATGGATCTAGCCAAAGATGAGTATGTGGGAGTGAGATTTCAAAATGAAGAAGGATATGATGTTTTTCACATAGGAATACAAATGATAAAGGTATCAAAAACAGAAGAGGACCAGGAAAAAGAAATGACATTGAAAAGTGGGAAAACACAATATTTGGAAGAAGTAAAAATTGAAGACGCAATAAAAGATAAAATCTCAGGCAAATATAAGAAAAATAAACACAAGGAAATAGAAAAAGACCAAGAGGATGAAAAAAATGAGAAAATGACTTATGAAGTAGAAGACAGATTACTTCTAAAAATGAAACCAAAGAGAGAAAAGAGAAAAGGGGAGGCATATGACAATGAAGAACTAAGAAGGTTATGATCACTCAGGAAGATGGGGAAGAAAGAAATATTGTAATAGCTGATGACATGACAAATCAAGAAGAGGAGGCATTAAGAAATTTGGCCAGAAATTATAGGGATGTGTTTGCCTATAGATACAAGGATTTGAAAGGTATTGATCCTAAAATCTATGAGCATAAGATTCCTATTACACCTGATGCAAAACCTAGCAAACAGAGACATTACACATTCAATGATAAATACTCTGCTAAAATAAAGGAAGAAATTGACAAGCTGCTGGCTGCCAATTTCATCTATGAGATTGAGTATACAGAATGGATATCTCCTATAGTTGTGGTACCAAAAAAGAATGGGAAACTTAGGGTATGCATCAATTTGAAAAAGTGAATGCTGCAACTATAAGGGATAGCTACCCATTGCCTAGAACAGACCATCTTCTAGAAAGAGTTACAGGGAAGGAGGTGTATAGTTTTTTGGATGGTTTTTCAGGATACAATCAGGTACCCATAGCATTGGAGGATCAACATAAAACTGCCTTTTCCACAGAATGGGGAATTTATGCTTTTAGGGTTATGCCCTTTGGGTTAACTAATGTCCCAGCAACTTTTCAAAGATTGATGTGTCATATCTTCAAAGAATTCCTGAGGAGTGTAATGGAAATTTATGTAGATGATCTGTGTACTTTTTCATTAAAAAGACAGGATCATTTGAAAGATTTAGAAAACATATTCAGGAAATGCAGAACATACAGAGTATGTTTAAATCCAGAAAAGTGTGTATTCTTTGTAAGACAAGTAAGAATGTTAGGTCACATAATCTCCAAAAATGGAATTTCAACTGATGAGAAAAAAATAAAGGCCATAGTAGAACTTCCAAGACCAACGAATGTAAAGGAACTTCAAACTTTCATGGGACATTGTGGGTATTATAGAAAATTTGTACACAAGTTTGCTGACATAGCTAAACCTTTATATGCTTTGATTACAAAGTTTGAGTGGACCAAAGAGTGTGACCAAGCTTTTGAGACCCTAAAAACTTGTTTGGTTACAGCCCCAATTCTGAAAACACCCTAGTGGCATAAAATTTTTCATGTCCATGTGGATGCTTCAAACTATGCTTTGGGATGTGTGTTAGCACAACCAATAGAAGGGAGCAAATTAGATTTTCCACTTGCTTATGCTTGTAGGCAACTAGATTCAGCAGAAAAAATTTACACAACTACTGAAAGGGAAGGGTTGGGAATGATATTTGCTGTGAAAAAATATAGACATTATCTGTTGGCCAACAAGTTTAAATTTTTTGTGGATCACCAAGCTTTACTCTACTTAGTAAATAAACCTTGTCACACTGGTAGAATAGTCAGATGATTTCTTCTATTGATGGAGTTTGAGTTTGAAGTGGTGGTCAGACAAGGAAAAACACATTTGAGAGCAAATCATTCGTCTAGAATCCAGGCTAAAGAACTAAGTTCACCTTTAGATGATGACCTACCAGATACATATCTATTCAAAGTAGAAAGTGTTCTTGAGTGGGCCATTACTTTAGTACCTTTGCTAACCATGGGACCTTGCAGAACATTTGGAAACAACACACATTTAGTATTACAAAGCAGGAACTTTATGCTACTAGCTGGGCACTTGTATCATCTCAACCATACAGGCATACTGGAATATTGTACTCCAGAAGAAGAGCAATAGGAATATTTGAGAAGAGCTCATTGTTGGAACCCTTGTACACATGCTTCCATAATAGTCACCCTAAGTAATCTCAATAGGATGGGAGTACATTGGCCTAATAAGATTCAAGATGTAATAGAATACGTTGCTAACTGTGGGGAATGCCAAACCTTGCAAAATTCAGAACTTATAACTCTATATTGGTTTCAGAAAAATCCAGAATGGAGCGAGAACATCATTGAAGAGTTGAAAAGGAAGAAGAAAGAAAAACAAGTAAGATCTAGTGCCGACTCAAAAAATCTACAAATGATCTCTGAAGAATATCAACTAATAGGAGATCAATTGTATAAGAGAGGGACGGATGGATATTTAAGAATTTGTGTTCCTGAAGATAGATATCTGGAAATGTTGGAAATGGCACATTCTAGAGTGGCAGGAGGACATTTCTCAAGTGACAGAACTGCTAAACTCATATTATATTCTGGCTTTTGGTGGCCAACTCTATTTCCTGATGCAAGAACATATGTAAAAAGATGTCACATTTGTTAGAGGGTGAGTCAACCAAATAAAAGAGACAATATGCCATTAGTTCCATTAATCTCAGCAAGAGCATTTAGTAAATGGGGGTTGGATTTCATTGGACCTATACATCCTCCAGCAAGACAATCCCATGCTGAATACATAATAGTGGCCACAGATTACTTAACCAAATGGGCAGAGGCTAGAGCTACAAAAAAGAATGATGCTCATACTACTGCCAGATTTCTCTATGAAAACATCATCACTAGATTTGGACTACCAATTGAATTGGTAAGTGATAGGGGGACTCATTTTTTGAACCAAATCATAGAGAACAACTGAATATTGCATGATTAGTCATAGAAAGTCAGCCCCATATCACCCACAAGCCAATGGGTTAGCAGAAAGTACTAATAAAGTACTGTGTGCTGTATTGTCAAAATTGGTAAACACAAACAAGAATGATTGGGATTTACAACTTAATCATGTCCTATGGGCCTATAGAGTGGCATACAAAAGTGCATTAGGAACTACACCATTTAATTTGGTATATGGACAAAATGCAGTTCTACCTTTGGAATTCCTCATCCCAACACTAAAAGTAGGTAGTCAATACAATTGGACTGGACATGAATTATCTGAGAGAGTAATGGAATTGGAACTGGGAGCTTCTAGACTCCAAGCAATTATGAGTATATATGCAGACAAGAAAAGGCAAAAAGCTTATCATGATGTTCACATAAAAGAAAAAGATCTACAAGAAGGAAATTTAGTTTTGGCATACACTGTAAAGGAACATCAAAAGAAATTTCAGAAGAAAGGACATGGACCATATATTATCAATCAGATCAGTAATAGTGGAGCTATTCAGTTAGCTAACATAGATGCGGAAATCATGCCAAACTTCATAAGTGGATGTAGAGTTAAAAGGTATGATCTTCCATTAACTGCTTCTGAATGGAGAAGATTACATCAAGCTCAAAACAGGAAAAAAGAAGAGGAAAACATTAGAAAAGAGGCTCAACAGGAGGCAAAGGAAAGGATAAGGAAAACCAAAGATCTTAGAGAAGTCCTTTTGTGTGAAACATCTCTAAAAGGAAAAGAACATTTGCCTGTTATAACAATGCATTTTCAGGATGAGAAAATCAAGGTCTTGATAGACTCAGGTGCACAAGTAAACTTGATCAATTCAGCCTTGTTGAAAAAGTTTAACCTGAAAAGGACTAAAAGTAAAATCTTTATCAAAACTTTGGAAGGAAAAATGATACAAAGCATGTCTTCACTTTCTATTGAAGTTAAGCTCAATGAAGAATATATGAAAATGGATTGTGAAGAATGGCCAGATCATTTGATGACTGAGAAATTGATTTTGGGACAACCATGGCTAAAGCAACGTAAAGTAATTTTGGATTTTGAAAAAATGAAGCTTAAGTTGTCAATAAATGACAAAAGGTTTTTAATGTTTTTATTGAGTAATGACGAACAGGATGTTCATGACCCAGACCTGGAAGGATTTACTTTTTCATTAGAAGAAACACAGACATTACCAATACAATTACTAAATGATCAAGCTTCATTTAATCAAAACCAGCAAAAAATTGAAGGAGCAAAAGAGGGTGAAGAGACAGAAGCAAGATGGCAACTATGGCATAGTCAGAAACATCAAGACATCAGAACAAGAAGGATGTGGAAACAAAGTATACATAAGCCCTGTTCATCAAAACAAAATTCCAAGACAAAATGGATATGGAAGCCAAAAATTTCTAAAAACAGCTTATCAGAAGGAGATGGATTTTTCCCTAAGATAGGGGCAGCAAGGGTTAAATATTATTGGGTAAAAAAATCAGATTTGATTCAATGGAAAAAGACCATCTATATTTGATCTGTATTTAGAATTTTCTAAGAAGAAAATCAGAATGTTACAAAAAAGAAATCATGACATATTGGAAATTATGACAAATAATTCTACCTTATCCTTTTTTTAAGAAGAGAATTGGGAGGGGAAGAAAAGAAATGGAAGGAATTATTATTAAGAAAAGAAAGAAAAAAGAGAAAAAAAAGAAAAAAGAAAAAAGAAAAAAAAGACAAGAAAAAAAAGAAAAGAAAAAAGAGAAAAAAATTATCCATTTTTTTCCTTTTATAAGTTATATAGCACAAAGTAAGATATAGATAGAAGGGTAGCAGGTTTCTATTTATTATTTTTTATTTTTCATGATTTTTTATTTTTATTTGTCTTTTAAATATCTCCTTCCTGGATAAGAGCAGTCAGAAGAGAAGAGAGCACTAGACATCTTGCTACACATGTAATGACCACTTCAATTGGGTTTTTTTGAGAAAGTCCGGATTTAATTGAGATTTTAGTTTCATTCTTCTTTCATGTCATATCACAACAAATGTCATTTTTTTTTACATTCTTATGGCTCATGTGGGTGGAGTGTTTTCCTTTTTGTGTTATGTTACATTTTCTCCAGAATGGTGAATTCAAAGGAACTACCAATCCATGAGTTCAAAGCAGACTTAGTCACTCTGTCTAGAGGACATTGGTTCTTAGACAATGAAGCAACAATGGAGACAATAGAATTAGAATCTGATGAAGAGCAAGAGATTCCAGACGCAGAAAAGATAGTCAAAGAACTCAAGGAAACTCTAGGTATTATTCGCCAGCACATATTTAGAGTGGGAGTTGGAGGTTACAAGTACACTATGTTGTGTCAGGAGTTTTACAAATTCCAGAAAAGTGCAGTCAATTACAAAAGATGGAAAGCAGTGGGATTACACAAGCTGCTGGATGAACCTATATTTTTCATAGATTTTGAAAGAGTGGCACAGGTGATGAACAGCTTGTTGGAAGTTGGAAGGGGCAATGAGGCGTATTTCAGGTGTACTGTCAAGAACAAAGAAAATCAGGAAGTGAACATCACAATAAAAGCAGAGCATATCAGGGCAGCCCTTCAGTTTTATCCAATGGTAACTAAGTTGGATAACAGCTTTCTTAAGAAGAATAAGGAAACATATACAGGATATTCTAAGTTCCCTGATTTTAAGGGAAGAGAAATTGAGGAATAAGCCATCAAAATGTTTTTGCAATATTTTTGTTTCCCAAAACTGCCTAGATACACCATGCCACACAAATCAGTAACATTGATTATGTTCAATAATAAGGATAGAACTAAGCCCTTTGGAATAATGGATGTATCACCATATATACATGAGCAATTAAAGGAAGCAGCCAAACATTAGGAGCAAAAGAAGTATATGAATGGAGCCCAATTCTTAACTAGAATTATATATCATGTTCTAGGGATGGAGGATCAATTACAACTGGCTCCACCAGCCCAATATTTCAAAAATTTGATGGCAGGAATCAAAAGTCCTTCAAGGAAGATATCTGTAAGAGAATCAGAAGGCCAATCAAGCATGAGGGGAGCAGAAAGGAAAAGAAAAGGAATTTTAGAAGAAGTCATTCCAGTAAAGAAAAGAAGATTGGATCCAAGAAAAGTGGAGTTGGAACAGGTAGAAGCAACTAAGGAAGAGCATGAAGCTGCTCAGAAGCAGGTACAGTCTTCAAATGACCCACACCCACCTCAGACAAGCAAAGAGCAGTTGTATACCTATTTGACTCAAGGAAATAATAAAAGGGCAGTATATGAAGCTCAATATCAAAAATTGTTGGAGGACTACTCGTGCAAAGCAACTGATTGGATTCAAGAGGAAGTAGAACACTATGAAGAGCTGCATGATCAGATGATGGGAGCTGAGACAGAGGAAGTTTCTGTCAAAAAAGAAGTGGAACTGTTAGCATATTTCAAAGAGCTACAGGGACCTCCTGAAACAAGAACTACAATTGTAGCAAAGAAGAAGGTTCAGAAGAAACCAGTACAAAAGAGGAGGCTAACCAAGAAAAGTAAAGGAAAATCAGTAGCAGAACCTGTACCAAGGATGGAGACAGACGAAGCAAAAGTAGAAGAAGATAAGCAGGAGGAATCTATGGCTGTGAAAGAATCAAGAT
This sequence comes from Ceratopteris richardii, assembly GCA_020310875.1. NCBI lineage: Eukaryota > Viridiplantae > Streptophyta > Polypodiopsida > Polypodiales > Pteridaceae > Ceratopteris > Ceratopteris richardii. The sequence continues at coordinate 59,087,531 of CM035417.1, read as the reverse complement.
TGGATAAAACGGGAATAGCAGGCTCTTCACAATTTTCTTCAGATTCTGAAAGTGATATTGAAAACTTTCCGTTGAAAAGTCTGAATTTATCAGTGCCTAGTACACCCAATGTGATAACACAAGCCTCTATAAGAAATAAAACACCAGAAGACTTGAGTGAGAAGCCCCAAGGAAAGCAAGTTCAGGAAGAAGCAGTAAAGCAGGCTAGTCTTGAAGAAGAGAGAAGATTACTAAAAGGAAAAGCAGTGATGATGGAGGAAGAGATTGAAGTGAGGAAGGAATTCAGTTGTGGATTAGTGGACTTAGGATTAAAGACAATATGCACAAAATCTTTCCAGCAAACCCATTTCAAATTGGATGAAGGAAAAGTAGAAGAAGAAAAGGGAGTTCAGTTATTCAGTCCAACCAATAAACAAAAAGATACAGATCAAATCAAGGAAACAGAAGAGGAAATAGTGGAAAAGAAGAATGCTCAAGAAGTAGAAGAAGGAATTACAGAAAAAAAGATCAACCAAAGCATAGAAGATATACTATATGACTTGAATCATAATGAGGAGTTTACAATTACAAAAGATCAAGGACAAGAGGAAGAGCTGGATCTCATGGATATAGATGAGCAAGAGGAAGGACAGAAAGAGCAGATAAGTAATGATAAGGAAAAGCTTATTGAGGAAACTGAATCAACCCTAATTCAGGAAAAGGAAGTGCAGGTAAAGGAAAGACATCTCTTTGAAGAAGAACAACAAGTGATGGAGAACAAGAAGGTAGAAGAAACAAAGACAACTAAAGATACATCAAGACATGAGAATAATGATGATCAGATATTGAAATATGAGGAAGATGTTGCAGACCAAGAAAAAATGGAGGCAGATAAGAGCCATGAAGAACAAAAGACCCAGGTCATAGAGTATGAGGAAGAAGATGAAGAAGAGAATGAGTACAAAGAAAACAAGCAGATAGAAGTCAAACAAATGGAAATAGAAGTTGGGTTGGAAAGGATACCTAAAAATATAAGATCTGCTGCAAGATCATTATGAGCAACATAGAGCAGTTCAGACCATCAAGTAGAAACATGATTATATCAGGTATGGTAGCAAAATCTGAGTTTGAAAAAGGCAATAGTATCATTAAGGAGCACAAAAAGGAAACAGAACGATTGGCAGAACAATTGAGGATTGTAAAGGAGAAAAATGAGGAATTGACACACATGATAATTTCTTTGGAGGAATTGGAGGTTCAACAACAAAACAAAATCCAATATTTTGAAGAGAAGTGTGCAAAACAGACAGAGCATAGTAGTAAAATGGAGATGAGAGCTGAAGAAAATAGAAGGGAGATACATAACTTTACAGAGTTCATATCAAATTATGGTCAAAGCAAATGAGGAAATCAACAAATTATTAATGGAAGAAGGCCAATTGAAGGAAGAAAGCAAGACCGTTCAAGTGACACAGGAGGAGAAGGAAGATCTGCACAAGGAAATCATGAGATTGCAAACAGAGTTGAAAGAAGCCAAGGAGTTGGAAAAACAAGCCAGTATACATGCTGCTACTTCTATGAGGGGATATAATAAGTTACATATAGATATAGAAAAAGAGAGAAGTGATTGGCAGTTGAGCATGGAAAAGGAAAGAAATGAATGGAAATCAGAAAGAGAGTTGTGGACTTCCCAAAATAGAAGTTTAATGTTGACAATAGAAGAACTACAGAAAAAATTGGAAAAACCACAAACTCAGGTGGAAGAGCAGGTAGAGGCTACACAAATAGAAGAATATGAAGTAGGAGATAATGACAGAACCCAACATGATGGTAAACAAGGAAACAAAGCATCTGTAGAAGAGTACTCAGAGGAGTTTGTCCAGAAACTTTTGATAGATAGAGAATCCAGAATGGAATTCATTAGAAAAATGCATGATGAATATGAGGAACAAATTATTAATTTTGCTTTGAATAAAGGAATAAATCCGGATCAACACCATTGGGCTGCAGATGGCTTAGGTATACCCTTATGCATGATCATGGAAAGCACTTAAAACTATCAGTTGGCAAGGGTAGGATTACCTCTGAAAAAGTATTTAGAATATGAAGAGGATATCAATGTGACAAAGGAGCTATTTGAAAAAGCTAATCCAAAATGGAGAAATAGATGGTTGGATGCTAATAAGGAATGTAGAAAAATATGGAAGGAAGCACCTATTCAGCTGAAGATCAATCCAGCATACTACCCAGTAGCAAGGAGAAGAGAGTAGACAATTTTTTGGGAAAGAAGGAAGGAGGGACATATTCCTTCAAAATGGTTGAATTTTCCAAAGATAGGAGGCCCAAAGGCAGGAACATGGCCAACAAAGAAGTTTATGGTTGATACTGCAGAATCTGTCATATCCACATATAAAGATGTCAATGATCCAGCATGTATTTTATTAATCAGAGTAATGAGACTCATATTGGCATGCATAGAGACCTTTACAGATACAGATGTTAGAGTTCTCAATTACATTGGCTTTAACTCACCAACTGATGCATTATTATTTGACCTCACTGAAACCCCAGACATGATATGTTTGATGGCTTATTATAGTAGAACAACATTTTTGGGTAACCATTATCTTCAGATTTTTGAGGATGCATTTGATTATGGGTTTTTTGAAAGGGAATCAGAGATATTTGGAAACTTGTCAGTAATAACAAAGTCTCGACTTACTGCCAAGCTGCATACACAGAATATTTGAAGAAAGATGTAATAGATAAACCAGAGGCTGTTGTGCAATGGAGGAAAGCACTATTTGAGATGGTAAACAACTTGAACATTACAGAAAGAAAGAGCCATGACCTACTGTCACAGGTTTATCAAAGAAAGAAGAAGTGAAGGAAGCATTCAGGGAATATGAGCAAGAATGTCTTTTGTCAGGAGCCAAAAGGTCTAGGAGGGGAAGGATGTTAGAAGAAGTATTTTTGATGGAAAAATAATTGTAAAATGCCAAAAAATTGTAAAAATAATTATACAAATGATGTAAAAATGAGGAAGAGTCTTCCTCATGTAGATTAGAATCATATGTATTTTTTCTAGAATTTCTGGAAACTCTTAGATAGCATATTTTTAGATTAGAAGAGGAAAGGACCAAAATTCAAGTGTGAAAAGGGGACACTTGAAAATGTATAAAAGACAATTTCCTCTATTTTTGAAGAGGTTGGTTATTTGTAATTGATGCTATCCAAGCAAAGAGAGAGAGTTTCCTGCAGAAAATCATGATTCTTCCTTTTGTGTGAATTTCTTTGATTTGATGAGTCTATTCTATGTGTATCCATGGAGATTTGCAAGCTTCTATTGTGTATTTCTGATGAATGTGTATGAAGAGAGTTGATTACTGATGTGTTGAGTAAGAAATTGATGAAGAATGGTGCTAAAGATGAAAATTGTCAGATTTTACAGAATCCCGATTGTCTCATTTGAAGGTTACATGTATCATTTTTTAGTTTTAACTTTATGATTGTGTTCTGTTGAGAAAATAACACACTTTAGACACCAAGATTATTGAAAATGAAGGAGTATTGCTCAAGATAATCCAAATCCTAGAAATTCCTCTTCATCTTCATTATTTCTCAAAAATCCAGCCAGTTATTTCTCATTTCTTGGATTCTATCATCTAGAACGGGCTGTGGTCTCTTATTTACTTCCAAGATTGACAAATATAAGATGTATTGTTGATTCTTTATGCTAAATGATTAGAGAGGACAACTCCAAAGAACAACAAACATTTTTAACTGCTTCTGAATGGAGAAGATTACATCAAGCTCAAAACAGGAAAAAAGAAGAGGAAAACATTAGAAAAGAGGCTCAACAGGAGGCAAAGGAAAGGATAAGGAAAACCAAAGATCTTAGAGAAGTCCTTTTGTGTGAAAGATCTCTAAAAGGAAAAGAACATTTGCCTATTATAACAATGCATTTTCAGGATGAGAAAATCAAGGTCTTGATAGACTCAGGTGCACAAGTAAACTTGATCAGTTCAGCCTTGTTGAAAAAGTTTAACCTGAAAAGGACTAAAAGTAAAATCTTTATCAAAACTTTGGAAGGACAAATGATACAAAGCATGTCTTCACTTTCTATTGAAGTTAAGTTCAATGAAGAATATATGAAAATGGATTGTGAAGAATGACCAAATCATTTGATGACTGAGAAATTGATTTTGGGACAACCATGGCTAAAGCAAGGTAAAGTAATTTTGGATTTTGAAAAAATGAAGCTTAAGTTGTCAATAAATGACAAAAGGTTTTTAATGTTTTTATTGAGTAATGACGAATAGGAAGATCAACAGGATGTTCATGACCTAGACCTGGAAGGATTTACTTTTTCATTAGAAGAAACACAGACATTACCAATACAATTACTAAATGATCAAGCTTCATTTAATCAAAACCAGCAAAAAATTGAAGGAGCAAAAGAGGGTGAAGAGACAGAAGCAAGGTGGCAACTATGGCATAGTCAGAAACATCAAGACATCAGAACAAGAAGGATGTGGAAACAAAGTATACACAAGCCCTGTTCATCAAAACAAAATTCCAAGACAAAATGGATATGGAAGCCAAAAATTTCTAAAAACAGCTTATCAGAAGGAGATGGATTTTTCCCTAAGACAGGGGCAGCAAGGGTTAAATATTATTGGGTAAAAAAATCAGATTTGATTCAATGGAAAAAGACCATCTATATTTGATCTGTATTTAGAATTTTCTAAGAAGAAAATCAGAATGTTACAAAAAAGAAATCATGACATATTGGAAATTATGACAAATAATTCTACCTTATCCTTTTTCTAAGAAGAGAATTGGGAGGGGAAGAAAAGAAATGAAAGAAATTATTATTAAAAAAAGAAAGAAAAAAGAGGAAAAAAAAGAAAAAAGAAAAAAGAAAAAAAAGAGAATAGAAAAAAAAGAAAAGAAAAAAGAGAAAAAAATTATCCATTTTTTTCCTTTTATAAGTTATATAGCACAAAGCAAGATATAGATAGAAGGGTAGCAGGTTTCTATTTATTATTTTTTATTTTTATTTTTTATTTTTCATGATCTTTTTGATTTTTTATTTTTATTTGTCTTTTAAATATCTCCTTCCTGGATAAGAGCAGTCAGAAGAGAAGAGAGCAATAGACATCTTGCTACACATGTAATGACCACTTCAATTGAGTTTTTTTTGAGAAAGTCAAGATTTAATTGAGATTTTATTTTCATTATTCTTTCATGTCATATCACAACAAATGTCATTTTTTTTTACATTCTTACGGCTCATGTGGGTAGAGTGTTTTCTTTTTTGTGTTATGTTACATTTTCTCCAGAATGGTGAATTCAAAGGAACTACCAATCCATAAGTTCAAAGCAGACTTAGTCACTCTGTCTAGAGGAAATTGGTTCTTAGACAATGAAGCAACAATGGAGACAGTAGAATTAGAATCTGATGAAGAGTAGGAGATTCCTAAAGCAAAAAAGATAGTCAAGGAACTCAAGGAAACTCTAGATATTATTGGCCAGCACATATTTACAGTGGGAGTTGGAGGTTACAAGTACACTATGTTGTGTCAGGAGTTTTACAAATTCCAGAAAAGTGCAGTCAATTACAAAAGATGGAAAGCAGTGGGATTACACAAGCTGCTGGATGAACCTATATTTTTCATAGATTTTGAAAGAGCGGCACAAGTGATGAACAACTTGTTGGAAGTTGGAAGGGGCAATGAGGCATATTTCAGGTGTACTGTCAAGAACAAAGAAAATCAGGAAGTGAACATCACAATAAAAGTAGAGCATATCAGGGTAGCCCTTCAGTTTTATCCAATGGGAACTAAGTTGGATAACAGCTTTGTTAAGAAGAATAAGGAAACACATACAAGATATTCTAAGTTCCCTGATTTTAAGGGAAGAGAAATTGAGGAATATGCCATCAGAATGTTTTTGCAATATTTCTGATTCCTTAAACTCCCTAGATACACCATGCCACACAAATCAGTAACAAGTATTATGTTCAATAATAAGGATAGAACTAAGCCCTTTGGAATAATGGATGTATCACCATATATACATGAGAAATTAAAGGAAGCATCCAAACATTGGGAGGAAAAGAAGTATATGAATGGATCCCAATTCTTAACTAGAATTATATATCATGTTCTAGGGATGGAGGATCAATTACAACTGGCTCCAGCAGCCCAATATTTCAGAAATTTGATGGCAGGAATCAAAATTCCTTCAAGGAAGATATCTGTAAGAGAATCAGAAGGCCAATCAAGCATGAGGGGAGCACAAAGGAAAAGAAAAGGAATTTCAGAAAAAGTCATTCCAGTAAAGAAAAGAAGATTGGATCCAAGAAAAGTGGAGTTTGAACAGGTAGAAGCAACTAAGGAAGAGCATGAAGCTGCTCAGAAGCAGGTACAGTCTTCAAACGACCCACACCCACCTCAGACAAGCAAAGAGCAGTTGTATACCTATTTGACTCAAGGAAATAATAAAAGGGCAGTATATGAAGCTCAATATCAAAAGATGTTGGAGGACTACTCATGCAAAGCAACTGATTGGATTCAAGAGGAAGTAGAACACTATGAAGAGCTGCATGATCAGATGATGGCAGTTGAGACACAGGAAGTTTTTGTCAAAAAAGAAGTGGAATTGTTAGCATATTTCAAAGAGCTACAGGGACCTCCTGAAACAAGAAATACAATTGTAGCAAAGAAGAAGGTTCAGAAGAAACCGGTACAAAAGAGGAGAACAAAAGACCCAGGTCATAGAGTATGAGGAAGAAGATGAAGAAGAGAATGAGTACAAAGAAAACAAGCAGATAGAAGTCAAACAAATGGAAATAGAAGTTGGGTTGGAAAGGATACCTAAAAATATAAGATCTACTGCAAGATCATTATGAGCAACATAGAGCAGTTCAGACCATCAAGTAGAAACATGATTATATCAGGTATGGTAGCAGAATCTGAGTTTGAAAAAGGCAGTAGTATCATTAAGGAGCACAAAAAGGAAATAGAACGATTGGCAGAACAATTGAGCATTGTAAAGGAGAAAAATGAGGAATTGACACACATGATAATTTCTTTGGAGGAATTGGAGGTTCAACAACAAAACAAAATCCAATATTTTGAAGAGAAGTGTGCAAAATAGACAAAGCATAGTAGTAAAATGGAGATGGAGCTGAAGAAAATAGAAGGGAGATACATAACTTTACAGAGTTCATATCAAATTATGGTCAAAGCAAATGAGGAAATCAACAAATTATTAATGGAAGAAGGCCAGTTGAAGGAAGAAAGCAAGACTGTTCAGGTGACACAGGAGGAGAAGGAAGATCTGCACAAGGAAATCATGAGATTGCAAACAGAGTTAAAGAAGCCAAGGAGTTGGAAAAACAAGCCAGTATACATGCTGCTACTTCTATGAGGGGATATAATAAGTTACATATAGACATAGAAAAAGAGAGAAGTGATTGGCAGTTGAGTATGGAAAAGGAAAGAAATGAATGGAAATCAGAAAGAGAGTTGTGGACTTCCCAAAATAGAAGTTTAATGTTGACAATAGAAGAACTATAGAAAAAATTGGAAAAACCACAAACTCAAGTGGAAGAGCAGGTAGAGGCTACACAAATAGAAGAATATGAAGTAGGAGATGATGACAGAACCCAACATGATGGTAAACAAGGAAACAAAGCATCTGTAGAAGAGTACTCAGAGGAGTTTGTCCAAAAACTTCTGACAGACAGAGAATCCAGAATGGAATTCATTAGAAAAATGCATGATGAATATGAGGAACAAATTATTAATTTTGCTTTGAATAAAGGAATAAATCCGGATCAACACCATTGGGCTGCAGATGGCTTAGGTATACCCTTATGCATGATCATGGAAAGCATTAAAAACTATCAGTTGACAAGGGTAGGATTACCTCCGAACAAGTATTTAGAATATGAAGAGGATATCAATGTGACAAAGGAGCTATTTGAAAAAGCTAATCCGAAATCGAGAAATAGATGCTAATAAGGAATGTAGAAAAATATGGAAGGAAGCACCTATTCAACTGAAGATCAATCCAGCATACTGCCCAGTAGCAAGGAGAAGAGAGTGGATAGTTTTTTGGCAAAGAAAGAAGGAGGGACATATTCCTTCAAAATGGTTGAATTTTCCAAAGATAGCAGGCCCAAAGGCAGGAACATGGCCAACAAAGAAGTATATGGTTGATACTGCAGAATCTATCATATCCACATATAAAGATGTCAATGATCTAGCATGTATTTTATTAATCAGAGTAATGAGACTCATATTGGCATGCATAGAGACCTTTACAGATACAGATGTCAGAGTTCTCAATTACATTGGCTTTAACTCAACAACTCGTGCTTTATTATTTGACCTCAGTGAAACCCCAGACAGGATATGTTTGATGGCTTATTATAGTAGAACAATATTTTAGCCATTATCTTCGAATTTTTGAGGATGCATTTGATTATGGGTTTTTTGAAAGGGAATCAGAGATATTTGGAAACTTGTCAGTAATAACAAAGTCTCGATTTACTGCCTATGAAGCTACATACACACAATATTTGAAGAAAGATGTAATAGATAAACCAGAGGCTGCTGTGCAATGGAGGAAAGCACTATTTGAGATGGTAAACATCTTGAAAATTACAAAAAGGGAGAGCCATGACCTATTGTCATAGGTTTATCAAAGAAAGAAGAAGTGAAGGAAGCATTCAGGGAATATGAGCAAGAATGTCTTTTGTCAGGAGCCAAAAGGTCTAGGAGGGGAAGGATGTTAGAAGAAGTATTTTTGAAATATTTTTGATGGAAAAATAATTGTAAAATGCCAAAACATTGTAAAAATAATCATACAAATGATGTAAAATTGAGGAAGAGTCTTCCTCATGGAGATTAGAATCATATGTATATTTTCTAGAATTTTTGGAAACTCTTAGATAGCATATTTTTAGATTAGAAGAGGAAAGGACCAAAATTCAAGTGTGAAAAGGGGACACTTGAAAATGTATAAAAGACAATTTCCTCTATTTTTGAAGAGGTTGGTTATTTGTAAATGATGGTATCCAAGCAAAGAGAGAGAGTTTCCTACAGAAAATCGTGATTCTTCCTTTTGTGTGAATTTCTTTGATTTGTTGAGTCTATTCTATGTGTATCCATGGAGATTTGCAAGCTTCTATTGTGTATTTCTGATGAATGTGTATGAAGAGAGTTGATTATTGATGTGTTAAGTAAGAAATTGATGAAGAATGGTGCTGAAGATGAAAATTGTCAGATTTTACAGAATCACGATTGTCTCATCTGAAGGTTATAGGTATCATTTTTGAGTTTTGACTTTATGATTATGTTCTTCTGAGAAAATAACACACTTTAGACACCAAGATTATTGAAAATGATGGAGTATTGCTCAAGATAATCCAAACCCTAGAAATTCCTCTTCATCTTCATTATTTCTTGTTGATATATTTAGGTAGTGATGTGTGTGAACACTCTAGGACCGCCGAGGCACTTTTTTCCCTCTTTAGGAGGTTTTTTTCCCCCGGCTTGTATATATGCCTATTGCCCTAATGGGCTACTTATCTTTGTACATTCTCTAGTAATACATTCAGTATTGTGTGTTTTTGCTCCAAGCTTCTTCTTCTTCCTTGTGTTGTTCGCATGCTTCGGCAGACGTCTATCTCCAACAATTGGTATCAGAGCAGGTCGTCGCTTCTTCTAGGGCCCCGTCGACACTCCTCCGTTTGCAGTCTCAAATTCGCACGAAATTTGGTGAGCATACTCAGGGTGTTTTCGAGATCAAAACGGCTTTGCTCTGTGGTGCCGAAATCGCGATCTGAGCTCGTTTCGGCCTCCAAACACACTATCGTAGCACTTGTGAAGGCTATTTCGTCCTCTTGTGCCAAAGGTATATACCAGTTTCTGTTCGCCAGTTTAAGCGTCTCGAAGTCTGCTACAGGTCTAGCAGAACTCGTCTAGGCAGTTTCGTTCAACTTTTTGAGATACAATCAATTTTCTGCATCAAGGCATTTTAGTCATCGACCATCGCTGAAAGCAGTGATGTATTCTGTATGTTGGCTGTTGAGGATAAGTTGGATGGTACCAACTACCCATTATGGGCTTATATGATGCGACATGTACTGGTTGCAAAAGGATTGTGGAACATTGTGCAGGGTGTTGAAAGACGTCCTGTTACACCTGTAACGACAGGTACTGCAAATACAGGTGTTGGAGCTGATGAAGATGGTTTCGAAGATGATATTCCGCAGATTCCTATTCGTGCTACTGTTTCTGTTGCACCTACTATAGAGCAGATTAGTTGGGATGGTAGAGATGCCCAGGCACATGCATTGATAGCTTTCTCTGTCAAACGTGCCATTATTTCTCACATTCGCTCTTGCAGAACAGCAAAGGATGCTTGGGATACACTTACCACTTTGTACCAGGCTAGGAATGAGGCTCGTGTTGCTTACCTCCGAAAACAGTTGGAGGGTGAGCACATGAATGAAGGTGATTCTATGGACAGTTTTCTTACAAAGATCAAAGACTTGAAGGAACAATTGATTTCTCCCGATGAGGTTATACCAGATAGCTCACTTGTGCAGACAGTTCTGAATGGTCTTCCTGATTCATATCAGAGTTTTGCCTCTACTCTTCGGTTGATGATGAAAGGCAATCCGAATGCCTTGTCATTTGAGGAATTAGTCTCTGTTCTATTGCAGGAAGATCAGTCCAGGCAGAACAGGTCCATTATGCGTGTTACAGATCAAGCTTTCCTGGCTAGTCAGAAGGGCAAAGGAAAACGGAGCTCTTCTACTAGTAAGCAGAAATCTACAAATGCTGCACAATCGAAGAACCAGGATAAAGATGAGAAGAAATCAGAAAAGCAGAAAGTGTTTTGCAAGTACTGTAAAGGAAATGATCATATTATAAAGAACTGTCCAAAACTGGCTGCTAAAGAGGCAAAGAAGAAAGAGGCTGGAATGGTTGTTGCAGAGGCCTCTACACCAAAAACAGAGTCTGCAAATCTTGTGCAGGAAGAAGAATGGGCGTTTACTACTGTCTGCAGTTTTGACCCATCTTCTCATGATCTGTGCATGTCTGCAGTAGACTCGGATGTTTGGTACTTTGACAGTGGGGCGACCAAACATATTATCTCGCAGCGCAGTTTCTTCTCTTCACTGGAGCCTGCCCCTACAGGGAATACTGTCACATACGCCAATAACTCCTCTTATCCTGTTATGGGAGTTGGTAAGATCTTTCTGACTACTACTGATGGTAGTTCTTTCACTTTGTCAGATGCTTTATTTGTGCCAGGGAACAAAAAGAACCTATTATCAATTTCTACATTAGCCAAGATTGGCTTGGTTGTGAAATTCGTTGATGATAGGTGTACAGTCCATGATCTCTCAAATGGCGATGTGATTATTGCTTCTGGCATTTTATGTCGTGGGCTGTATAAGCTCATAGACTATGAAAGATCTGTGAATGATTCAGCATGTGCAGTTCATGATTCTCAGGCTATGTCAGATGCAAAGCTTTGGCATGCACGCTTTGGTCATCTGAATTTTGCTAGTTTGTTACGCCTGCAGAAATGTGAAATGGTGTCCTCTTTGCCCAAACTTGAGGCACCTGGAAAACATGTTTGTGAAGGCTGTATTTTGGGCAAAATGCAGCGTTCTTCCTTTCCAAAAAGATGGTTCAGTTCGGGCTACGCAAAAATTGCAGCTTGTACATAGTGATGTATGTGGTCCTATGCAGACACCCTCTTTTGGAAATTACCTTTACTTCGTGACTTTCATTGATGATTTTTCCAGGCATGCATGGGTATATCCACTCAAAGCAAAGTCCGAAGTGTTCATGTGCTTCAAACAATTTTTGGTTTTAGCTGAAAATCTGTTAGCATGTAATATGGGCACCCTCCGTTCTGATCGAGGGGGGGAATATATGTCTTCAGATTTTAATGCATTTCTGGCTGAACGTGGGATAAAACACCAGTGTACAGTGCCGTATACACCTCAACAGAATGGAGTTGTTGAACGAAAGAACAGGTCACTCATGGAGATGGCGAGGTGCATGGTCAAAAGTCAGGCTTTACCACATAGTTTCTGGCTTGAGGCTGTCATGTGTGCAGCATATGTACTGAACAGGTGTCCCACTAAAGCGTTGCAGTCTATCACTCCATATGAGGCTTGGCATGACCGCAAGCCATCTGTTGCTCATCTGCGTGTTTTTGGTTGTTTGGCATATGCATTAGTGCCTGAACAACATCGCAGAAAATTGGATGATAAGGCAGTAAAATGTATTTTTGTTGGGTACAGTTCTGAAAGTAAAGGCTATCGTCTGTATCATCCACAGACTAAACGCATTCTGGTTAGCCGTGATGTTGTCTTTGTGGAAGATGCTATTCAGCCATTGCTTTCATGTACTAAGGAGACATCTGTTAGCTCCAAAGACATGTATGATACTTTGATGCCTCTTTTTACAGGTGGACACGCTAGTGCTGGTCCTAATGAGGCAACTTCTCAGCCTTTGCAGGTTTCATATGATGATGCAGATCATTCCATTTCTGATGCAGATTTACATGATGCACTTGTTGATGAGAGAGTTGATATTGAGCAGGCAAAAACTATGCCAAAATGGCTGGTGCAGACTTTGCGTGACAGCAAATTAGATGCACCTTTGTCATATCGTACTCATTCAGGCTCTCATAGTGCCTCCTTTGCATTAGATTGCTATGCTATGGTTGCATCTAGTTTCTGTGATGAGAATGAGCCTGTTTCTTTTGATGAAGCACAAAATTCAGAAAATTGGATGGCTGCTATGCAATCTGAATATGATGCTATAATGAAGAATGGTACATGGCCTTTATGTGACTTGCCTCCTGGCAAGAAGGCCATTAGCACTAAGTGGGTATACAAGCTGAAGCGTAAACCTGATGGTACAGTTGACAGGTATAAGGCTAGGCTTGTTGCAAAGGGTTATGCATAGGAAAGAGGCATTGATTTTGATGAGACCTTTGCACCTACATGCCGTATGACTTGTTCGGAGCATTTGTGCACTTGAAGCCCATCATGGTTGGAACGTACATCAGTTGGACATTAAAACAGCATTTTTGAATGGTGACTTGCATGAAGAAGTGTATGTTTTTCAGCCCCGTGGCTTTGTGCAGAAAGGGCATGAAAACCAGGTTTGCAAGTTAAAGAAGGCATTATATGGTTTAAAGCAAGCACCACGTGCTTGGTATGAGAAGATACATGCCTATCTGATTGCACATGGTTTTGAGAACAGTCCAACTGAAAGCACCTTATATGTTAAACGTGCTAATGATGTACTTCTGATCATTGTTGTCTATGTTGATGACATGCTGCTCACTAGTCCTATTTGTCTATGTTGATGACATGCTGCTCACTAGTCCTATTGAGACACATATTGCTGATTTTAAGGCTGATTTGCATGCCTCGTTTGAGATGTCTGATTTGGGCCATTTGCATCACTATTTGGGCATTCAATTTATGCACGTTGATGGTGGAATGGCTTTGTGTCAAACAAAATATATTGACACATTATTGCAACGTTTTGGCCTTGAAGACTGTAAGCCTATTGCCACTCCTATGGAGACAGGTTTACGATTGAGTCTTCATGATGCTGGAGATGCATTTGATGTTGTTCTCTATCAGCAGGCTGTTGGATGCTTGATTTACTTATTTACTCGGCCAGATATTTAGTTTGCTGTCTCACAGATGAGCAGGTTTATGCATTGCCCAGGAGTCACGCATTGGAAAGCGGTTAAGTGCATCTTTCGCTACTTGAGTGGTAGTCGGCTACTTGGGTTGTTTTATCCCAAGGGGGGATCACTACCGCCAGATTTGCATGCTTTTTCTGACTCAGATTGGGCTGGTTGCTATGACACTCGTGTGTCCACCAGTGGTTTTTGCTTCATGCTTGGTAGCTCTTGTATATCTTGGTTGAGCAAGAAGCAGCCTATTGTGACCACTTCTAGTTGTGAGGCTGAGTATAGGGCAGCTTTCACAGCGACTGTTGAGTGTGTGTGGCTCAGACGCCTTATGGCTGATTTGGGTGTTGGCCAGTCTTCTGCCACCACCATCTTCACTGTCAGTCAGAGCGCATTGGCAGTTGCAAGGAACCCTGTGTTCCATGCTCGCACTAAGCACATTGAGGTGCATTATCACTATGTCAGGGAGAGGTTCTCTGCTGGGGAGATCAGCTTAGCATATGTGCCCACGCAGGAGAACATTGTAGACCTTTTCACGAAGGCTCTGCCTAGGGAGAAGTTTGAAGCTTTCCGCAAAGCTTTGGGCTTACTTCCTTTTGTGGAGTGATTTCCACATAGCTTGGCACTTCCTTATACATAAGTGCCAGCTCCTTGTTCACCGCATCACTTTTAGGGGGGATTGCCGAGGCACTTTTTTCCCGCTTTAGGAGGTTTTTTTCCCCCGACTTGGATATACGCCTATTGCCCTAATGGGCTACTTATCTTTGTACATTCTCTAGTAATACATTCAGTATTGTGTGTTTTTGCTCCAAGCTTCTTCTTCTTCCTTGTGCTGTTCGCGTGCTTCCGTAGACGTCTATCTCCAATATTTCTCAGAAATCCAGCCAGTTTTCTCTCATTTCTTGGATTCTATAATCTAGAAGGGGCCGTGGTCTCTCATATACTTCCAGGATTGACAAATATAAGATGTTTCGTTGATTCTTTATGCTAAATGATTGGAGAGGACAACTCCAAAGAACAACAAACAACATCTCTGCCATCCCAACGAATCTGCTCTGCAGTAGGTGCAGCAGAAACAACAGCACGAATAGGAATCTGCACAATATCATCTTCGACACCATCTTCATCAGCTCTAGCACCTGTATTCGCAGTACCTGTTGTTACAGGTGTAACAGGACGTCTTTCAACACCCTGCACAATGTTCCACAATCCTTTTGCAACCAATACATGTTGCATCATATAAGCCCATAATGGGTAGTTGGTACCATCCAACTTATCCTCAACAGCCAACATATGGAATACATCACTGCTTTCAGCCATGGACGGTGACTAAAATACCTTGATGCAGAAAATTGACTGTATCTCAAAAAGTTGAACGAAACTGCCGAGACGAGTTCTGCTAAACCTGTAGCAGACTTTGAGACGCTTATACTGGCGAATAGAAACAGGTATATACCTTTGGCACAAAAAGACGAAATAGCCTGCACAAGCACTGCGATAGTGCGTTCGGAGGCCGAGACGAGCTTAGATCGTGATTTCGGCACACAGAGCAAAGCGGTTTTGATCTCGAAAACACCTTGAGTATGCTCACCAAAATTCATACGATTCTGAGACTGCAAACGGAGGAGTGTCGATGGCGCCCTAGATGAAGCAACGACCTACTCTGATACCAATTGTTGGAGATAGATGTCTGCGGAAGCACGCGAACAGCACAAGGAAGAAGAAGAAGAAGCTTGGAGCACAAACACACAATACTGAATGTATTACTAGAGAATGTACAAAGATAAGTAGCCCATTAGGGCAATAGGCGTATATACAAGCCGGGGGAAAAAAACCTCCTAAAGAGGGAAAAAAGTGCCCCGGCAGTCCTAGTGTGTTCATACACATCACTACCTAAATATATCAGCAGATATGTCTATTAGCCATTTATAAAAATTCCCCAATTCATATGAGAAATGTTTATTGAACCTCTACATAGAGGTCAAGTCTTGACTTGGGAAGAAGTATGACAACTTCTGCTCCCCCATGGTTCACATGCAAAGTCTTAATCATCTCAAGAAGTGGCTATGAAAGCTAAGGGACCTTTAATAAACCCAAGCACTCTAGTCATCACTCTAGCAATGCTTCTAAGCAATGATGCAAAAACTCTTCAAATAAGAATTTACATGCAATATTGTGAGAAACCAGAGCATATTGAGAAATACTCTTATAAGAAGAAGAGTAACTCTAATGCATCTACATCCATAAGTCAATCTAAGTCTTCTACACATAGGTCTCATTGTTTGGGTGAAGATCTCTTCATCTCAATAGAAGCCAATGTTTTGATAACGTCTAGCTCATTACAAGAATGGATATTTGATAGTGGAGCTACCTCCCGCATGTGCAAGGATTGTGAGTCCTTTCATGAGCTATGAGAACACAAATGAGAAGTCTACATAGGAAACAACAAGAGTCGTCAATTTGAAGGAAAAGAAAAATTATAAATTATGAATGACAAATTTAGTATTTATACTAAAACTTTGCATGAATCTCCACTCATTCAAAGCTATTACTGATCATTAGAAGAAATTCCTCTTTGACAACGCATAAATGAAGGTGATTGATCCTACTCCTTAGGATATAATAGATCGATGCATCAAGGACAAAGGTTTATACAAGCTTTCTTGATTCCTCACTAAGAAATCAATTTCAAAACCATGGCACTAGAGATACGGTCATACATAACCAAGATCTCAACATCTCATTTGGTTGAGGGATTGCCAAAGATTGACCAAGTTTAAGATGTCTGCCAAGCTTGTGTGAGGAGTGATGGTAGCTTGCAGACATGAGAGGGTCGTGGCAAAAAGCTCCTCTAAGCCAGACTATTTTTCACGTGGACTCTCTAATAGACTTCCTAAGCTTGAAATCTATGCAATAATATTCTTATGGTACCTTGAGAATTGGTCTCAAAATTTTGTGTTGAAACAAATAACTTCTAAATTATGTACATGTAGATAAAACCTTCTATTTATGGAAAAAGGCACGCAAAAAATTGCTCAATGCTCACATCCCACTAGGAGTTGACTTGAACCCTTTTGTAAAACTTGAAATAGAGAGGTGAGTTATCTAATGAATTTTGAGTGACTATATTGTGAGCTAGATGTATAAGAAATTCGAGGAGTGAACCCCACATTTCAAGAAGATGATGATGTAGAGATACAATCACAAAGATATGATTAAATCTTAGTGCACATATTTTCGATGACTAAAATATTTTTTAGGCACGTCACTTGAAATCAAGACAATGATATTGTAATACCACTTCAACAACTCAAAGAAGATGAGAATCTTTCTGAAGTGTACTACAACAGTGAATGTTGCGTAGAAATGATGATCAAACTTGATGTAATTGCTAAGTAGATTATGATACTAGGTGTTCGAGAACTCTAAGATCTTTGTGTTTAGCATAGTTTACACTCAAGAATGAGCGATATGGTGGATGATATCCTGCAACTAAATAGACATTGTACAAGTACACTTTTTTAATGTTACTATTTTATATATCACATCTAATATTTTTTCAAATTAAGTTTTAGGTTTTTTCTATCAATACATTCAGAAGATTCTCTCTTAATTTATCCTTTTAGATTAGGATAAAGTGACATCCTACTTTAAACTTTAGAAGTAATATGATAATGTATGTATATACACATGACTTAAGCTCAAGATTCAATGAAGTACAATATTTATGGCCGAGCACTTAGCCTTATCATAAGCACCAAAAAATCTCCCTCAAGCCTAGGATGCTTGAGCCTTCAATTGTTTGTGATTTATTAAAGTCCAATTATAGATTTGAACATGCTAAGCTTCACTCCATCCAAAGCTTTAGTCACCATGTCTACATATTTTTGATGAGTAGATACATATGAGAGCTCAATTGTTTGCTTGTGATCTTCTCCATAACATAGTGATAATGGAACTCAATGTGTTTGGTCCTAGCATGATAAATAGGATTAGTTGCAAGATGTTAAGAACTTATTTTATCACCAGATATGTGAGGAGTAGATGATTTTTCTCCTAAATCTGACTATAATGTCTTAATCCACATTGCTTCATGAGTTGGATTGGCCAATCCTCTCTATTCAGCCTCTGTAGATGAGAGTGATGTAATAGATTTCTTCTTTGAAGACCAAGAGATGAGCTTTGAACCTAGAAGTGAAGAATATCAAGAGCTACTTCCCCTACCATCTCTTGATCCTGCCCAATTTGCATCAAAGAATATTTTAATGTTTACATCAGAAGTATATGTATATAATAGGCCTTCATCCATTTTCCCTTTGAGGTATTTGAGAATCCTTTTGGCTGCCTCCATGTGTGCCTTCCTAGGTGTATGCATGAACTGAATCGACATTTAAACTATAACTTATATCTACTCTATTTATAGTATAAATAAAGCTTCCCACCAAGCTTTGATAGCTTGTCATATCTTCAATTAGCTCATGTTCATGAGAACTTAGCTTTGGGTTCACTTCCATAGGTGTACTTGCAACCTTAGAATTCTCCATTTTGAAATTTGTTAGCGTATCTTTGATGTACTTCTTCTGCTTGAGGTACATAACATTCTTTGTATACACTACCTCCACAATCCAAGGAAGTAAGTGAGCTTCCCTAAGTCACTGATCTTAGATTCATCCTTCATATGATGCTTGATTCGTTAAATACCTTCAACATTATTACCTCAAAGTATAATGCCATCCACATATACACAAAAATATATGAATTCTCCATGTGATCTCCTGATGAATAGGGAAGGATATGCTTTGCTCACCACAAATCTTCAATCATGCAAATAGGTTAGACGCCTATGATTCCAAGTGCTTGGAGCCTGCTTTAGCCCATATACGGCTCTCTTGAATCTACAAACATGGTTCGAATGTGAGACTTGAGATCCCAAGATTTTGAGCCATGTATACCTCTTCTGAGATCATCGATTGAGAAATGCATTCTTTACATCCATTTGATATATCTTTGGATTCTTGGTAGCTCCAAAACTCATGAGTACTATGATTGTAGGAATCTTTGCGATAGGAGAGAAGGTCTGCTCATAATCAATGCCTTTGGTCTGTGCATACCTTGTACGTGTTAATGGTTCCATCAAAATTTTCCTTTACCTTATAGATCCATCTAGATCCAATGATTTTCATGGTAGGCATCTAGGGAACCAACTCTCAAGTGTTCTCTCCCTACAAAGCTTCTTGTTCTTCCATTTCATGCTTCCATTATGGTTTCTTCTCACCTTCCTCATAAGATGAGGGCTCTTCAGAATTCAGGTCCTGAGCTATATAGATAGAGTGTTTATTTACTAATAAGGTGTCTCCCTTGTAGATATTTGCATGGGTTGTTGAGAGGATTCTGTGACATCCCTCAACCATAACTTTCTAGTTTCTCTTTCTCCCTTGTAGATCTTTGCATGGGTTGTTGAGAGGATTCTGTGACATCCCTCAACTCTAGTACCTTTTCCTTACCTTTGATCCCCCTTATATTATTCCTTTTATCATCCTCAGAATCACTTATCTTCAAGTGTATATGTCCTTTACTTCAATGGTAAAAAGTCTTCCTCCAAGTCATCGGGAAATTTGACTCTCTTGGAATCATCTTTAAACTAAGACTTATTTTCATCAAATACGACATGTGGACTCACTATGAATCCTTTTGTGCTAGGTTTATATAACGTATAAGGGCCAAAGCATGTTAATGTTTACAAACAAGTGAAGTCCGGACATTGTTAATTAGCTAGAAAAAGCCAACCCTTGTTTGCTAAACCTATACATATGACTTATTGAATGTTGGTGCATGTCAATCATCAATTGAAGGTTTATGAAGAAATGAAGTCAAGAAATCAAGAAGAGAACAAATTCAGAAGTTTGAAGGAAGGACATACTCAGAAATCCAAAGCTATGTACACATATGTACATTAGTTCAGATATAGGTTACTCACACTTTTGATTAGTCATAAGCTTGTACATATTTGCCTATAAATGTTTTGAAAAAGTCGGAGCATGTAAGAATAGAGAATAGGAAGAGAGAACTCAGATGTAGAAAGTGTCATTGGACACATAAAAAAGTTAGTTGAGTTACTTCCTCAAGTAGTTGTAAATTTTCTGAGTAATAAAGAAAATCTTGCGCCCGATGTTTGTGTGTCTGCTACTTCTGTAGTTAATCTTTTGAGAAATCCTTCTGAACATATCTAAGTCCATAGTTAATCAATCTATGGCTAGAATTTGAGAGTCCAATTGTAATCAGGTTAAGAGAATTTTGCATAGGAACATTCATATGTGAAGATGTTCTGAGAGTCGACAAAACTGGTGCAGATTTCATGTTCAGAAAAATGAACATTGCTCAGTGCATGGTGTAAAGTTTTACACAAGTGAGGGCTCAAAATCTAAGTTGAAAGGTAAGCCATCTATGGCTAAAAGATCTTGATCAAACGGGTTCGACATTGGGAGAACTATAGCTAAGAAGTTGCAGATGTCAAAGTCGCTACTGGAGAGAAGGTGTTTCAGACATAGGTAAAGTGTTTCACACATTTCTCACAGTATACTCAATCATTTTGAGAAATTTAACTTGGAGAAGTTGCGCAACCTTAAGGCGAAGCATTGTGCAAAGTTTTATTAAAAACTTTACAGGATTGATTAGTCAATGAGTGATTAATCTGCAGCAGACTTTTCTGAGAAGTTGAAGTTTTCAGAATAATCAATTTTCTGATAAGATTGAAGAATGTTCTCTAGATTTGGTGGAGTCTAAAGTTATTCTTGGTCTAGAGGTGGTCTAATACCAAGGATAGCTTGTTCTTTTGGAGATTAACACTCTCCATCAGTGGTATCAGAGCAGGTTGTGTCAAAATTAAGGAAAGGAAGACTCCGATTGCTGCAGATATACAAATTCTACATCTCAAAGGTTCAGAAGGATAAAGTGTTGAAGAATGATTGAAGGGAGACACGCAAAGATTATCAAAAGGATCAGAAGAAGCAAAAGTTAAGGTACATTTATTTCTTGTAGCTAAAGTTTTGAGACTACAGGTGAAGCAAGGATGGGAGATAGTCTCCAAATTGAAAAGTTGGATAGAGAGAACTATCCAGCTTGGTCTATGAGAATGGAAGCTCATCTGATGAGCAAAGATTTGATAGCATACATTACAGGTGAAGAAGAGAAGCCTCAGTTCAGAGATCCTAGTGTTCCAACTAGGGAAGAATTGTCAGATTTAAAGAATTGGATGAAGAAGGATGCTCAAGCAAGGAGCATAATCTACATGGCAGTCAATGACTATTTGCTTCCTCACATTAGAGGACTTGAAAGTGCAAGTGACATTTGGAATGCTTTGGAAGAGCATTTCCAAAACACAGCCAAGTCAAGGAAGGCTTCACTATGGGCAGAATTTACTACTTTCAAAAAGAAGGCTTCACAATCAATATCTGATTATGTGACAAAGATGAAGGATATTGCAGATTCTTTAGGTGCAGTGGATGAAGATATTGAAGAAGATAAATTGGTAAGACAAATTCTCACAGGGCTAAGAGGAGATGAGAAGTGGAAGCCTTTTATTTTGTCTACAGAACTTTCATTAGATCACTTCACTCCTGACTTGAATCAATTGTTAGGTCATATGCTAACTTTTGAGAATGATATCAAAGGAGATGTTGATAAGAGTGCAGGTCATGCAATGTACTCTAAAGACAAGAAGAAAGCTAACAAAGGAAAGCAACAATCAGGTGAAGAAGAAGGTACTTCAAACCAAGTAAATTTCATAAGAGGAAAAGGAAATGGCAGAAGTAGAGGAAGAGGCAGAAACAACAAAGATAATGCAAGAGCTTGTTGGATATGTGGTAAGACCAATCATTTATCTCATGATTGTTGGCACAATAATCAGAACAATGGTAATTATCAGAACTTTAATCAAAGAGCAAGAGGTGGTAGATTTCAAAGAGGAAACTTCAGAGGTAGAGGTGGTAGGAATTCTTTTGGAAGAGGTGGAGGAAGAAGCTTCCAAAATCAATCCTATAATAACACCTACTACAACTATGCATCAGATCAGAAGGAGGATTCAACTCTCATTATGAATGCAACATATGAAACCTCACATGAGGACATGAGAGTGTTCTATATTGATTCAGGATGTAGTAATCATTTAAGTGGAAATATTGCTTTGATGACTGATTTAGATCATAATGCAATTAATCATACAGTTCAGACAGGTGATAATACAAAGCATAAGGTAAAGTCAATTGGTTCAATCAAAGCTAAAGATGGGAGCACTCTTCTGAGTAAGGTTCTTTATGTTCCCACAATTCCAAAGAATTTGATCAGTGTAGGTCAAATTGTGGAAGAAGGATATGAGGTAAGATTCACCAATGATGGAGTATATGTTGAAGATCCTAGTCAAGGGTATAAACAGGTTGTTACAGGAAAGAAAGAAGGAAGGCTCTTCACATTGAAGTTACAAGGAAATGTTGGACATGCTATGTTCACATATGGAGAGCAGAAGGTATTTGAATTGGATCTTTGGCATAAAAGACTTGGACACTTCAATGAAAGAGGTATCAAAGACATGATTAATAATGATTCAGTGCTTGGGTTGCCTAACATTGCAGGTCAACACATGACTTACAGATGTGAGGCATGTCAATTAGGTAAGGCTCATAAGCAATCCTATTCCAAGCATGGGTTTATGTATTCAGAAAGACTTGAATTGGTGCATATAGATGTGTGGGGTCCTTCAAAGGACTTTAGTATAAATGGTTCAAGATATTATGTCATATATGTTGATGATGCTACCAGATGGATCACAATTTATGTGATTAAAGAAAAGTCAGAAGTGTTTAATACATTTAAACACTATCATGCATATGCAGAAAGGATTACAGGTCAAAAATTGAAGAGACTATACGCAAGAACTTGGAAGTCTATGTCGATGACTTATGTGCACATTCAAATGTACGACAGACACATATCCTTGAGTTAAAACAAGTATTTGACAAATGTCGATAATATCATGTTTGTTTGAACCCAGAAAAGTGTGTTTTCATGGTCAGACAAGGAAAAATTTTAGGACACATTGTGTCAAAGAATGGAATCTCTACGGACGAAGAAAAAGCGAAAGTAATTGCCGATCTACCTAGACCAACTAACGTGAAAGAGGTATAGGCATTTATGGGTCATTGCGGTTATTATAGACGATTCATACACATGTATGCAATCATAGCCAAGCCTTTGTACTCTCTTTTGACCCATTTCAAATGGACAGACGAGTGTGAGAATTCATTTAATGAACTCAAATGACGTTTGTGCTCAGCACCTATATTGACAACCCCGGATTGGAGTAACCCATTCCATGTACATGTGGATGCATCCAATTACGCCATAGGATGTGTGCTAGCACAACCCACGAATGAAGGAAATATAGATCTTCCCATAGCTTACGCGAGCAGACAGTTGAACGCAGCAGAAAAAAATTACACCACTACGGAACGAGAAGGATTAGGGATGATCTACACAGTAAAGAAATTCAGACATTATTTGTTGGCAAACAAGTTCAAGTTCTTTACAGATCATCAAGCACTATTGTACTTAGTCAATAAGCCATGTAACACGGGATGATTAATACGTTGGTTTCTATTACTCATGGAGTACGATTTTGAAGTAGTAGTCAGGAAAGGAAAGACATATCTTAGAGCTGACCACCTCTCGAGACTAACCTTAAGAGAAGCTCCTCAAGGAGTAGTGGATGAATTACCCGATGCATATTTGTTTAACCTTGAGATAGCACCAGAATGGGCTAAGCCGATAGTCCTGATTCTCACATATGGACCCAAGAATCCTAGGATAAGGATCAAGGAAGGAGAGATTACCAAGTCTTAGAGATATCAAATAATAGCAAGAAGCATATATAAACAGGATAATCAAAAGATTCTTGCTTGTTGCGTAGATGAATCAGAACATGCAAATTGGTTGCAATTAGCACACATAGGTGCATTAAAGCAACATCACTCGAAACATCGTACATTGCAGACTCTGCATAGAATAGGTGTATATTGGCCTTCTATGGAAGCAGATGTCTACAAGTTATGTAAAGAATGCCATGTTTGTTGTGAAAGACCACCAGTAGAACATGCTACATTTTATCACGTGTCTCTCACACTAGACTGGAGTGAACCTTTAGTAACATACTTGAGGACGAAAACATTCCCTCAAGGAATGACTTTAGCGCGACAACGCAGTCTAGAGCAGGAAGCTGAGGACTATTCACTGATTGGCGATAATCTATAAAAATGAGGACGAGACGGATATTTAAGACAATGTGTTCATGAGAGCGATTACCTGAGCATACTAGAGACTGCACACCAAGGTGTTGTAGGAGGTCACTTTGGACCAGATAGGATAATCAAATACGTCCTCTTTGCAGGATTATGGTGGCCCACTCTTCACATGGATGCTCATACCTATGTAAAGAGATGTGATGTATGCCAAAGAACTCAGTTTCCTACTCGCAGAGATGAAATGCCATTGAAACCCATGATGGGCGGACGTGCATTTTCTAAGTGGGGTATAGACTTTGTAGGACCCATTAACCCCCCTGCAAAAGGTACACATGCGGAATACATTATTGTTGCGACAGATTATCTAACCAAATGGGTAGAGGCAAAAGCCACGAAAAAGAGTGATGCACACACGACTGCAAAATTCTTATTCGAAAATGTCTTTACAAGATATGGGTTGCCTATAGAGTTAGTGAGCGATCGAGGAACTCACTTTCTAAACCAAGTCATTGAATATTTGTTACAGGTGATTCACAAGAAATCCGCACCATATCATCCTCAGGCCAATGGTCAGGCTGAAAGCACTAACAAGATTCTATGTAATGTACTGACGAAACTCGTGAAGAACAAACGTTCAGATTGGGACAAACAGTTACACCACGCTGTTTGGGCATATCGAGTGGCCTACAAAACCGTACTCAATGCAACTCCCTTTCAGATGGTTTTTGGTCAGAATGTTGTGCTTCCTTTGGACTTCTTGATACAGACCCTTAAGGTTGCACAAGAACATCAGTGGACCGGCCATGAATTATCAGCAAGAATAATGGACTTGGAACGATTAGGAGAAACCAAGCTGAAAGCAGCAGCAGGAATATACGCAGCAAAGAAGCGACAGAAAGATTATTTTGATGCACATGTGAAAGATAAAGGCTTGAAAGAAGGAGATTTAGTTCTGGTATATACGCTGAAATAGCACGCATGGAAGTTAGAAAAGCGAGGTTATGGACCTATGATCATTAACATACTCTCGACAAGTGGAGCAGTACTTAGAAGGAGATATAATGCCTAATTACATTAGTGGCTGTAGAGTCAAGTTATATCAGGAACCTCTTACTGAGGATATGCTTAGACGACTCACGTTGGCAAAGAAGCGTAAGGAGGAAGCAAATAGAATACGAGTTGAAGCTCATGCAGAAGCTATAGAACGCATTAAGCGCATGAAGTTAAGAAGACAAGGACTAGGGAGAGAACATTATGACCATCTGGAAACATCACCTAGATACCCCATGGCCATGTGTCAAGTAAAGTCAACCACTCATCCTAGCATAGTGGACAGGAGACCATTCATTACAGTCAGGCTAGAGCACGGCAACCCTTGCCAAGAGCTCAGGGCTTTAATTGATTCAGGTGCTACGACTAGTGCGATTAGATGGTCCCACTATAAGGATTCGGGAATAGAAATGCGGCCAATTGAGGCATACCTCATAGGGCTAGGAGGCATGGAAACCCCTTGCATGGGTGAGGTGGACCTTCCTATCCTCATAAACGAAGTGACCTTGATAGTGAAACTACTAGTGTGCCATGATGACGACCTGATAGAACCCCTAATCCTTGGCCAAGATTGGCTATACGATCACTCAGTGGACCTAAATCTTAGACAAGACTCCTTGCTGATTGGAACCTTAGATCAAAAGCGAGTGATACCGCTTGACTTCCCTAATGGCATTCCAACTGAGGTTTGTACCATAGACCCTATGAAATGCATGCGACGGAAGACCGAAAGATCTTTGGTCAGATCAGTCACGTTACGTCTACACCAACCCATGCGGGCTTGGCGATGGACAATTGTCAATCTAAAGGACGTCAGGAGATTTTCCCTTGGGCTTCCTGCAAATTAGAAGGGGCAATTACCCAATCGCTTGGTCAAATGGACACAATCAGCGGTCAGGTGGGTTACATCAACGGACACATGGGCAAAACACCCTGTGGTGCCCATCCTTCCACACTTACTGCAGACTGGCCTAGATTAAAGGTACAAAACGAAGCAATTCCTAATGGGCAGGTTTCGCAAGTGTTGGACCTCCCTTCTTTTCCAAAGTAGATTGTCCATCCGACCTCTCCACCTCAACCACAAAGGAGTCAACCACGACGAAGGAACCCAGACCGACAACAATATCAGACGACACAAAGAAAGCAGTAGTATCAGCATTACAAAGCAAGAGGCACAAGACAAATATGGGTGCCAAAAGGACAGAAACCACCGGCAGATTTCCACCATGCAGACAACGATAAGAAGAAGTCAAGGCAGAAGCAGAGTCAATATTCAACATCTCCTCGACCTTCTTCTACGAGTACGAATATTCAACAGATTTGGATCGCCAAGAAGTACCTTACAAACCGACCCACACCCACGCAGATTTGGGTACCCAAACAGTGTATTATAGCTCAACCCTCAAGCCTTGTAATATACACCCCTCAGAAATCTCTTCAACCCTCAACACAACCACGTCCGATCTCAACTTTTGTCCCTCCGCAGCGACCGATCACCCGATCACAAACTCTTAGGAAGTGGATACAAAAACATATCCAGAAGTCTTCTCCTAACCCTTTGTCTAACATAACTACCACCCCGACTAATCTACAACCTTGTAATAACTCATTCA
Organism: Ceratopteris richardii; assembly: GCA_020310875.1. Taxonomy (NCBI): domain Eukaryota; kingdom Viridiplantae; phylum Streptophyta; class Polypodiopsida; order Polypodiales; family Pteridaceae; genus Ceratopteris; species Ceratopteris richardii. The sequence continues at coordinate 59,060,839 of CM035417.1, read as the reverse complement.
TGACTAAACCTTGTATAAATCCACACACTATAACCCAACATCACCTATAATAACATCTCATCAAAGAACTGCATGCAATATCTGAAAACATATAGGTTTCTAGAGACCTGCACTAGTTCTGCAAGAAGCATTGCATCAATCACATCACAACACTTGGCTACACGAGTTACACATCAGCTATGGAAAGGGATTGCGGTCTCACCTTAATGGGATCATAATTAATTTCCATACTAATGTGCTAATCTTTTGTAGCAGATCTTTCCATTAGCACGCCAATCATCATGCAAACCGAAGAAGGGCCATCTGAAGTTGGAACCAGTATACCCAGGGCTACTATTAGTGATTTACTTGCTGAGCCCCATCCGACGGCTCCACCGCCAGAATTTCAAGGTTTCCCAGGACCGATGCCTATTGACGATCCTCCTAGAGGGTATACTGAGAAGATTCATCGTAATTCTCACTGGTTTCAAAGGCTAGCACAACCCTTGGCGGATGCTGATTTTATATTTGAGGCTAATTTGACTTTTGATGACCGTACCTGGGGCAAATATCAGTTTCTCTCAAGAGAGTTTGAAGGGCTACAAAACACACAAGACTTAACACATGTTTGGGCAAGAGCCGGCTTCACAGAATATTTCAATGACCCTTTGCCTAAACCTGAATTCTACAGATTCTATTACTTAATCACCACTTTGATAGCTTCGGAGAATAAGGACCTGCCCGAAACTTTTATTTTGCCATCCTTAGTGAACGATCCACCATATAAAAGATTTTATCTTTCTAAAGATCTGATTCGAGCTACCATCAAGATTCATGGAACCCACACGCCCACAGAGCGAGAAAGGTTAGTTCCAGACCCTATGAAACGTGGGGGCGTCACTAAGTGGGAAGAGATTTCGGCGATCACACCTGAGCTTTCAAAGCCACTGCGGATATGTATGCAACATTTTGCATTTCCAGCTCAGGACAGATTCACAATGCCTCACAAACGAATATGGTTTGGTTTGTATTTATCTTGTATTGGACCCCAGACAATTGATCTAGCTAGCTGGATCATTGATCAGATGTATTTAGCACAACATAGATGGGAAAGAAAGAAAGTCATCAATGGATGCTGCGCACTGACTAGAATTGTATATATGTGCTTAGCATATGACCTGCCAATTGAGGGAGCAATGACAAGTGAGGAGCTGAAAGCATTTAAAGGAACCACAAAGAAAGCTAGGAAGCCCAGCAAAGGAAGAGCAGGAAAGCGAATGAGAGGAACTATTCCCTACCTTCAGGTGCCAGAATCACCCTCACCACAACCCTCTCCTGAACAATCTCCTACTGAACCCCCTGTACAACCCATTCGCATAAGGTTATCAAGACCAGTTACAACGGAGGGCACTACCAGCATAGTCACTACTCAAGCAACCACAGTCCCAGGACCTACCACCACTACAAGAGAAGTTCCCACCACTATTGGTGCGAAAGCTTTCTCTTTTTCGATACCCCATTTAGAAGCAGAACAAGCAGACACCACATTTGATTTTGAGATGCAGGATGTATTTTGAAATGAATTTCAGTTCTCAGAAGGACAGATATTTTCTCAGGAATATGAAAGGCCCACCTACCCTACCACACCGCGAGATCAACCACAAGGACAAGTAGTGTCTAGTTCCGCGGAAGAAAGGACGGAAACCGATGAAGATGAAGGCAATGATGAAGTCAGCCAGGGCACTCATGAATCCCAAGACCATGTGCAAACAGACGAACAAGGACAACAAACCGACACCCAAGGTGACACGAGCACACACGAAGAACAAACCTTCGAAGCAGTAGCTTATACACTGGCCATCAAAAAGTTATACCGTACTATGGAAAAGGTTTGGGCACGTAAGAAGTTGACTGACGAAGAGAGCCAAACACTCATAGAACAAGAGCTTGTCTCGGGCGGGTTCGAAGAAGTATACATCAGAGGTTTCAGAGAGCTTGTCAAATCAGTTGGACCCACTGAAGCCTTAAGATATTTGCAGAGAAAACCACCACCGCAGTATGATCCTCGCAGAATCCACCTACTAACCAAACGAGGTGAATACATTCGGGTACCCACCAGCGGTCAGTCTTCAGAACAGGCCAGGGAAGCATGTCTCGTCCCTGAAAGCTCATTGGCAGAGGACACCATTATTGTCGACTCCCCACCCCGTACTACTGCTATACATATCACCATAGTTGTCGAAGTACCGACCACCCCAACCGCTCCTCCATCACCTCCCATCCATCCAATCTCCCCCATACACCCTCCTTCTCCCCGAACAACATCCTCCTTCTCCGGTGGAGTAGCAGAAGTCATCCTTACTCCCATTCATCCCACAATTCCCGCACCCACTCAACCTAGTCTACCCCCTAACACATCCACCTTTCTATCCAACCCCTTTCTCCATCCATGTTTTCCATCCTTCCCCACACCTCCAAGACCCCTTTTCCCGTTCCCACCTCCATTAACCTTCTCCCCAGTCTCACCTCTCCGACCCACTGTAACGCCTCTTTCCCCTTTCCACCAAGCTGTCCAAGACAACCCCTTTGTAAATTACTCATCAACCTTTGTAAATCTTGTATTTACACCCACACACTTACCCACAATCACACCACTATTCACAGTCACCGCACTCGACACCACATCCAGCGATATGGATATATCACCCCCCACTGGACCTCCACTCACTTCATTTGTGGCACCACAATATTTAAGCACACCACAATTTTCCACAATCACCACAGCATCCACTTTCCCACCCCCATTCCCCGTTCCCTTTGCATCTACCCCCACTGCATCTTCTCTTAGCACACCATTAATATTATCACCCACCATAGACACAGCATTTCGACAGATGTTCACGTGTATGACGCAAGTAAGAGATGAGTTCACATCTCTTGGAAATAATTATCAGCAGCTGCAGAGGACAACCAACGACTTACAGTCGCAGCTTAATTCATTGTCGATTGAGAATGCCTCATTGAATACTCGATACCAAGAATTACGCGAGGCATACCACAAACTGGAAGTAGAAAGTGAAGAGAAAGCCAAAGAGGCCACTGCTGATCTTGACAATTTGTTAAGGGCCCAGACAGTTCGCAATGCGACGCTTACACGGAACATGGGCTTACTCAGAAGACACCTAGCAGCAGCAAAGGAAGAGAACCAGCGGCTACAAGAGCAGAACAGAGAAAATTTAGAAGCTGCTCTCGATCATCCAGACCAACCATTAAGTTCTAGCCGGTTCAAAGCAGTGCCCTCTGAGTCAATGAAAATGTTGCTCGATGATCACATCAGATTGCTCGATGATCACATCAGATTGCTCGATGAATACGATTGAATGAATGAAGAATATCAGAAGCTAAAAGATGATCATAAGCTACTCCAGCTCAGAGCACCTGCAACACAAGGACTGCCAACTCTTGCAGACCCATCTCCTGACATCCTAGAGGAACTCAACGCACTACGGGCCCAGGTATCAATTCTTGAATCGCGGATAGCTATATATGAAGCACCACCAAGGCCAGATTCCCCACCAGAGCTCCTAGCTGATGAAGAAAATGTAACTATTCCGGTGGAGGAAACCTTTGAAGAAGCCTATGAGCCACAACCCATCCCAGGCGGACGAGTCACGGTTGAAGGCCAAATGACTTACGAACTTCCCACTCCCGCATGGATGAAGACAATTGAAGAGCTTGGAACCACCCACTCAGCACGAGTAGAGGTGCAGTTGCATGCAATGGCAATGATTGAGGAAAGAATTCTACAGTCTCCCTACTTTTCTCATTTGGCCCTGCGCAGATACATATCCGGGCATGAGTTACAATACAAACCGTATTTCATGTTAATGGCCGAATATCAGTTGGCCATAGAGAAAGAAACAGGCAAGAAACCATCTCATGCTACTCAATTTGAACCTGAGGATTTGCCACTGGATGCGCAGCAAGGCGAGATCTATCAACCAGATTGGCGTAAAGATCTTTTACAAGAATATCTTGAGATGATGAGTACTAGGGTTAAGGCACCCTTACATTTAAAATACAACCCATGTTGGGGACCAGTGCCATGTCGCCGGTCCTGGAAGGCATTTGCGATTAAGATACAAAACAACAAGCAATGTCAGGACTGGTTAAACTACCCATACTTCAGGCCACCTACAGGACCACCCACAATTGGATACATGATGGCCACGATTTGCCATTGGATCCCTCGCTTGAAACACATGGACGATATAGCAGCGCACATGACTGTCAAGATATTTGACATGATGCAAATGGTTTTTAAAGTCTTCAGACGCATCAAGGCACCACATGTAAACACCCCGAGATTTGAGAATGGCAATCTAGATCTTGCATATGATATGAGTACAATGCCATCGCTACGGGTGTGTTACGCCTGGCATTGTAGAATCAAATACTTACCGGCGTGCTACAAGCAGACCTTCGAAGAAATGTTCACAATCGGTTTCTAGGAATACCATTCGGAAGTGTTCATTAGCAGGCCCACCCACTTGCTTCAACTATTTGCCTGTGAATAGATGGTTTATTCCACACATTATCGACTCCCACCACCTAATGAACCGCAACCAATTGATTGGGAGAAACTCGAGGCAGCTTTGGCCCGAGGCATTCGCATATCAGAACACACCCTCGCTCAGGAACTACTACAGAACGACATCCGACAGACCGCACAACAAGGTTCTGTCGAGGACGACAGAAGCGAGAGGGAGGGGGGTGTTGGCAGTAGCCAGAGGCATAGAAGACGCGGAAGCATGTAAAGACAGAGTAGGGAGCCAGTCGAATCAAGTTTTCAAAGATTATGTTTTATAAATATTCTTCAAGAACCTCCAACAGTGATTTTCATCACTATTGTAACATATGTAACATAGAAAAAACCCTTTTTGTAATCCATAGCTCCATTTTGTGCAAGCCGAGGAGTTCTCGAGCTTGAGGAGCTTAGGTAGAATGAGCATATCAATTTTGGTTATTTTTAGACACTGTTTACCCCTTCAAATAGCACTTAGGACCTATTTTTTAACTATGCCGGTCAATAGATGTGAAACCGGTCAAAACTAGTCTAGAAACTATAAAAAGAGCTAGAGAGCTCATTTTTGGGGTTACTTAGTGTTAGCTTGTTGGAGTAGAAAGAGCTTAGAGCTATTTTGAGCTTGTAAGAGTGTTCTTGAGTAATAGAGTTGATTTCTCACCTTCCATTGTGTCTTGCTTGTCTCTTTGTAGTGTGTGTGTATGTGTGTGTGCATCTCTATGCTTCTCACCTTCACTCTCACTTCATCTCACATTCACGATCTTCATATCACTCCTATCTCTTCCGTGGATTGACATTAAGGAGGTGGAGCTTCTTAACATGGTTCTCACCATTGTGCTAGAGCAACACTTTCCATACTTCATATGGAGTAGTCCCATCTTGTGACTTAGATGGAAGTCTATTCATGAGATATGTGGATGTAGACACAACCTCTGCCCATAGGTAGTTTGGCAATCCCTTTTCATTGAGCATGGACCTTGCAGCTTCAACAATAGCTCTGTTTCTCTTCTCTACTACACCATTGAGTTCGGGTGTATACCTTGTAGTGACTTCCCTTTTAATGCCTCTTTCATGCAAGAAGGCATCAAATTGAGAAGAGAAGTATTCTCCTCCACCATATGATGTGAGTCTTTTCAAAGACCTACCTATTTGCTTTTCAACAAGAGCAACATACTTCTTAAAGCAATTAAAAACTTCATCCTTGTGCTTTATGAAAAGCAAAATGGCCCACCTGCTACAATCATCTATGAAAGACACATAATATCTTGAGCCTGATATAGATGGCTCCTTACTTGGACCCCACACATCCGTGTGCACTGGATCCAAAGGATTTTGATACACATATCCCTTCTTATTGAAAGGTTGTCTATGAGCCTTGCCAAGTTGACAAGCTTCACACTTATAAATCATGTGTTGCCTTGTGATATTAGGCTAACCAAGTACACTTTGGTCCCTGCAAATTTGTTTAAGTGTCCTCTCACCAATGTGAGCAAGCCTTTTGTGCCATATCTCCAACTCTATGAGAGTTTGAGATCCATAGCTAAACAAAGCTATGTTCTTTGTATCTTCCACTTCAAAAGTGAAAAGCCTTCCTGTCTTTTGTCCTTTGACAATCCTTCTAAAGCCTTGCCTTGGGTCTCCAACATATGCTCCAAATCAGTTGAATCTAACTTGCAATCCTTTTTCAACAATCTCCCAACACTTATTAAATTTTTGGTAATTGTAGGGACATACAAGACTTTGCTTAAGAGGTTCATATTCCCATCTAATGTCTTCACATTACCTATCTTCTCCATTGAGTGCTTTGTATCATCTCCTGTTTTCACTTCATGTTTGTTGTGACGATCTTCCAAATCAGAAAGTAAAGCCACATTTCCTGCTACATGGTTTGAGCATCCTGAATCAATGTAAAAGGTGTAATCATCATCCTTACCCTTCTTCACTGATAGATTCATAATCAATAATGAATCTCCTTTGCTAATCTTTGCTTCATGAGTGAAGAGTTGGCCCATGATTTTGTTGAGGTCGGGTACATGCATATCCATGTATAAATCCATGGTTGTTGTGAATGACTCCCACTTGTGATCTAATTTGATTCCATTTATGATTTGTCTATGATTTGATCCTCTTCAGTTACCTCTCTAATGCTTCCAAGTTGGTCAGAAATCTCCTTCATCTTTGTGACATAATCAGTCACACTTTGCTTCGGGCTTTTCTTCATTGTTGTGAACTCCATCCACAATTGGTTCTTCCTTGCTCGAGTGTTGGAGGAGAAGAAAGAAGCAAGTGCATTCCAAGTCTCTCTTGATGTCTTGGATCCCTTGACATGAGGTAAAAGAAAATCAGAGATTGAGTTTAGAATATAGGACCTTGCAAGTGCATCCTTCGAACACCAATTTGAAAGTCTTTCCACTTCTTCATGTGATGGTTGCCCTTTGTTCCTCATGGTTGGCATTGCTTCATCTCCAGATATGAATCCATATAGATTCCTCCCTTGAAGATAAGCCTCCATCCTTAGAGACCATGATGGGTAGTTGTTTCGATCCAATTTGTCAATTGTTGATGGAAATCTATCTCCCAGGTTGCTTGACTATGCTCTGATACCACTGTGAAGAGAGATGGTGGATGCAATCTGAAGATGAGTTGGTGCTACTACAACCGGCTTCACACCAGCCAACCGAGACTTCCGATTTTATTAGTAGACCCTTTGAGCTTCCTAAATCCACCAAAATATCAGCCAAGTACTTTGGAACATGTATCTCAAAAGTTTAAGTCAAGATAGACTAGTTGCGAAATGACTAGCTTAGAAAACTTGCTATTTTTGAACACACACCTGCTGGAAAAAATAAATAGTGCTCTCAACCTGGTAGGAATTAGATAAATTCCTTTTGGGCATAGCAAATAAACTTAGAAAGCTTCCCAATACAAGTTAAAATTCTTCAATTCATCAATCGATAATAAGTTTTATCAAAATCTGGAACATGCCCGACATTCTCGGGGCTCTGTAGAGATAGACCAGTGAGCAGTAAACTAAAGATTTCTCCCAAGTTTTAAATCCAATGGTCATTTAGTTTTATATACAAGAACTAGACTTAGAGAGAAATCCAAAGAACTTTAAAACTCTGAAAAAGGTTGAGAAGAGCTTGAGATATGAGCTTCTGAAGTTACTACTCTGAGTGAGTATAGCAAAGAACAAAACAGAGAAGTAGAGAATGATAAATGTATAGATTCACATATGATTACAACCACATTGGCAATGAATATTTGCACAATGGGATTAGAATGATAGAGCTGTGGAGTAAGCTCTTCAATCTCTACAAAATGACATGAAGTGGTCACGTACAAGGCTTGCTAATCACCACTTCCTTCTTCCTCTTTTTAGAGCTACTTTTGGAGGGAGTTTTGAATTCGAATTTGAATGACTCCACCTAAAAGTGATCCCCAAAGTTAGGAAATATTCCCTTAGCTTAGTAATTCTTGATTTTAGGTAGTTGGAACCATGAATTTTCTTTTTACATCATGGATGAGGTAAGCCATTCTTTTTCTTTTTCTTTTTCACAATTACAAGAGATAAAATGTACTCTTTTACAAGAGTTGTTCACATGACTACATATTATTATGACTACAAATGAACATAAATCAAATAATATCAAGCATGTAGGCTTGGGTAAAATGCACCAACACTAATCTCTGAAATACACTATGAAGTATGAGAAATAATTCTAATGACCTTGTGTTGAAGAGATCAACATTGATGGTGATTCTAAATAGTGATGTGTGTTCATCATCAAATAAAGTAAATATTTCAAGACTTTCTAGGGTATTGAGAGTAAGTAGGAAAGTGGTCTATGATATGATTGGATGGTTAAGTGTAGTTGAGCCTGATCATAGCTTTTTGAAGATAACTAGTAGATCAACACATACCAAATGTATCACACAAGAGGTCAAGGATCTGATTATCATGTTTTGGACAACAATGAGCAGGGTGTTGGCAAATAAGAAGGATATAAGCAAGACCCGACTTGGCAAAAATCAATATTTGGAGCACCTTATTCTTGATGTATCTAAGGTAATCCTACTTTCAATAGTCAGTTCCTGGTTTTAGCTAATTAGACATAGTCAAAAGTTAATTAGTAATATCTAACTAAACATAAAATAAATAATATAAATTTAACTAGTAACAAGCTAGTTAGTAATAGCTACTATGGCAACAAGCTAATAGTTAATAGTAGAAGTTATGCATACCTAGTTAACAAGTAACAAGATAACAAGTAATAGTGAAAGCTATGCATACCTAACTAGCTAGTAAAAAGCAAATTAGTAATAGCTGATTCAAAACAAGCTATTTAATAATAGCTAATTAATAATAAATGCATAAGATCAAGCTAATTAGTAATAGCTACTTAGTAGAAATAGCTAATTAGTAACAAGCTACTTAGTATCAACAAACTAAGAACATGCTAAATAATAATAGCTACTCAATAGAAATATTTAACTAGTAACAAGCTAATTAGTAGTAGATAATTACTAATAAGTAACTAAAAGCTAGCAACCTAGTAACAACTAACTAATAACAAGCTAATAACTAACAACTAACCAAGAACCAACTACTTAGTAATAGCTAATTGGTAACAAGTTGATTCGTAATAGCTAATCACTAACACGAGTCTTCTCGGAAGTGAAGATTAACAAAGTGAATAAGAAGAAGGCTTGGGATTGTAAGGGGATATCTCAATTTTAATCCTTGCATTCGATTTGTGGCTATTTAAGGCTAGAAGGACATTGCATTGGTGTCAAAGAACTAAAATGTTATTGGTTTCATTGTATCTAGGGTCAATGGAAAAGATACATCAACAAACACCATGTTCAAAATTGGATGTACCATACTTTGAATCCTATCAATGAATTAAATGAAGCGGAAGAATCATTGGTTTCCAATTTTATATTTGAAGGTGATGGCAACTATCTATCAAATGCATTGGTAATGGATGACAACTTTGTAGTCAACATAGAAGAGGACAATGATAAAGGTGAAAATTTCTATTTATTAAAGTGCACACAAGGTAAAGTTCACCCCAAAGAGTCTAACAGATGCTTGGAACAACGTGATAGCTTCAATAACATATTATGTGGTGGGTTTATTTTATGACAGTCTAGAAGAAAATTTCTATAAGTTGTTAGATACAAGACCACCATCTTATCTTTATTCCCATCTTGTAAGATCCATTAAAATATCCATGCCATCAGTCCATGATTGTACAAACTTATTTACATCAAGGTTGATGTCTACGAGGCGGTTTACGATAGTATGCCCTAGAATTTGGACTACCCATGTAACGATGGATAATTTTTTAGTCTCGCACTATGTAGTATATTAACGAACTACTAGCTAATTATAAACAAGTTTCTACACATTATTTATCTCGTATGAGGGCTTTGGCTTCCGTTTTTTACATAATGTATTATGACCTATGCTCTTTGGGAGAAGTTAGTTTTCACTGAATAAAAGTTTTCGCTCATGAAAATTGGTTCTTAATTTTATTTTTTTGAGGTGTGATTTTCATCCTTATTTTTTACTCTGCATATTCATTGAGGTGCATAGTGTCTTTGACAATGTGGATGACTCAGTAGTTCCATGTGCTCTTGTCTATATTTGTAGGTCAATAATGCAGTTGGAAAAATACAAGGTGTGCTACCTTAGAACGTGAAAGAGGTGACATCTGATGCATATGGTGTGGCCAGACAAGTTCCAGAAGTTGTGAAATCTATTGTTTCGGACTTACAAACTAACGACCTCATTAAGATTGCTAAAAAATATTATTCTACATATGAGCTTGTTTATGAGGAATGGACTCGAGCTCTTGGAACTAATTTTCTAAATTTCCTTATTCGCTACAGGTTATGCATTTTGATGCTTCACCTACACTTTTTTGTGTTGAGAAGTTTATTCAAGTGGTAGAGGGACTGAAAGGAAAAATTGTACCACTCACAAACTATATCCCGGTTGTCCTAGTGGATAAACTACAGAAAGTTGTGAAGGTGGATAATCCTTAAGGTTTAGAACAAGCTCATTCATATTCCTTAGAAGAACAATCACTTATTGCAACAATTTTGTTATTCAGGCTTATTTGTATTTGGAGTGCTTATTTGTATTTGGAATGCTTATTTGTATTTGGAGTGCTTATTTGTATTTGGTGAGGGCTTGCCCCTGGCACAATTTTAACTCTTCTATATTAATATTCAAGTTTTCTCTTGTCTAAAAAAAACTGTGGTAGATCACCCCCTCTGAACAAAACTCTCACCCTTGAAACATATGAAATCGATGGTTGTAAAGGTTTTTTCTTTAAATCCAATGATCACAATAATTTAGCATTTGAGCTCTTATGGAACAAGTGTGAATCAAGAGGGTGGAAGCACAAGTTTGGAAGGAAATACCATCTATGAACCACCGGAATAGTTTGAATGCACCCATAGACTTAAAGTAGTTAACATGTAGATAGCTAATAGTTGAACGATATAGATAATAGTTGGATCAACATAGCTAACAATCTTTATAAGATCAAAGTATTTAACATAAATCTATAAGAATGATTGTACATAATTTTTTGTTATCGGAATAATTAGTTTCTTTGTCTTTGATCTGGACTATGCTCTCGATGTATTCCATGATGTATATAATTAAGCCCTCTTCATCAAGAGGAATATCTCTAGAAATAATATATGCATACTTAGTACGATTTGGGGCTATTAACCATTTTCAAAGCTGACCATAGAGAGTTCCTGATAGATAGTTACGTATTTCACTAATTCTCAACTTTGGTAGCATGAGACAACATCTTCTAATGTTGTAAAATAAATGATAAGCAGTAGTATCAATTATTAATGTATTGTCAAGCCCATACGCCACATTCGTGTCCCATAAATGAGCTAGTATCTTGAAATGGATTGAAAGAATCCATAAACATTGATACCTTCCCCAAATACCCATAAATTTGTTTTTGAACTCCAGGAAGATTGTATCAATATATTTGTTGACTTGGTTTAGATCATATGCACTCCAAATCGAGACATTGAAATGTTCAAGGAACCATTGTAGAAAAGGCTTACTATCAAGAAAACCCTGATCACTTTGGGTTGTTAGGCCACCGGTGTTGTAATTAGTAATTATCCATATTTTTTATGAAGCATCATATTGGCCAACTATTGTAGTCTGTTCATGAATTAATATAAAGAAGAGACGCATCTATGTGAGCCCATCACGATGAGTCCGCAGGACTTGCTCATGGTGAAGGAGCGTTGTGAAGAAAAATTTCTCTAATTTGTGTATTCGATATTTATGAATCAATCGTTTGTCAGTGTACTATTAATTAACAATTAATTAGTGTATAGTTAAAGTTTAATTCTAGTGAAGATTAGCATGGTTGATAGTTGATGTAGTTGGATGTTATGTGTAAGTGTTAAAGTGAATATTAAGTTGTAGTGCTTGAGTTCTACAATTGAATACGATAACGAAGTGATAACATTTGACTATAAAGTGAAGCAGTAATACAGTTAGGTGATAATCTGTAAGCATTGTGAAGTATTGACGTACTCTGAAGTGTAGAATTAAGACTAAATAACATTCGAGAAAAGTTACTATAGAATATGATATTAGCAGTAGTACCGTATTTCAATAAATTGGTTAAATATATTAGCTTAGTAGTAGGAGTGGGAAAAATACCATGGATCCTATCTATAGGATTCTACCACCCCAAGAACCTTGACAACCTATCCTATCTACTTTAGTCTTATGAGACAAGGTCAGATAAGGAATAGAGGTTGACATTGGCGATCCTACTAGGGAGTGAGTTTGAGTATTTGAGAGAATCCTAGAGTACATTTTCTGAGTGGAGATCATTTTCTACATGCCGGTAATGCATTTTGACAAGACTTACCCAAATTACTGAAGTGATAAGCAGCCCGTGCAACTAAATAGTGCACTCTGAACACCACCTTGGAGCACTACTAATGGTGTTACGTCTAAAGGAAGGAGTGTAGCAAGCAGTATTAGTTCATCACTACAACATTTTCTTGTTTCTATTCTGCATAAAATATTGGAATCCAATCCGGTACCCTCTGGTACCAAACTCGATAGCAGTTTGGTATCGATCAAAATGACAAAAGAAGTTATTGTGGATATTAACAAGCTTATTGAACTTGTTCTGAGGTAATAGGTTGTAGTTCAGGGTGGAGTACCACTATTGAATGATGTAGTGAAGTAGAATTTCCAAAGTTCTGGAGTGACAGAAAGATTTTCCTATCCGAAGAGTTGAACCCAATCCAAAAATTAAACATCCAACTTGTAGAAAACCTACTTTTTGACCATAAACTAGAGCCAAAAAGTACCTTTGATTATGAGAACATAATAGATGCATGTGTAGAAACAATGGTAGATATACAAAATGATCAACATGGACGACAACAAGGAGGTTATCAAAGATAATAGACTACAAGAGTGACTTATGCAAAATTTGGTGGATTCCCAGGAATGATCGAGATGCACACGTTCACACTTTTGAGATCAATTACACTATTTTGAATAACCCAAAATATCCAAAATACAAGGCCATTGTGTTCTAGTCCACATTAGTCAATGAAGTAGCAAGATGGATCACCGAATTCAATCTAAGTTGTTATGACAATATGAGGATGTTAAGAATGCATTTTTGCATTGCTTTCAATTAAAGAAGAATGCTACAAGAATATTTGATTTTCTGCAAACCAACAAGCAAAAGGTGAACCAGAGTGTGCAAGACTATGCCACCCTTTTTCACATGCATCTATGATAGTTACCCCAAGCACATGCAAATTTACCTAACAATGTCATTACCTAGTGGTTCATCAACAACCTCAATCCACAATTGCAATATGTCATGATTATTCACTGCAAGGATGCTCGAGAGTATGACAAACGTAAAAAAGATAAAAAAAAACCCATGGCTAATATGGTTTACATTATAGTAGCAGACACCCAAATAGTAGCCATCTAGACATGATCTAGAAAAATACTCCATCCACTTGCAGAAGTATTCAAGCTAGGCTTTAAGGAGGAGCAACATACATTTGCTAAAGCATCAAAGTGGGCTGAGGTAGAACATTTAGTCTTTCCTAACCCCATGCCAATTACCTATCAAAAAGTTGAGCAACCAAAGTCCAGTCTTGATTATAATCTTTTTTTTGGTCAACCTTGGCTCAAGCAAGCCAAAGTCCTCCAAGATTGTTCGTCCCATGAACTCATTTTTAAATGCAATCATCATAAATATGTTGTCCCATTAGATGACATCAAACTATGTGAAATTCATGCATGTCCCTATGGACTTGAACCCATCCACATGTTGGATGGCTCATCTGATGATGAAGAAGAAGTTTTTTTGACCACTAACTATGACTTATTCTCGCTAGGCATTCTGGATTTACAACAAGTGCTAGACCAATGGTCTTTGGCAACCTGTATGGTACAACCCCTTGTGGGTGAATTTGTAAACGTGGTGGAGGAACTAGTAGAATCCATGGATTTTAAGCAACCCTTTCAGTTTGAGAGAGTGATCCCATAAATGTACATCAATTTTATGTTCCATAAGTTCAACCAGTGACTTGTCATCTTGGAGATGAGACCAATCCAATACCTATTAAAATAAAAGCTGGCCTAGTTACTACCTTTCAGTGTGAACTTTTGACTTTGTTAAAGGAGTTTATGGATGCTTTTGCGTGGGACTACAAAGATATGAATAGCCTAGAACCCAAGATCTATTAGCACTAGGTTGTACTAAAACCGGATGCTCATCTTATGAAGCAACAAAGTTATAGGATGAACCCTAATTATGCTCATCAAGTAAAGGAAGAGTTAGACAGATAACTCCATGTTGGGTTCATTGTTCGAGTAGAACATGCTGAGTGGATTTCACTAATTGTTATTGTACCCAAAAAGAATAAACAGTTTCATATCTGTGTAGAATATAGGAAGTTGAATGTAGCAATTATCCCTGACCCATTCTCATTACCATTTCTAGAGAGTATGTTTGATGATGTTGCTGGATGAGAAATGTATTCGTTCTTAGATGGTTATAGTGGCTATAATCAAGTTCGGATGGCCGCATGATGTAGGGGCCCGTTCACGGTGCCCACCATCCATGTTCCATTTTCATTTGCTCCTCCATGCACATTCTAGTTCGATGGTGGAGGTGCTTATCTATGCTTATTACCATTATGATTGATTGCATGTCATTCGTAATCATCATTCTTGCCATCTCTATTTATTCCTTGGAGTTTTGTTTCTTTCCTTTACAGTGTGTACTGTGTGTGTGATTTCTGTCTACTGTGTATTCATGTGCTTTCCCTTCCTATTGGGCCATATCTTTCCCTTCCATTATCAAACTTTCCCTTCCTATTGGGCCATATCTTCAATTGGGCTTGGGTCCAAACCTTTCCCTATCTGATCTCTCCAAACTTGGCCATTATTTGATCAATGCAATCGGCGTTCTTCAATCCAATCTTGATGCTAAGAAAGGGATGCTAAAGAAAAACTTTCAACACAAGCTCAAGATGATTGAAGCAGATATTGCTTCTCTTCAAGAGGAACTTCTTGCACTCAAAGCACATGAATTGCGATTGCTACAGAACGTGAGGGACAAGGATCAGGAACTGACTGCATTGTCAATAGAATTAGCGGAAAAGAATGTTACATTGGAATGTGTTGGATCCGTGTTGGATACAACGACTGAGAAGGTTACTATGCTGGAGCAAGTTTGTATAGAAATTAATGCTAAAGCTATCCAATGGGAAACAGAGTTGATAGCCACAAAGGAAGAGTTATTCTAGAAAGCCCAAGCCTTGACTAAGGAAATTGGAGTTACTATCTAGTTGAAGAAGGAGTTAGAGGCCACTCAAAAAGAAAGATAGGCATATTTCAAGACCACATAATTTCAATCAAAACAATTACAGAGAATGGAAAGTATGCTCAATGATCAGGCTAAAAAGATGAAGAAGATTGAAGCCGAAGTCGAAGATAGCAAAATCTGGTGCTGTGCGACTCTGAAAAATAGCTTCTATTTGTAGGAATTTTTGGTCGAGCAGATTCAATCCATCATAGATAAAGCTAATGCTGCAAGCTCTTCAAGACCGGATGCCCAATTGCTCCATTGATTGTAAAGTGAAGTGGTAATTTGATTAGGTGATAATCTGTAAGTATTGCGAATTATTGCCATAGTGTGAAGTGTAGAATAAAGATTGAATAACATTTGGAGAAAGTTACTACAAAATATGATACTGGTAGTAGTACTATAGTTCAATAAATTGGTTTAATATATTAGCTTAGTAGTAGGAGTGGGAAAAACACAAGGGATCCTATCTATAGGATTTTGCCAATCATAGAATCCTAAGAACTTATCCTATCTACTTTAGTCTTACTGAACAAGGTCGGATGAGGAACAAAGGTTAACAGGTGTTCATAAATACATCAACTTCCAGAATCAAAGCCCTCGGCTCTAAATCCTTATGAACAGGTTTCAATTCTTGTATCTCCTCCTTTGTCACGCCGTGTTGAATTTTTCGGGATCCCTTTCTATCTCAATAAATTTAGGTTCCATTACCACATGATCCAACCTCTTTCGTTTTTCTGACTTGCCCCATATCAGTTTAGGCTCTTGATTCCCTTGTCATGTAAGCACTAGTATGAGATTAGTTTGATTTGAAAATGATACTTTGTTGAGTTTTCTATCTTCTTGGGTATCTTTCTACTACACTTCTATTGCATTAGGATTACTTTGAGTTGAAACTAATACTTTTTTTTTTTAGTTTTTGATCTTCTTGGGCATCGTTCTACTCAACTTCTATTGCAATAGGATCAATTCGAGTTGAAATTGATGCTTTGTTTAGTTTTTTTTATCTTCTTGGGCATCTTTCTACTCAACTTTTGTTGCATCTCGACACTGATTTGCGGAGGATGGAGCATTATTTTTTATGACATCTATGTATAGAACTTTTTTCTTTATCTAACCTATAACCAAACATCATTACAACTTACCATCAATGAAATTATAATAAGTTCTATTGTACAATTACCAAACCAGAATGGAAAGGAGCTATGGATGAAGAAATGGAAGCTCTCAAGGAGAGTGATACTTGGGACTTGGTACCCAAGAAGGACACTATGAGGGTGATAGGATCCAGATGGATCTACAAGCTAAAGAGGAATTCTGATGGAACAATAAACAGGTACAAAGCTAGGTTGGTTGCCAAGGGTTTTGCACAAACCCAAGACATTGATTATGAGGAGACATTTTCTCTTGTGGCTAAGATGCCAACTATCAGAATATTGGTGAGTGTAGCTGCATCCAAGAATTGGAACATGTACCAGTTAGATGTCAAGAATGCTTTCTTGAATGGATGGATATCTGAAGAAGTCTACATGTCACAACCACCTGGCTATGAAGATCCCAAGAAGGTAAATTATGTTTGTAAATTGAAGAAGGCTCTATATGGTTTGAAGCAGGCACCTAGAGCATGGAATTACAGGTTGACAACCTACCTCCAAGACCAAGGATTTGTGATGAGCAAAGATGATACTTCTCTGTTCATAAAGAGAAGTAGTACAGAGGTAATCTATTTGTGTGTTTATGTTGATGACATCATCATTATAGGCAATGATGTCAATGGGATTAGACACATCAAAGGACAGATGATGAAGGAATTCAAGATCAATGATCTTGGATTATTGAAGTACTTCTTAGGTCTTGAGTTAGTCTACACCAACTCAGGTATATATATCACTCAAAAGAAGTATGTACAGGAGATGGTCAAGAAGTTTGGCTTGCAGGATGCTAAAGTCTGAACTACTCCAATGGAGGTCAACCTAAAGCTTAGTGCTCATGAAGGGGATGAAATACAAGACATTACAGGATATCAAAGTATGGTAGGTAGTTTGAATTATGCTACCTTGACAAGAATTGACATAGCATATGGAGTTAGTGTGCTAAGCCAATTCATGCACAAACCAAGGGTACCTCACCTAGAGGCAGCAAAGAAAATCTTGAAGTATTTGAAGGGAACTCAGAACCATGGTTTGTACTTTCCTTATACATCAGATATTGACATTAAAGTATACTCAGATGCAGATTGGGCAGGATGCAAGGATGATAGGAGGAGCACATCAGGTTACATTTGCTTTGCAGGAGATAAACCTATTTCTTGGTCAGCCAAGAAGCAACCTACAGTGGCATTGTCATCCACTGAAGCAGAGTATAGAGGGCTTGCCAATGCCACTCAAGAAGCTATCTGGTTAAAGCTTTTGTATACAGAGCTAGGCCTATACACTAGGCCTCCAATCATCTTTGGAGATAACACAAGCTCTCTTCACCTTGTAGCTAATCCAATATATCATGCTAGGACAAAACACATAGAGGTTCATTACCACTATGTGAGAGAAAAATTGCTAAGCAAAGACATTCAATTGACTTATGTGTCTACTAATATGCAATGTGCAGATTTACTCAGTAAAGCATTGGATGGAAACAAGTTATGCAGATTCAAATCCATGATTGGATTGCAGGATGTGATTGAAGACTAAAGATGAAGACTTAAGCCAAAGTGCTTGGCTTGAGGGGGAGTTGTTGGTGCATTTCAAGCCTTCACACTTGGCTTGGAACTTTGGAAGATTAGCTTGGACAATTTTTTTTCACCAAGGCTTCACTTGAAGGGAAGAGCATAGGAACCCATACCTATGATTTATTATCCTTTTACTTTAATTGTAAAAGTCTTAGTGACTTGTCATTTATGAACACACACCTACTTGATTAAGTCGTGGAAATCGGATGGTGTAAATGGAGAGAATATCTCCCTACTTTTAGAGGAGTGATTATAGGAGATTTGAACTTGAATTCAAATTCAAATCTCAACTCAACTTCTATAAAAGTCAATGTAAAAAGTCGCGGGTTAGTTAGTCCAATTGAGCTCACTCCGCGAGGCATTCTATCATTGTAACTCTGTGTGTGTTAGTGCTACTTCATAGCCTACACCACAACACCTCATTTAGCTATGCTTGTCATGCTAATGGGATTGTACAACTACATCAATCAATAGAAGTATACACATTCATTATCTCTGTTTTCTCTGAGTCATCATCTCCAAGTCTGTCAACTTCTAAGGGGCATATCTCAGGATCTACTGAACCAAATCAAGTGATTCAAAGCACATTGGAACCAGCTCCAAGCATACTACACGCCTACAAAATTTCAAGGTCAAAGGATCAGCCATCTCAGAGAAATCCCACTCGAAGTCATCACTGGTATTAGTCTGCAGAATTCCTAAAATATCGGGGGTACATATAATTTTGCTAAACTTCTTTCTCAGAGTATAGTTTGTCATTTCCTCTCATTCCACTTGCAAATGGTAGCTTGTTAAGATAATTTAATATGTCCAGAAGGAATTTGATCAATTGTAAGTGTGCTGGTCATACTGAGTGAAAGACTGAGCAGGTGTCAATACCAAATTAGCAAGTTTTCTTGGATTCTTGAAGTCTCAAGTAGTCTGTTTTGATTTGATCATTACACATATCATTTGCAAAGTACATATATGCTTTCTTGGTATCATTTGGAAGCTAATCAAGTGTACTAAGCATATCTGAAGCAAAGGAGGGCTGGAGCAAAGCAGGTTTAGCAGCTTCAACTCAATCTCTTGAGTGCATCCAACCATCTCTCCCAACAATGGTATCAGAGCAAATAAGGTAAACATGGGAGATGGTTTTCCTTCATTCATTGACAAATTGGACAGGAACAATTACCAAGCTTGGTCTCTAAGGATGAAGAACTATCTACAAGGAAGAAGCTTATTTGGATACATATCAGGAGATGAGGAATTGCCCTCATTCAAAGCTAGAGGACTACCCACCAAGGATGAACAAGAGAGGCTCAACCAATGGTGTGCAAAAGATGCTTTGGCAAGGTCTTACCTTCTTAACTCTATATCTGATTTCCTTTTACCTCATATAAGGAACTGTAAAACTTCCCAAGAGACTTGGGAAACTCTGTCAACATATTTCTCTTCCAACACAAGGGCCAGGAAGAATCAACTGGGGATTGAATTCACAACTCTTAGGAAGCAGCCCAAGCAATCAGTCTCAGAGTATGTGACCAAGATTAGAGATGTGGCAGACCAATTAGCAAGCATTGGAGAGGAGATTGAAGAGGAGCAAATAGTCAGGCAAGTAACAAATGGACTCAAGGCAGATGATAAGTGGGAAAGCTTCACCACTGCAATGGACCTCTACATGGACATGCATACCCCAGATCTCACAACACTCATGGGCCAACTATTCACACATGAAGCACAGTTTACAAAGGCAGGAGATCAATCAAAAGGTAACAACCCCTCTGCTCTATATACTGATAAGAAGGTTAAAGATAAAGGTAAAAGTAAGAAGGTTGATGAAGAAGGTTCTACCTCCCAAGCAAACTATGCAGGGAGAGGTAGACCCTCAAGAGGTAGAGGCAGAGGAGGTAAGTCAGGTAGGGGGAGACCCTACAACTCATCCCCATGCAACATTTGTGGATTGTCCAATCATACCACAGATGAATGCTACAAGAACTACAAGAATCAGAGAGGAAGAGGCTATCAAAGAGGTGGATACTCTCAAGGGAGAGGCAGGTTCAACCAACACCAAGGCTACAATGGATACAACAATCAATACAACAACAATTACAACCACAACCACAATGGTAATTATCAAGGTGGATTCAGAAATAGAAGGGATTACAACAACTACACAGAGGAGCAAGATGACTCCCTATTGATCATGAATATGACCTCCAAGGCAGGTACAAATGATGATCATTTATTTTATATTGATTCAGGATGTTCTAACCATGTAGCTGGTAATGTGGCACTACTCTCTGATTTGGAAGAACCCAAGGGCAAACATCAGGTACAGACAGGTGATGATACTAAACATTCTGTTGTTAAGATTGGAAATGTAAAGACATGTGATGGTAACCAGAACCTATTGAGCAGGGTACTCTATGTACCAACCATCACCAAGAATCTAATGAGTGTTGGTCAGATTGTGGAGAAAGGGTTACAGGTCAGGTTCACTCAACATGGAGCATATGTGGAAGACCCAAGACATGGTTTCAAAAGAATTGCCAAGGGGGAGAAATCAGGTAGATTGTTTACTTTTGAGCTAGAAGACACCAAGAACATTGCTTTATATAATTACAAGGATCAAACACTTTCAGAGTTAGAAATATGGCACAAGAGGTTAGGTCACATAGGTGAAAGAACCCTAAAGCAAATGTGCAGGGATCAATGTGTGCTTGGGATACCTAATGTATCCAAACAACACATGATTTACAAGTGTGGTGCTTGTCAGTTTGGTAAGTCTCACAGGTTGCCCTATTCAAGGAAAGGTTTCATGCATAAAGACTACCTAGACTTGGTACACACAGATGTTTGGGGACCTAGCAAGGATCCCTCCATTTCAGGATCAAGGTACTATGTGTCCTTCATTGATGACTATAGCAGGTGGACTATCTTATACTTTATGAAACATAAAGATGAAGTGTTTAATTGTTTCAAGAGGTATCTTTCACTTGTTGAAAATCAAACAGGAAGAAGCTTGAAAAGGCTAAGGTCAGATGGTGGAGGAGAGTACTTCTCCAATGAGTTTGAAGATTTCTTGCAGGAAAGAGGCATCAAGAGGGAGATAACCACAAGGTATTCACCTGAACAAAATGGAGTAGCTGAAAGAAGGAATAGACTCATTGTAGAAACAGCTAGGTCTATGCTTAATGAAAAGAAATTGCCAAATTATCTTTGGGCAGAAGGTGTATCCACTGCCACCTATCTCATAAACAGGTTGCCATCCAAATCACTTGATGGTATGACACCATATGAAGCTTGGCATGGTAAGAGACCTTCTCTGGATCACAACAAAATCTTTGGTTGTGTAGCATATGTGCATATTCCCTCACAGGTAAGGGGAAAGCTAGACCCTAAAGCTGAAAAATGTATCTTCATTGGTTATGATTTGAACCAAAAGGGATACAGATTCTACAACCCAACAAACAAGGGCTTCAAGGTAAGCAGAGATGTCATCTTTGATGAGAATGACTCATGGTATGAGAATGAATGCAGGAAGGTTAGTCTACCTTATGACATGGAAGAAGATTTTCCAAGGCTTACCAAGGAGGAACCAATCCAGAAAGAAGACTCAAGCTCAGATGATGATAATACAATTAACCTTGAGGAATTCAAGGCATGGAAGTCCAAAGGAAAGATGAAGATGAAGAAGCTAGAGGATATACCAGAATCCTCAACTCAAGCTATGAGGAGATCTCAGAGAGAAAGTAAGAAGCCTATCAGATATGGGTATGACACATCACTTGTAACTAAACATTCTGTATATCTTGCAAAGGATTTGTTAAATGAAGAACCAGGTACCTATGAAGAAGCAATTACCAAACCAGAATGGAAAGGAGCTATGGATGAAGAAATGGAAGCTCTCAAGGAGAGTGATACTTGGGACTTGGTACCCAAGAAGGACACTATGAGGGTGATAGGATCCACATGGATCTACAAGCTAAAGAGGAATTCTGATGGAACAATAAACAGGTACAAAGCTAGGTTGGTTGCCAAGGGTTTTGCACAAACCCAAGGCATTGATTATGAGGAGACATTTTCTCCTGTGGCTAAGATGCCAACTATCAGAATATTGGTGAGTGTAGCTACATCCAAGAATTGGAACATGTACCAATTAGATGTCAAGAATGCTTTCTTGAATGGATGGATATCTGAAGAAGTCTACATGTCACAACCACCTGGCTATGAAGATCCCAAGAAGGTAAATTATGTTTCTAAATTGAAGAAGGCTCTATATGGTTTGAAGCAGGCACCTAGAGCATGGAATTACAGGTTGACAACCTACCTCCAAGACCAAGGATTTGTGATGAGCAAAGCTGATACTTCTCTGTTCATAAAGAGAAGTAGTACAGAGGTAATCTATTTGTGTGTTTATGTTGATGACATCATCATTATAGGCAATGATGTCAATGGGATTAGACACATCAAAGGACAGATGATGAAGGAATTCAAGATCAATGATCTTGGATTATTGAAGTACTTCTTAGGTCTTGAGTTAGTCTACACCAACTCAGGTATATATATCACTCAAAAGAAGTATGTACAGGAGATGGTCAAGAAGTTTGGCTTGCAGGATGCTAAAGTCTCAACTACTCCAATGGAGGTCAACCTAAAGCTTAGTGCTCATGAAGGGGATGAAATACAAGACATTACAGGATATCAAAGTATGGTAGGTAGTTTGAATTATGCTACCTTGACAAGAATTGACATAGCATATGGAGTTAGTGTGCTAAGCCAATTCATGCACAAACCAAGGGTACCTCACCTAGAGGCAACAAAGAAAATCTTGAAGTATTTGAAGGGAACTCAGAACCATGGTTTGTACTTTCCTTATACATCAGATATTGACATTAAAGTATACTCAGATGCAGATTGGGCAGGATGCAAGGATGATAGGAGGAGCACATCAGGTTACATTTGCTTTGCAGGAGATAAACCTATTTCTTGGTCAGCCAAGAAGCAACCTACAGTGGCATTGTCATCCACTGAAGCAGAGTATAGAGGGCTTGCCAATGCCACTCAAGAAGCTATCTGGTTAAAGCTTTTGTATACAGAGCTAGGCCTATACACTAGGCCTCCAATCATCTTTGGAGATAACACAAGCTCTCTTCACCTTGCAGCTAATCCAATATATCATGCTAGGACAAAACACATAGAGGTTCATTACCACTATGTGAGAGAAAAATTGCTAAGCAAAGACATTCAATTGACTTATGTGTCTACTAATATGCAATGTGCAGATTTACTCAGTAAAGCATTGGATGGAAACAAGTTATGCAGATTCAAATCCATGATTGGATTGCAGGATGTGATTGAAGACTAAAGATGAAGACTTAAGCCAAAGTGCTTGGCTTGAGGGGGAGCTGTTGGTGCATTTCAAGCCTTCACACTTGGCTTGGAACTTTGGAAGATTAGCTTGGACAATTTTTTTTCATCAAGGCTTCACTTGAAGGGAAGAGCATAGGAACCCATACCTATGATTTATTATCCTTTTACTTTCATTGTAAAAGTCTTAGTGACTTGTCATTTATGAACACACACCTACTTGATTAAGTCGTGGAAATTGGATGGTGTAAATGGAGAGAATATCTCCCTACTTTTAGAGGAGTGATTATAGGAGATTTGAACTTGAATTCAAATTCAAATCTCAACTCAACTTCTATAAAAGTCAATGTAAAAAGTCGCGGGTTAGTTAGTCCAATTGAGCTCACTCCCCGAGGCATTCTATCATTGTAACTCTGTGTGTGTTAGTGCTACTTCATAGCCTACACCACAACACCTCATTTAGCTATGCTTGACATGCTAATGGGATTGTACAACTACATCAATCAATAGAAGTATACACATTCATTATCTCTGTTTTCTCTGAGTCATCATCTCCAAGTCTGTCAACTTCTAAGGGGCATATCTCAGGATCTACTGAACCAAATCAAGTGATTCAAAGCACATTGGAACCAGCTCCAAGCATACTACACGCCTACAAAATTTCAAGGTCAAAGGATCAGCCATCTCAGAGAAATCCCACTCGAAGTCGTCACTGGTATTAGTCTGCAGAATTCCTAAAATATCGGGGGTACATATAATTTTGCTAAACTTCTTTCTCAGAGTATAGTTTGTCATTTCCTCGCATTCCACTTGCAAATGGTAGCTTGTTAAGCTAATTTAATATATCCAGAAGGAATTTGATCAATTGTAAGTGTGCTGGTCATACTGAGTGAAAGACTGAGCAGGTGTCAATACCAAATTAGCAAGTTTTCTTGGATTCTTGAAGTCTCAAGTAGTCTGTTTTGATTTGATCATTACACATATCATTTGCAAAGTACATATATGCTTTCTTGGTATCATTTGGAAGCTAATCAAGTGTACTAAGCATATCTGAAGCAAAGGAGGGCTGGAGCAAAGCAGGTTTAGCAGCTTCAACTCAATCTCTTGAGTGCATCCAACCATCTCTCCCAACATCGGGTACAATGCCTCAGTTTAGGTATGATCAAGTAGTCTCGCACCTTGTAATTCGGTGCAAATTGTTTGGCTTCTTCTATCGTTTCACATGCGCTTGCAAATTTCTTTTAGCATTTTCCATAATTTATGCTATAGTGGCATATTTTTGTACATCAACACCTACAAGTTTTGTTGGAGATCCAAACATGTTAGAAACTGAGGTTGGCTTACTATAGTTTTGCTTCAAGGAGGTTTCATTTGTAGCATTCATTTGAAGAAGATCTCTACTTGGACTCTGATTAGGATCAGACATTGGATTATGTAGATGATGCTTTCTTGAACAAACAATGGGATCATTAGTTGGTAGAGGAACTTGCTTTGAAAGATCGGTATTTGAAGGAAGAACTTGATTTGAATGAGTATTTGGATCAGACCATGGAGGAAGATCCCTTTGGGGGATGTCATCTAGGTTAAAGCCAAACCCTAGCTTAGGCTCAACTTGACAAGCAACAACCATGTGGATAGAAAGAGAAACCTCTTTATTGTTGAAATATGAAGCTCAACATGTGATGTTCTAGGATGACATGTATCACTTTTTCATTTCTCTAACATGTATAGTGCTTGTTGGAGTTAGACGTCTGTGGAAGCATGCGAATTGCACAAGGAAGAAGAAGAAGCTTGGAGCACTACACACAATAATGAATGTATTACCACTAGAATGTACAAAGATAAGTAGCCCATTAGGGCAATAGGCATATATAAAGGCCGGGGAAAAAACCTCCTAAAGAGGGAAAAAAGTGCCCCGATAGTCGTAGAGTGTTCACACACATCACTACCTAAATATATCAACAAATCCCCCTAGGAGTGATGCAATGAATAAGGAGTTGGCACTCATATATAAGGAAGTCCCCAGCTATGTGGAATCAATCCAAAAAAAGGAACTAAGCCCAAAGCTTTGCGAAAAGCTTCAAAATTCTCCCTAGGTAGAGTCTTCGTAAAAAGGTCTGCAATGTTCTCTTGCATGGGCACATATGCCAAGCTAATCTCCCCAGTAGAGAACCTCTCCTTGACATAATGATAATGCACCTCAATGTGCTTAGTGCGAGCATGGAACACACGGTTCCTCACAACTGCCAATGCGCTGTGACTGTCAGTGAAGATGGTGGTGGCAGAAGACTCACCAACACCCAAATCAGCCATAAGGTGTCTGAGCCACACACACTCAACAGTCGATGTGAAAGTTGCCCTATACTCAGCCTCACAATTGGAAGTGGCCACAGTAGGCTGTTTCTTGCTCAACCAAGATATACATGAGCTACCAAGCATGAAGCAAAAACCACTAGTGGCACACGAGTGTCATAGCAACCAACCCAATCACTATCAAAAAAAGCATGCAAATCTGGTGATAGTGATCCCCCCTTGGGATAAAACAATCCAAGTAGCTCGGTACCACATGTAGTGAAAGATGCACTTAATCGCCTGCCAATGCTTGACACTAGGGAAATGCATAAACCTGCTCCTCGATGAGATAGCGAACTGAATATCTGGCCGAGTAATGCATAAGTAAATCAAGCATGCAACAGCCTGCTGATAGAGAATAGCATCAAATGCATCTCCAACATCATGACGACTCAATCGTAAACCTATATCCATAGGAGTGGCAATAGGCTTGCAGTCTTCAAAGCCAAAACACTACAATAATGTGTCAATATATTTTGTTTGGACACAAGGCCATTCCACCATCAACTTGCATAAATTGAATGCCCAAATAGTGATGCAAATTCCCCAAATCAGACATCTCAAATGAGACATGCAAATCAGCCTTAAAATCAGCAATATGCATGTCATGAGGACTAGTGAGCAGCATGTCATAAACATATACCACAATGATCAAAAGCACATCATTAGCATGCTTAACATATAAAGTTCTTTTAGTTGGACTATTCTCAAAACCATGTGCAATCAGAAACGGGTTCATCTCATCACAGAGACTAGAGGCAGCCATAGCATAGTAATCTGATGCAAAAGAGGCACTATGAGAACCTGACCAGGTACGATTTGATAGAGGTGCATCTAATTTGCTATCATGCAAAGTCTGCGCCAGCCATTTTGGCATAGTTTTTGCCTGCTCAATATTAGCTCTCTCATCAACAAGTGCATCATGTAAATCTGCATAAAAAATGGAATGATCTGCATCATCACATGAAACTTGCAAAGGCTGAGAAGTTTCCTCATTAGAACCAGCACCAGACTGTCCATTTTTAAAAAGAGGCAGCAAAGTATCATACATGTCTTTAGAGCTAATAGATGTCTCCTTAGTACATGAAAGTAAGGGCTTAATAGCATCTTCCACAAAAACAACGTCACGGCTAACCAGCATGCATTTAGTCTATGGATGATACAGACGATAGCCTTTGCTTTCAGAAGTGTACCCAACAAAGATACATTTTAGTGCTTTATCATCAAATTTTCTATGATTTTGAGACTGCAATTGCACAAGGAAGAAGAAGAAACTTGGAGCACAACACACAATATTGAATGTATTACCACTAGAATATACAAAGATAAGTAGCTCATTAGAGCAATAGGCATATATACAAGCCGGGGGAAAAAACCTCCTAAAGAGGGAAGAAAGTGCCTCGACAATCCTAGAGTGTTCACAGACATCACTACCTAAACATATCAATAGTGGTCGTGGTTGTATATGTTAGAGATACTTCATTGATCTTTACTAGATTTACCTACCGAGAGTGATGGCACATTTGTTTCTTGCCAACTCACTCATTCGTGGACATTAGCATTTTCTTTATGTACTATTGTTTATATATTGTAGTTTGTTGTATTGTTGTTTTAGGTCATTTTTGTACATTCCTTTTATGTAATAGAAGAAGAAGAAGAAGATCATTCTTCCTTGCCTCAATCTATGTGTGTGCTTCTCTTTGATTATGAGAGTATGTGAGTGAGCTCTCTTCCTTATCTCCTTCCTCATGACATGGTATCAGAGCTAGTGTGGCTGTAGAGAGCTCATGGAGAAGGCTGATGGTGAAGAGTATGCAAGAAGGTGTGGAGAAAGTGCAATTCACAAACGACCTTAGATTGCTACAAAAATTGGTGTGACCTCTCTTTCGAGCCCAAAACATGGGGCCCACAAAAAAACAGGTCAAGTTGTAAAACTGTAACTTGCATCGTATTTGGCAACACTGATATATTCCAAATCCAAAATTTCAAGTGATTTCGTGTAGTGTTGATATATGAAAACTATGTTTTTTGAGATCGAACTATCACATCATAGTACGACAGTGTTCAAGAAGAAGTATTGTTTGTAATGTTTTTGTGGTGTTGTAAATGGCTACAAAAATGGCAAATGCGGATGGAATGAGTCAGCTTATGAGCGATAAGATTGACAAGAACAACTTCCATGCTTGGAGATTCAGAATGATGAATTTCCTGATAAAAAAAAGCTATTGGAAGTACATTGAAGGAAAGAATGAAAATGCTACATAGTTACTATAGAGGAATCGGGCTCAGGACCAGCTAAGAGCATATGAGGAATGGAATCGAGGAGCACGAAAGGTAATGTATTGGTTATCTATTGGCATACAAGATAGCATGATTTGGAACATATAAGATGCCAAGACTCTGAAAGAGGCTTGAAACAGTTTGGCCGCATTGTATGAGACCAATACAAAGGCACAAAAATTGCAACTCAAGAATGAGTTGCATACATTGGAGAAAAAGCACCTTTCGGTAAGTGACTACACCCAAAAAATCAAAAGCATATGTGAGTCACTTGCATCTATTGGAGTGAATATAGATGATGATGATAAGGTGGAAGTGTGCCTTCATGGTTTAGGAGCTACATATAAACATCAAACAAGGGAAAATATTCCAAATTTAACTAATCTAGTGCCCATGTTGATTATTGAAGAAAAGAATCTTGGTTAGGACTCGAACTCCCAAAGAAAACCTAGTTCTAAGTAGGTATTCTACTCTGGCAGAGGAAGAGGCAGAGGTAGAGGCTTTGGAAGTGTAAGAGGAAATAATAATAAAGGCCAAAGTCAACATGAGAATCATGTAGGAGGTAGAGGACAATTTTGAGACAGGGGAGCCAAAGAGGTCGTAGAAATTTCCAAAGAAATGATTTAGTTAATGACAGTAAAGGGTGTTGGAATTGTGGTAAACCTCGACACTTTGAACATGATTGGAGGTTGAAAAATCAAAATAATAGAAGGTAGCAAAACAACTATGCATCCACAAGTGCAAGTGTTTCTGCGAGGCTGTTCATGGTTCAACATTATATGATGAATATGATTTCTATTGATGTTTTGAACTGGAATGGAAATGTCTACTATGTTGATTCAGGTGCTTCAAAATCACATGATCAGTCATGCAGAATGGTTTAGTAGTTTGCAAAAATTACTAGTTCCTAGATATATTGAAACAGGTGATGACACATTGTTGATATATTTAGGTAGTGATGTGTGTGAACACTCTAGGACCCCCGGGGCACTTTTTTCCCTCTTTAGGAGGTTTTTTCCCCCGGCTTGTATATACGCCTATTGCCCGAACGGGCTACTTATCTTTGTACATTCTCTAGTAATACATTCAGTATTGTGTGTTGTCCTCCAAGCTACTTCTTCTTCCTTGTACTGTTCGCGTGCTTTCGCAGACGTCTAACTCCAACAATTGGTATCAGAGTAGGTCATCGCTTCATCTAGGGCACCGTCGACACTCCTCTGGTTGCAATCTCAGAATCGCATGAATTTTGGTGAGCATACTCAGCATGTTTTCGAGATCAAAACATCTTCGCTCTGTGGTGCCAAAATCGCGATCTGAGCTCGTTTCGGCCTCCGAACGCACTATCGCAACAGCTTGTGCAAGTTATTTCGTCTTTCTGTGCCAAAGGTATATATCAGTTTTTGTTCGCCAGTATACGCGGCTGCAAGTCTACTACAGGTCTAGCAAAATTTGTCTAGGCAGTTCTGTTCAACTTTTTGAGATATAGTCAATTTTCTGCATCAAGGTATTTTAGTCACCGGTCATGGCTAAAAGCAGTGATGTATTCCGTATGTTGGTTGTTGAGGATACGTTGGATGGTACCAACTACCCGTTATGGGCTTATATGATGTGACATGCGTTGGTTGCAAAAGGACTGTGGAACATTGTGCAGGGTATCAAAAAATGTCCTATCACACCTGCAATTGTTACAACTACAGGTACTGAAGCTGATGTAGAAGGTGTCGAAGATGATGATATTCTGCATATTCTTGTTCGTGCTGCGATTTCTGCTACACCTACTACAGAGCAGATTCATTGGGATGGCAAAGATGCCCAGGCACATGCATTGATAGCTTTTTCTGTCAAACATGCCATTATTCCTCACATTTGCTCTTGCAGAACAGCTAAGGATGCTTGGGATACACTTACCACATTGTACCAAGCTAGGAATGAGGCTCGCGTTGCTTACCTTCGAAAATAGTTGGAGAGTGAGCACATGAACGAAGGTGACTCTATGGATAATTTCCTAACGAAGATCAAAGACTTGAAGGAACAGTTGATTTCTGCACATGAGCTTATACCAAATAGCTCACTTGTGCAGACCGTTCTGAATGGTCTTCCTGATTCATATCAGAGTTTTTCTTCTACTCTTCGGTTGATGATGAAAGGCAATCTGAATGCCTTATCATTTGAGGAGTTAGTCTCTATTCTGTTGAAAGAAGATCAGTCCAGGCAGAACAGGTCCATTATGCGAGTTGCAGATCAAGCTTTCCTGGCTAGTCAGAAGGGCAAAGGAAAATGGATCTCTTCAATTAGTAAGCATAAATATGCTAATTCTACATATTCAAAGAAGGAAGATAAAGATGAGAAGAAATCAAAAAAGCAGAAATTGTTTTGTAAGTACTGTAAAAGGAATGATCATATCATAAAGAACTATCCAAAACTGGCTGCTAAAGAGGCAAAGAAGAAAGAGGCTAGAATGGTTGTTGCAGAGGCCTCTACACCAAAAACAGAGTCTGCTAATCTTGTGCAGGAAGAAGAATGGGCGTTTACTACTGTCTACAGTTTTGACCCATCTTCTAATGAGCAGTGCATGTCTACAGTAGACTCAGATGTTTGGTATTTTGACAGTGGGGCGACCAAAAATATTACCTCGCAGTGTAGTTTATTCTCTTCACTCGAGCCTACCCCTACAGGGAATACTGTTACATGCGCCAACAACTCCTCTTATCTTGTTATGGGAGCTAGTAAGATCATTTTGACTACTGTTGATGGTAGTTCTTTCACTTTGTCAGATGCTTTATTTGTGCCAGGGATCAAGAAGAACCTGTTATCAGTTTCTGCATTAGCCAAGATTGGCTTGGTTGTGAAATTTGTTGATGACAGGTGTACAGTTCATGATCTATCAAATGGCGATGTGATTATTGCTTCTGGTATTTTATGTCGTGGGTTGTATAAGCTCATAGACTATGAAAGATCAGTAAATGATTTGGCATGTGTAGTAAATGATTCTCAGGCTATGTCATATGCAAAGCTTTGGCATGCACGCTTTGGTCATCTGAATTTTGCTAGTTTGCTATGCCTGCAGAAATCTAAAATGGTGTCCTCCTTTCCCAAACTTGGGGCACCTGGAAAACATGTTTGTGAAGGATGTATTTTGGGCAAAATGCAGCGTTCATCCTTTCAAAAAGATGGTTCAGTTCGGGCTACTCAAAAATTACAGCATGTACATAGTGATGTTTGTGGTCCTATGTATATCCATTGAAGGCAAAGTCCAAAGTGTTCATGTTCTTCAAATAGTTTTTGGTTTTGGCTGAAAATATGTCAGCATGTGTACAGTGACGTATACACCTCAACAGAATGGAGTTGCTGAACAAAAGAACAGGTCACTCATGGAGATGGCGAGGTGTGTGGTCAAGAGTCAGGCTTTACCACATAGTTTTTGGTTTGAGGCTATCATGTGTGCATCATATGTACTAAATAGGTATCCCACTAAAGCACTGCAGTCTATCACTCCATATGAAGCTTGGCATGATGACAAGCCATCTGTTGCTCATCTGCGTGTTTTTGGTTGTTTGGCATATGCATTAGTGCCTAAACAACATCGCACAAAATTGCATGATAAAGCAGTAAAATGTATTTTTGTTGGGTATAGTTCTGAAAGTAAAGGCTATCGTCTGTATCATCCACAGACTAAATGCATTCTGGTTAGCCGTGATGTTGTTTTTGTGGAGGATGCTATTCAGCCATTACTTTCATGTACTAAGGAGACATCTGTTAGCTCCAAAGACATGTATGATACTTTGCTTCCTCTTTTTACAGGTGGACAGTCTAGTGCTGGTCCTAATGAGGCAACTTCTCAGCCTTTGGAGGTTTCATGTGATAATGCAGATCATTCCATTTTTTATGCAGATTTACATGATGCACTTATTGATGAGAGAGATGATATTGAGCAAGCAAGAACTATGCTAAAATGGCTGGTGCAGACCTTGCGTGATAGCAAATTAGATGAACCTCTGTCATATCGTACTTGATCAGGCTCTCATAGTGCCTCTTTTGCATCAGATTGCTATGCTATGGCTGCATCTAGTCTATGTGATGAGACTGAGCCTGTTTCATTTGATGAAGCACAAAATTCAAAAAATTGGATGGCTACTATGCATTCTGAATATGATGCAATAATGAAGAATGGTATTTGTTCTTTATGTGACTTGCCTCCTCGCAAGAAGGCCGTTGGCACTAAGTGGGTATACAAGCTGAAGCGTAAACCTGATGGTATAGTTGACAGGTATAAGGCTAGGCTTGTTGCAAAGGGTTATGCATAGGAAAGAGGCATTGATTTTGATGAGACCTTTGCACCTACATGCCGTATGACTACTATTCGGAGCATCTGTGCACTTGCAGCCCATCATGGTTGGAATGTACATCAGTTGGACATTAAAACAACATTTCTGAATGGTGACTTGCATGAAGAAGTGTATGTTTTTCAGCCCCATGGCTTTGTGTAGAAAGGGCATGAAAACTAGGTGTGCAGGTTAAAGAAGGCATTATATGGTTTAAAGCAAGCACCACGTGCTTAGTATGAGAAGATACATGCCTATCTGATTGCACATGGTTTTGAGAACAGTCCAACTGAAAGCACCTTATATGTTAAGCGTGCTAATGATGTGCTTCTGATCATTGTTATCTATGTTGACGACATGCTGCTCACTGGTCCTATTGAGAAGCATAATGTTGATTTTAAGGCTGATTTGCATGCGTCATTTGAGATGTCTGATTTGGGGCATTTGCATCATTATTTGGGCATTCACTTTATGCATGTTGATGGTGGAATGGATTTGTGTCAAACGAAATATATTGACACATTATTGCAGTGTTTTGGCCTTAAAGACTGTAAGCCTATTGCCACTCCTATGGAGACAAGTTTACAATTGAGTCTTCATGATGCTGGAGATGCATTTGATGCTATTCTCTATCAGCAGGCTATTGGATGCTTGATTTACTTATGCATTACTCGGCCAGATATTCAGTTTGTTGTCTCACAGATGAGCAGGTTTATGCATTGCGCAGGATTCAAGCATTGGCAGGCGGTTAAGCGTATCTTTCGCTACTTGAGTGGTACTCGGCTATTTGGGTTGTTTTATCCCAAGGGTGGATCACTACCGCCATATTTGCATGCTTTTTCTGACTCTGATTGGGCTTGTTGCTATGACACTCATGTGTCCACTAGTGGCTTTTGCTTCATGCTTGGTAGCTCATGTATATCTTGGTTGAGCAAGAAGCAGCCTACTGTGGCCACTTCCAGTTGTGAGGCTGAGTATAGGGCAGCTTTCACAGCGATTGTTGAGTGTGTGTGGCTCGGACGCCTTATGGCTGATTTGGGTGTTGGTTAGTCTTTTGCCACCACCATCTTCACTGACAGTCAGAGTGCATTGGCAGTTGCGAGGAACCCTGTGTTCCATGCTCGCACTAAGCACATTGAGATGCATTATCATTATGTTAGGGAGAGGTTCTCTGCTGGGGAGATCAGCTTGGCATACATGCTCACGTAGGAGAACAATGCAGACCTTTTCGCGAAGGCTTTGCCTAGGGAGAAGTTTGAAGCTTTTCGCAAAGCTTTGGGCTTACTTCCTTTTGTGGAGTGATTTCCACATAGCTTGACACTTCCTTATACATGAGTGCGAGCTACTTGTTCACCGCATCACTCCCAAGGGGGATTTGTTGATATATTTAGGTAGTGATGTGTGTGAACACTCTGGGACCATCGGGGCACTTTTTTCCCTCTTTAGGAGGTTTTTTACCCCGGCTTGTATATACGCCTATTGCCCTAATGGGCTACTTATCTTTGTACATTCTCTAGTAATACATTCAATATTGTGTGTTGTGCTCCAAGCTTCTTCTTCTTCCTTGTATTGTTCGCATGCTTCCGTAGATGTCTAACTCCAACACACATCACATCCTATCGATCATACAAGAAACATAGCACTATCTATGGAGGATGGGAAGGTAAAAACATCTTTTTGAAGTGTTGCATGTTCCAAATATAACAAGGAATCTCGTTTCTGTTAGACAAATGGTTGGCTAGGGATTACAAGTTAGGTTCAATGTTGATGGGGCATATGTAGAAGAGTAAAAATAGGGTAGATGATTAATTTCCAAAGGAAACAAAGTGGGTAGGATGTTCACCTTAAATGTGAAAATTCTTGAAATGAATGTAGCCATGTTTGCAAAAGGTGCAAGAGTTATTGCTGATATAGAGATCTGGCATAAGCTAATTGGACATGCAAACTTGCATAGGCTAAAATTGATGCAATCCAAGGAGATTGTCAATGGACTACCAAATTTCAAAGTTGCAAAAATGCAAAAGGTATGTGTAGCATGTCAATTTGGTAAACAGTTAAGAGCATCATTTTTGCATGACAAGCATGTTAGTGACAATGTGCTAGAAATAGTACATACAGATGTTTGGGGTCCTTCAAAGATATCTATGGGTGGTTGCAAGTTTTATATTACTTTCATTAATGACCATACATGAAAAGTATGGGTATATTTCATGAAAGAGAAGATTGAGGTGTTCACTCACTTCCAGAATTCTAAGGCTATGGTGGAAAAGTAGACAAGAAAGTATATTCAGACATCAAGGTCTGATGGAGGACGCCAATACATGTCAAATGAGTTCAACAACTTTCTTAAAAGTCATGGAATTTGACATCAATTCTCATGCACGTACACACCATAATAGAATGTCATTGCTGAATGTAGAAATAGACATGTTTTAGAAATAGAAAGAGCACTGATGGCTGAGAAGAATGTGCCTCATTGTTATTGGGTAGAAGCTATGCAGACTACTATATATGTCATGAAAAAAACTATGATTGATGTTGTACATGAAGTTACACTTGAAGAGAAGTTCATAGGTAAAAATCCAAACTTATCACATATGAAAGTTTTTTGTTGTGTTGCATATGTACATGTTCTAGATGAGTTGAGGATGAAGCTTGATCCAAAAGCAAAAAAATGTATCTTCATTGGATATTCCCTTGAGCAAAAGGGATATAAATGTTATAACCCACTCAGATGACAGGTGAAGGTAAGTAGAGATGTGGTGTTTGATGAAATGTCAAGCTTCTATGGAGATTCCAAAGATGGACTTAATCTTGAACCAAATGACAAAGAAAATGTTGAAAAATCAAATGCAAAATCTAAAGTTTTGAGTGGACAAGATGCATCACCAAGCAGTAGTTCCACCTCAAACCCATGGAGTGGAAGATTTTGTGGAATTTTCAATCCAACAAATTCATCAAATACATCCAAGAAAGGTAAAGAAAAGCTTTCTGTTGGTGGTAGAGCATCTACAAGTTTTGAAGACATTGATGGAGATTCAAGCAGTTCAGAAAAGAGTCTTCATTAGGAATTTGGATTGCCCTCCGTGAAGACTCTAGGAGTAAGAAAGGCACATGTAGATGATACAAGGAGAAGTGACCCAAGACCAAGAAGATATGGAAGGACACAAAATTCGGTGCAGTTATTGATATATGATAGTTACATGGCTCATCATTGTGACTACATGACCAAGGTAATACAAGATGTTGAACCTTCTTGTTTTGAAGTTGCCGTTGGAAATGTAGATTGGAAGAAAGCTATGGATGAGGAGATGGCTTCTCTTTATGGAAATAATACATGGAAGCTGGTTCCATTGCCACAAGGAAAGAAACCCATAGGCTCCAAGTGAGTTTAGAAGGTAAAGCACAATGTTGATGGTAGCATAAGCAGGCACAAAGCACGACTGGTAGCAAAAGGATATGCACAAACATATGGCATTGATTGTGAGGAAATGTTCAGCCCTGTAGCTAAAATGTCTATTGTCAGAATGCTTATTGCATTATCTACAACAAAAGGATGGACTTTGCATCATATGGATGTGAAGAATGCTTTCCTACATGGTGAGTTACATGAAAAATTATATATGAACCAACCATAAGGATATGAAGATTCAAAGCACCTAGAATGTGTTTGTAGGTTGCGAAAGGCTTTTCATGGACTTAAACAAGCCCCTCGTGCTTGGCATGCAAGGATTGCTGATTATTTGACCACCATTGGATTTTCTATGCATGGTGCAGATCATTCACTATATGCAACGAAGGGTGATGATGGCATCACAATTGTGGCTATTTATGTTGATGACTTGATTGCAGAGGTGACAATGAAGCAAGCATTGAAGATGTAAAGCGACTTCTTATGCAAGAATTTGACATGAAAGATAAGAAGAATTAATACAATTGATCCAAGAATATCAAGATGTATTCGCGTGGACATATAAGGATCTCAAGGGTGTGGAACCCTCGATTTGCTCTCATAGAATACCAATGACGGCGGAGGCAAAACCATCGAAATGAGGTCTATGCGGCTAAAATAAAAGAAGAAATAGACAAACTACTAGCGGCAGGATTCATATATGAAATAGAACATATCGAGTGGGTATCGCCCTTAGTAGTGGTGCTTAAGAAGAACGGAAAATTAAGAGTTTGCATTAATTTGGAGAAGGTCAATGCAGCTACTATACGTGACAGCTACCCATTACCCATCACTGACCATCTATTGGAAAGAGTAGCAAGAAAAGAAGTCTATAGCTTCGTAGACGGATTCTCTCGATACAACCAAGTAGCTATTGCTACTAAGGATGAACATAAGACCGCATTTGCGACTGAATGGGGAGTCTACGCTTTCCGAGTGATGCCTTTTGGACTCACTAATGCGCCTGCTACTTTCCAATGATTGATGTGTCATGTCTTCAAAGAATTCCTGAAGAAGAGCATGGAAGTGTATGTAGATGACCTATGTACATATTCAAATCAAAGACAAGACCACATTTCTGAATTGCGGAAGATATTTAATAAATGCCGACAATATAGAGTCTACCTGAACCCTGAAAACTGTGTCTTCATGGTAAGACAAGGGAAGATCCTAGGACACATAGTCTCTAGAAATGGAATATCCACAGATGAAGACAAGATTAAGGTCATTTTGGAGCTTCCTAGACCAAAGAATGTGAAAGAGGTGCAAGCATATATGGGACATTGTGTATACTACCGACGATTTATCCACATGTATGCCATAATCGCCAAACCCTTGTATGGACTTTTAACTCAATTCACATGGACTGAGGAATGCGAGAAAGCATTCAATGAGTTAAAGAAGCGGCTTAGCACAGCTCCAATTCTGAAAACACCGAATTGGAACAAGCCATTTCATATCCATGTAGACGCTTCAAATTACGCAATAGGATGTATCTTAGCTCAGTCGGCAGATGAAGGAAAGTTAGATCACCCAATTGCCTATGCGAGTAGACAATTGAATCAGGCTAAGAGGAACTAAACAACTACGGAGTGAGAAGGATTAGAATGGTCTATGCGGTGAAGAAATTCAGACACTATCTCTTAGCCAACAAATTCAAATTCTTCATAGACCATCAAGCTTTATTGTACTTAGTCAATAAGCCCTGTAACACGAGAAGACTGGTAAGATGGTTTCTACTATTGATGGAGTTCAACTTCGAAGTAATAGTGAAAAAGGGAAATACCCATGTAAGAGCAGATCACCTTTCTAGGGTAACACACGGAGAACCACCAAGTGGAGTACCAGATGAATTGCCAGACACTTACCTATTTAATCTGGAAGTGTGTCCAAATTGGGCAGAGAAACTAATTCCGATACTCACTCATGGCCCACAACACTCAATCAATAAAGAGAGTAAGAAGGAAATTCTACAGTCAAGGAACTTGCACATTATTACGGGAAGTGTGTACTATAAGGAACCCAATGGTGTACTGCTAAGATGTGTTGAGGAGGATGAGCAATTGAAACTGATGGAACAAGCTCATGTAAAAAAATGGAGGACACACAAGGGAACTCATGGAACTATTAGGGAGTTGAAACGATTAGGAGTATACTAGCCTGACATGCCTAAGGATGTCCATGACTATGTAAGTAACTGCGCAGAATGCAAGGAGACTATCCCCGAGGATCATACATCCATACCCTTCTCCACCATAGCACCCAATTGGAGCAAGACATTGGTAAAATTCCTAAAGACAAGTGAACATGAGGAAGGAGTTATCTTGACAAGAAAAAGATCCCTAGAAGAGATGAGCAAGGATTATGTACTCATGGGAAGAAACTTGTTTAGGAGAGGAAAAGGCAACCAATTACAACTATGTGTGCATGAAGGAGAATATTTACCCATATTAGAGACGGCACACGCAGGTGCAGCAAGAGGTCATTTCTCATCTGAGAGAACCGTGAAAATCATCCTCTTTGCGGGCTTGTGGTAGCCAACTTTACATATGGATGCGGAGACCTATGTACGAAGCTGCGAGACATGCCAGAGGGCTAAATACCCAATTCGGAGCGATGACATGCTATTGAGACCTATGATTTGCACCCGAGCCTTTTCTAAATGGGGTATTGATTTCATAGGACCCATTAACCCACCACATGCCGAATATATCATAGTAGCCATCGATTATTTGACAAAATGGGTAGAGGCAAAGGCTACTAGAAAAAATGATGCTCAAACCACAGCTAAGTTTCTTTTTGAGCATATATTCACTCGTTTTGGATTACCAATTGAGATTGTGAGTGACCAAGGAACGCAGTTCATTAATGAAGTAATAGAGTCTCTGATGAATGAATTTTTAGTGATCCATAAAAAATCAGCCCCATACCACCCCCAAGCCAATGGTCAGGTGGAAAGTTCCAATAAAGTGTTATGCACAGTATTGACAAAGATTCTCAATAATGGGAGGCTTGACTGGGACAAACAATTGCATCATGCAATTTGGGCCTTCCGAGTCACGTACAAGACGGCCATTGGAACTACCCCATTCAATTTAGTATATGGACAGAACGCAATTCTACCAATTGATTTTTTGATACCCACCTTGAGAGTAGCCCAGTAGCAAGAATGGATCGGACATGAATTATCCCGACAACTAGACCAAATCGAGAAGCTGCATGAAACTCGGTTGCAGGATGTCGCTGGAATCTATGCGGCCAAGAGAAGACAAAAGGCATATTATGATGCACACATAAAAGACAAAGGACTAAAAGAAGGAGACCTAGTCCTGGTCTACACTTTGAAACAGCATGCCAAGAAGTTACAAAAACGCGGATATGAACCTCTAATCATTAATAGGATCTCTACGAGTGGAGCAGTCAATCTAGCCACTCTGGATGGAGATATTCTTCCTAACTACATAAGTGGATGTAGAGCAAAACGATTCGTGGAGCCTTTGACGGACCAAATGTTGGCACGTCTCGTAGGCGCACAAAATAGGAAGAAAGAGGAAGAACGGATTAGAGAAGAGGCACAGCAAGAAGCCTTGGAACGTATTAAGAAACGGAAAGAGTGGATTAGGCAAAGAGACAAACGGTATCTCCAATGAGAAGAGCCTATCCCCATGGCTAATTACCAAGTCCATAAGTCTGACACGACTAATGCCTACATGTCACAGCCTTATCTAAACCTAGGAATTGGAACAACGGAGTATCTGCTAATAGATGCCTTGATAGACTCAGGAGCAGGACTCAGTTGCATACAAAATGCGGTCATCAGAGATCTTGAAACAGTTATCACACCTACTAAGGCACATATGATAGGAATTGGAGGTCAAGTCATAGAATGCATTGTAGAAGCCATAGTATCCCTCCACCTAGGAAATTCCTCCATGGAACAACGAGTCTTAGTGTGCATAGACGAAGACTTAATAGAAGACTTAATCCTAGGACAAGATTGGATCATTGAGAATGAAGTAAGCATCCACCTCGCGCAAGGGTACATTTCAGCCAAGATAGGGCACAAGGAAATTTTTAGTCTATTAGGGGAGAAGCCCTCACTGAGACCGGAAGTGATCGAAAGTGTGGAAGAATTCAAAGAGGAGCACATAGAACATGATTCCATCCCCAATCTCTCAAAATCAGGTCCGACAAAAGAAGAAAGTTCAAACCCTAAAATGTCCATGGAAGAAGTACATTCATCCTATTCAATTGGTGAACGGCAAGACAATAAGGAGATCAACACTCTCAGAATTTCTCACATGACAAAAGGATCACCAATTTGGAAAACCACCATCAAATACTTGCATCTAAGAAAGGTCAACTTCAAATGGGTATGCAAGGATCAAGGGAAGAAATCAGAGATGGCAACACTGGCGCATAAGGAGAAAAAGGAGGGCAAGAATTCTTCTTCACCAAAATCCGAACCAAAACGACTCTTGCAAGTATGGCTTCCTAGGCCTTTGATTGAAGCTCAACAAGCATGGCAACAAATAGGGATTCCTAAGAAGGTCAGACAAGTAGCCACTCAAGAGATAAGCAAACAGGAGGATGCATTACACCGACACGTTCGGACAACGAAGCCAAGCCAAACTCGTCATAGAAACATGAAGAGAAAAATCTCTATCACTAGGACAACAGAAAGAACAAAAGAAACATGTGCAGCTCGAGTAACCAAAGAGAAGACACGACCTAACACCGCAAAAAAGAAATGGATTTGGAAACCCAAGCAACTGTGAGGAATGGAACACCAGAACACTGAAGAATTTTGTTGCACTCATGACGATTCCAGTGCACCTAAAGTATGCAAAATAGGGCCACATTACAAGGCCAGGCATTCAGCACTTGAAGTACATAATAAAATTAGTGATGCATATCCTCCAATAAGGAATAGGTCATAACTTCAACTTCCTTAGGAATGGACCTACTATGTAAATAAATAAATGCTTCTTCTATACTAATCTTTGTTTTCTTTAAGAAAAGAAAAGAAAAAAAATATATATGCGGTAGGAGATCTTAATTATGCAAAACAAGGGGAACGGAGTGATGCATCGAACGACATGTCACTACAACACACCGCACTAATGTTATGCCCTCTATTGAAGCTAACGCTCTTTTCAATACAAGTGCCGATGGCTTCTGAAGATTCTGAAGCCACAATTCAGGAAGAAGTGATGGAATTCCCTCCACAAAGCGTGACCAAAGCAAATGGACACTGGTTTAGAGAAGATCAACCGGCTGGGGAGTATCTCTTCCTAGTGACCATCAAAATCATGGACACGGATCATCAGTTCCCAATCATGTCCCAAGATTTTAAAGTGGTGCATGAGCTTTCGTCTACAATTGACATCATGAAGAAGGCGGGTATACACAAATATTTTGAATTACCGATCTACAAACCCGACTTTCAAAGATGCATGCAAGTGATGAATACATTACAGCCTGCACTACATGATCCATTGGTGCCAGAAGTCAGAGTCATGGATGCAGTAGGTGAATGGGTCATGATTCAGTTTACAGACGATTTAATTAAAGAAGCTTTTGGATGGGAGAAGGATGGAACGACTGTATTAAAAGAAGAAACTCGAGGGCCGAAGACCAGAACATTTACTGAGATCAATCGAGTCAACATAGAAGAAGAAGTTCGACTAATTCATCAGCACTTCTGCTTTCCTAACATGCATCGATACACTGCTCCTCAGAAGATCATTGTCCAGCTACTATCACATGCCACTAAACAAATTGGAAATCAAATTAATCTGACTCCATACATACAGGAACGGCTATTCGAGGCGAAGAAGCAATGGAATAATAAGAATTTCTTGAACGACAGTGTAGCACTGACCATCCTGATATATCATGCTTTAGATCTTAGAGAGCACCTCCAAGAAATGCCATCATCGACTACTATGGCTAAGTATGCCAAGGTCGCCACAGTCCCAAAAAAGAAAAAAGGAGTCAAGATTGTTGAGGAGGCAGAAACTAGCTCTCAACCCAAAATGAGAGGTACAAAGAGATTAAGGGAGGTAAAGCAAGTAGAAGAAGAAATTCCAACCACGAAAAGGGCACACGTGCTCCCAAAGACAAGAATTGAAGAGCAAAGACCAATTACAGAAGAGGAGTTAACAAAATCCTGTTGATATATTTAGGTAGTGATGTGTGTGAACACTCTAGGACCGCCGGGGCACTTTTTTCCCTCTTTAGGAGGTTTTTTTCCCCCGGCTTGTATATACGCCTATTGCCCTAATGGGCTACTTATCTTTGTACATTCTCTAGTAATACATTCGGTCTTGTGTGTTGTGCTCCAAGCTTCTTCCTCTTCCTTGTGCTGTTCACATGCTTCCGCAGACGTCTAACTCCAACAATTGGTATCAGAGCAGGTCGTTGCTTCTTCTAAGGCGCCGTCGACACTCCTCCGTTTGCAGTCTCAGATTCGCACAAAATTTGGTGAGCATACTCAGGGTGTTTTCGAGATCAAAACATCTTTGCTTTGTGGTGCCGAAATCGCGATCTGAGCTCGTTTCGGCCTCCGAACGCACTATCGCAGTGCTTGTGCAGGCTATTTCGTCCTTTTGTGCCAAAGGCATATACCAGTTTCTGTTCGCCAGTTTAAGCGTCTCGAAGTCTGCTACAGGTCTAGCAGAACTTGTCTGGGCAGTTCTGTTCAACTTTTTGAGATACAGTCAATTTTCTGCATCAAGGTATTTTAGTCACCGGCCATGGCTGAAAGCAGTAATGTATTCCGTATGTTGGCTGTTGAGGATAAGTTGGATGGTACCAACTACCCATTATGGGCTTATATGGTGCGACATGTACTGGTTGCAAAAGGATTGTGGAACATTGTGCAGGGTGTTGAAAGACGTCCTGTTACACCTGTAACGACAGGTACTGCAAATACAGGTGTTGGAGCTGATGAAGATGGTGTCGAAGATGATATTCCGCAGATTCCTGTTCGTGCTGCTGTTTCTGTTGCACCTACTGCAGAGCAGATTCATTGGGATGGCAGAGATGCCCAGGCACATGCATTGATAGCTTTGTCTGTCAAACGTGCCATTATTCCTCACATTCGCTCTTGTAGAACAGCAAAGGATGCTTGGGATACACTTACCACTTTGTACCAGGCTAGGAATGAGGCTCGTGTTGCTTACCTCCGAAAACAGTTGGAGAGTGAGCACATGAATGAAGGTGATTCGATGGACAGTTTTCTTACAAAGATCAAAGACCTGAAGGAACAATTGATTTCTGCTGATGAGGTTATACCAGATAGCTCACTTGTGCAGACCGTTCTGAATGGCCTTCCTGATTCATATCAGAGTTTTGCCTCTACTCTTCGATTGATGATGAAAGGCAATCCGAATGCCTTGTCATTTGAGGAATTAGTCTCTATTCTGTTGCAGGAAGATCAGTCCAGGCAGAACAGGTCCATTATGCGTGTTGCAGATCAAGCTTTCCTGGCTAGTCAGAAGGGCAAAGGAAAATGGAGCTCTTCTACTAGTAAGCAGAAATCTGCAAATGCTGCACAATCGAAGAACCAGGATAAAGATGAGAAGAAATCAGAAAAGCAGAAATTGTTCTGCAAGTACTATAAAGGAAATGATCATATTATAAAGAACTGTCCAAAACTGGCTGCTAAAGAGGCAAAGAAGAAAGAGGCTGGAATGGTTGTTGCAGAGGCCTCTACACCAAAAACGGAGTCTGCAAATCTTGTGCAGGAAGAAGAATGGGCGTTTACTACTATCTGCAGTTTTGACCCATCTTCTCATGATCAGTGCATGTCTGCAATAGACTCAGATGTTTGGTACTTTGATAGTGGGGCAACCAAACATATTACCTCGCAGCGCAGTTTCTTCTCTTCACTCGAGCCTGCCCCTACAGGGAATACTGTCACATGTGCCAATAACTCCTCTTATCCTGTTAAGGGAGTTGGTAAGATCATTCTGACTACTGCTGATGGTAGTTCTTTCACTTTGTCAGATGCTTTATTTGTGCCAGGGATCAAAAAGAACCTGTTATCAGTTTCTGCATTAGCCAAGATTGGCTTGGTTGTGAAATTCGTTGATGACAGGTGTACAGTCCATGATCTCTCAAATGGCGATGTGATTATTGCTTCTGGCATTTTATGTCGTGGGCTGTATAAGCTCATAGACTATGAAAAATATGTGAATGATTCGGCATGTGCAGTTCATGATTCTCAGGCTATGTCAGATGCAAAGCTTTGGCATGCACGCTTTGGTCATCTGAATTTTGCTAGTT
Organism: Ceratopteris richardii; assembly: GCA_020310875.1. Lineage (NCBI taxonomy): Eukaryota > Viridiplantae > Streptophyta > Polypodiopsida > Polypodiales > Pteridaceae > Ceratopteris > Ceratopteris richardii. The sequence continues at coordinate 59,016,585 of CM035417.1, read as the reverse complement.
TGTTACGCCTGCAGAACTCTGAAATGGTGTCCTTTTTGCCCAAACTTGAGGCACCTGGAAAACATGTTTGTGAAGGCTGTATTTTGGGCAAAATGCAGCGTTCTTCCTTTCCAAAAGATGGTTCAGTTCGGGCTATGCAGAAATTGCAGCTTGTACATAGTGATGTCTGTGGTCCTATGCAGACACCCTCTTTTGGAAATTACCTTTACTTCGTGACTTTCATTGATGATTTTTCCAGGCATGCATGGGTATATCCACTCAAAGCAAAGTCCGAAGTATTCATGTGCTTCAAACAGTTTTTGGTTTTGGCTGAAAATCTGTCAGCATGTAAAATGGGCACCCTCCGTTCTGATCGAGGGGGGGAATATATGTCTTCAGATTTTAATGCATTTCTGGCTGAACGTGGGATAAAACACCAGTGTACAGTGCCGTATACACCTCAACAGAATGGAGTTGCTGAACGAAAGAACAGGTCACTCATGGAGATGGCGAGGTGCATGGTCAAAAGTCAGGCTTTACCACATAGTTTCTGGCTTGAGGCTGTCATGTGTGCAGCATATGTACTGAACAGGTGTCCCACGAAAGCGTTGCAGTCTATCACTCCATATGAGGCTTGGCATGACCGCAAGCCATCTGTTGCTCATCTGCGTGTTTTTGGTTGTTTGGCATATGCATTAGTGCCTGAACAACATCGCAGAAAATTGGATGATAAGGCAGTAAAATGTATTTTTGTTGGGTACAGTTCTGAAAGTAAAGGTTATCGTCTGTATCATCCACAGACTAAACGCATTCTGGTTAGCCGTGATGTTGTCTTTGTGGAAGATGCTATTCAGCCATTGCTTTCATGTACTAAGGAGACATCTGTTAGCTCCAAAGACATGTATGATACTTTGATGCCTCTTTTTACAGGTGGACAGGCTAGCGCTGGTCCTAATGAGGCAACTTCTCAGCCTTTGCAGGTTTCATATGATGATGCAGATCATGCCATTTCTGATGCAGATTTACATGATGCACTTGTTGATGAGAGAGCTGATATTGAACAGGCAAAAACTATGCCAAAATGGCTGGTGCAGACTTTGCGTGACAACAAATTAGATGCACCTTTGTCATATCGTACTCGTTCAGGCTCTCATAGTACGTCCTTTGCATCAGATTGCTATGCTATGGCTGCATCTAGTCTCTGTGATGAGAATGAGCCTGTTTCTTTTGATGAAGCACAAAATTCAGAAAATTGGATGGCTGCTATGCAATCTGAATATGATGCTATAATGAAGAATGGTACATGGTCTTTATGTGACTTGCCTCCTGGCAAGAAGGCCATTGGCACTAAGTGGGTATACAAGCTGAAGCGTAAACCTGATGGTACAGTTGACAGGTATAAGGCTAGGCTTGTTGCAAAGGGTTATGCGCAGGAAAGAGGCATTGATTTTGATGAGACCTTTGCACCTACATGCCGTATGACTACTGTTCGGAGCATTTGTGCACTTGCAGCCCATCATGGTTGGAATGTACATCAGTTGGACATTAAAACAGCATTTCTGAATGGTGACTTGCATGAAGAAGTGTATGTTTTTCAGCCCCGTGGCTTTGTGCAGAAAGGGCATGAAAACCAGGTGTGCAGGTTAAAGAAGGCGTTATATGGTTTAAAGCAAGCACCACGTGCTTGGTATGAGAAAATACATGCCTATCTGATTGCACATGGTTTTGAGAACAGTCCAAACTTATATGTTAAGCGTGCTAATGATGTGCTTTTGATCATTGTTGTCTATGTAGACGACATGCTGCTCACTGGTCCTCTTGACAAGCATATTGCTGATTTCAAGGCTGATTTGCATGCCTCATTTGAGATGTCTGATTTGGGGCATTTGCATCACTATTTGGGCATTCAGTTTATGCAAGTTGATGGTGGAATGGCTTTGTGTCAAACGAAATATATTGACACATTATTGCAGCGTTTTGGCCTTGAAGACTGTAAGCCTATTGCCACTCCTATGGAGACCGGTTTACGATTGAGTCTTCATGATGCTGGAGATGCATTTGATGTTGTTCTCTATCAGCAGGCTGTTGGATGCTTGATTTACTTATGCATTACTCGGCCAGATATTCAGTTTGCTGTCTCACAGATGAGCAGGTTTATGCATTGCCCAGGAGTCACGCATTGGAAAGCGGTTAAGCGCATCTTTCGCTACTTGAGTGGTACTCGGCTACTTGGGTTGTTTTATCCCAAGGGGGGATCACTACCGCCAGATTTGCATGCTTTTTCTGACTCAGATTGGGCTGGTTGCTATGACACTCGTGTGTCCACTAGTGGTTTTTGCTTCATGCTTGGTAGCTCATGTATATCTTGGTTGAGCAAGAAGCAGCCTACTGTGGCCACTTCCAGTTGTGAGGCTGAGTATAGGGCAGCTTTCACAGCGACTGTTGAGTGTGTGTGGCTCAAACGCCTTATGGCTGATTTGGGTGTTGGCCAGTCTTCTGCCACCACCATCTTCACTCACAGTCAGAGCGCATTGGCAGTTGCGAGGAACCCTGTGTTCCATGCTCGCACTAAGCACATTGAGGTGCATTATCACTATGTCAGGGAGAGGTTCTCTGCTGGGGAGATCAGCTTGGCATATGTGCCCACGCAGGAAAACATTGCAGACCTTTTCACGAAGGCTCTGCCTAGGGAGAAGTTTGAAGCTTTCCGCAAAGCTTTGGGCTTACTTCCTTTTGTGGAGTGATTTCCACATAGCTCGGCACTTCCTTATACATGAGTGCCAGCTCCTTGTTCACTGCATCACTCCCAGGGGGGATTTGTTGATATATTTAGGTAGTGATGTGTGTGAACACTCTAGGACCGCCGGGGCACTTTTTTCCCTCTTTAGGAGGTTTTTTTCCCCCGGCTTGTATATACGCCTATTGCCCTAATGGGCTACTTATCTTTGTACATTCTCTAGTAATACATTCGGTCTTGTGTGTTGTGCTCCAAGCTTCTTCCTCTTCCTTGTGCTGTTCGCGTGCTTCCGCAGACGTCTAACTCCAACAAATCCCTGGAAGACACACACCGATATACAGAAGGGCAAGTTAATCTAACAGTGTAAGGGCACCATTACCAGTAGGCCCAACAAGACATGGACGCAAAAAAGAGGTTAACCAAGGTACATCGATATAGAGAATTAGGGTTGGTTAATTCAAGCTCCTCTTCATATGCACACGAAGAGCCTGACACCTGCCTATTAAATATGGACAATGGGAGGAACTAAATGAAGTAAACTACAATGCAGAAGAAGAGGGCATAAAGATGAATGAAACCCCCATCCCCAATCAAGACACAGCAGGCAAGGAAGAAAACCAAGAAGGGATACATGTCATCCAACTAAATGCGCATCAGGCAACAACGCCAAACATCCACGCCCTGAGGAATGGAATTAAAGAATATCAACAACCATGACATTTCATGGGAAGGACGGACCAGGGCCAAGAAGTATCCATGAAAAAGTGCAAGACAATACTTGGCAGGTAATAATCCTCTCGCTCATAGTGTGCGGTGGCAGAAAGAATACAGGCTCAAAGCAATACAATAGGGTCAGATATGTGAAGACAAAGACAAATCAGAAGAGGAGTTAACAAAAGCCTTGGAAGACACACACCAATATACAGAAGGGCAAGTTAATCTACCAGTGCAAGGGCACCATTACCAGCAAGCCCAACAAGACATGGATGCAAAAAAGAGGTTAACCAAGGTACATCGATATAGAGAATTAGGTTTGGTTAATTCAAGCTCCTCTTCAGATGCACACGAAGAGCCTGACACCTCCCTATTAAATATGGACATTCAAAGTGAATCCAAAGATGATGGACAATGGGAGAAACTAAATGAAGTAAACTACAATGCAGAAGAAGAGGGCATAAAGATGAATGACACCCCCATCAACCCCAATCAAGACACAGCAGGCAAGGAAGCAAACCAAGAAGGGATACATGTCATCCAACTAAATGATACTTCCAAAATTCAAATCAAAGAGACAATGCTTAAAGGAGAGGGACCACTCAAGAATCCAAAGGAAGAACCAAAAGAAGCTACGGTGGAAGAATCAGAACCCTTCACTCCTATAAGGGTTGTGGCAGAACCCTCCCCCATGGATGTTACATTTCAAGGGAGTGCCACGAAAATTATTGATCTGGACGAAGAAAGAAAAGAACCAGAAATACAACTACAGATCAGACAACCACATAACGAAACTATCCACGTGGAGCACGGAAAGGATGTACAAACAGGAGAAGCTCCAAACATTCCAAACGTGGTTGAATGTCAACATCGCTCAGCTCAAGCCAGTAGTGCAAGATATGATCAGAACTGCTATGGATACACAATAATTGATGCTTGAGGCTGATGAGGCCTATGACCAAGCGATGCAAGAAAAGCATGAACTTCAAGAAATGGGTAAGAACATTTCAGCGCAATTAAGTCTAGTACGAGAGCACCTAACACATAAAGAAAAGGAAGTTCAAGAGGCCAAGCAGCAATGCAAAACTTTAGAGACAGAAAATGAGGAATTAAAAGCACAACTATAGGATTTACAGAAGAAATATGAGGTAGAGAACTTAAGGTATATATGGATGAGGTAGAGAACTGAAGGACCAGAAACAAGGAGCTAATGACAGCCCTTTCGAGTAATCAACCTATAGAGGTTCAAGAAAGGCCAGAACAAGACATCAAGGAAATGGAAGAAAAGATAGCCAGGTATGAAGATCAGCTCAAGCAGGAGCAAGTAGTCATTGCCGAATGGGAAAAGAGGTACATGGATGATATTGCGGCTCTAAGGGCAAAATGGAAAAAGGCTGAGAATAGATATCTAGTGCAATGTAAAGAAGACGCTGATCAACTCGAGGTAGTAGGAGAAGAAATTCAAAAGAATAAGGAAACAATTTTGAAAGCCTAGGAAGAGATTAAGCAAAAAAAGGAAATGATAAAGCAACTCCAGGATTAGCTCGCACAAAAGGCAACGGAGGGGACACCAGTAGTTCCAAAATCCACAGTGGCTACTGAGGAGATTGAGAATTGAGCCGACATGAGAGGGCACTACTGGTGTCCCAGCTTACTGCCGAATTTGAAGATCAAATAATCAAGGTCATGAAGGAAGCTCAAATCGAGAGAAAAAATTTGGAACAGGTATTAAAGCCATTTAACGTACCATATGGCCTCCTCAAAGAGCAAACAAGAGAATATATAAAGACCACGACAAATAAGGAGCCTGACAACAACCTCCAGTTCAGCAATAATGCTTTCAATTATACTCAAGAGGAATTCGAGAAGGCTGATCCTATATGGAGGCGAAAACTTTTGGAAAAGAACCCTACACTGCGGGTACAATGGGAAGCATCGCCATATGCACTTCAGGTGAACCCATCTTTTTGTCGAGTACCCCGCAGACACTCCTAGTCGCAATTTTGGGAAGGACAGCGCCAGGGAAGCATTAATAATCAATGGCTAAATTATCCGCTATTACCCAGTCCACCGCATAATTACCTACCAACAGAAGAATACATGGTGAAAACCATGGAATTTTGGATTGCTCGATATGCGAGTGTACCGGATTTGGCAGTCAACATGACGAATAAGATTTTTAGCATGCTACTCAATGTTATTAAAGTCTTCCAGCATGTGAAATATACATTTTTGAACTTCATCGGCATTACACAAGGATCTGAAGCGCTCATTTTTTATGTTTCCACCATCCCAAGCCGATTAACACTTATGACATACAATTCAAGACTTATGTTTTTGCCGAGCACATATATGCAGACTTTTGAAGAAGCATTTTTTACTGGCTTCTTTGAAATTGATTCAGAAATTGGCAAAAGAAAATCAGATATAGAGTTGAGTAAATAAGACCTTGCCAATGCATCCTTAGCACACCATGTGTTGAGCTTTTCATGTTCTTCCTTGGTTGGTAATCCTCTTGTTTTGAATGAGGGCAATTCCTCATCTCCTGAGATGTATCCATAGAGACTCCTTCCTTGTAAGTAGGTCTTCATTCTTAGAGACCATGCTTGATAGTTGTTCCTCTCCAATTTATCAATAAATGAAGGAAAACCATCTCCCATTTTACCTTGACTTGCTCTGATACCACTGTTGGGAAAGATGGATGGATGCTCCAAGAGACTGAGTAGGTACTGCTAAACCTGCTTTGTACCAGCCCTCTTTTGCTTCAGAGTTGATAATTAGACCTCTTTAGCTTTCCAGTGACACCATAAAATTTCCTATGTACTTTGGAAATGATGTGTGCAATGATTTGATAAAAAATAGATACCTTTGTAGTTCACAAACTCAAGAAAACCTTCTATTTATGTCTTCATACCTGCTGGGTGTTTTGCTTAGTATGACCAGCACAGTAGGAATTGGAAAAATTCCTTTTAAGGGTATCTAATTAGCTTAGTAAGCTACCTATTCCAAGTGGAATGATGTAAAATGATAAACTATGCTAAGAGAAATCAATTTAGCAAGTTAAGCTATACCCCCGACTTTTTAGGACTGTAGCAGAAAATGACCAGAGATCACCTCGATGCAGATCTCTCAAAAATGGCTGAATAGAATGTCTTCAAACTTTTACAGCATGTAGATGACTTCAATCGGAATCCAACAAGCTTTGAATCACTGAATTTGGTGAAGAATTGACCGAGATATGCCCTTCACAAGTTGACAGACTTTTGAGTAGACTAACAGAGAACTCAGAGATGGACAATGTGAATGTATGTATTAATAAACACTTGTATACAACTCCATTGGCATGAACTTCAATACCAAACGGTGTAGAGAGGTGTGGGCTTGAGTGTAAACCTCACACACACTCAAAAAACAGTAATGAGAGGCTCGGGAGTGCCCTTCTCTACCCACGACTTTTCATGTCCATTTTTTATAAGGAATGAGTGAAAGTTTAAATTCAAATTCAAAATTTTGGCTCCCTATGATCAAGCTCCTAAATGCTAGGAGATATTCTTTCAATCAAACAACGAACTTTTTCACGAATCCTTTTGGTAGGTGATTACAAGAGATTCCAAGTCAATTTGACTTTTACAATGAGGTAAAGTGGTAATTAACCACTAGCAATGGTTCCTATGTTTCTTCACATATGTATGATCTTCAAGATATCTTTCAAGCCAAATGTGTAGGCGTGTGATTTACACCAACAAATACTTGGCAGGTAATAATCCTACTGCTGATAGCGTGCGGTGGCAGAAAGAATACAGGCTCAAAGCAATACAACAGGGTCAGATATGTGAAGACAAAGACAAATCAGAAGACCAAAAGTTAGAAAGAGGTAGAGGCTGAAAAGTTGAAGGGAGTGACTAAGAACATCACATTCTTAGTCACTGATGGCATGCGTGGCAGCCCGATTGAATACAGCAACCCAGATTTGTGATGAACGGGATATCAAGGGGCAAACAGAAGCAAAGGACATATTTCGGATAAGATAACCAATTGTCTGACAGTCCTTGTTGCTGCTTCGACCACTGGGTGTGTGTATTCAGAACTCTGAGATGAGCTATGAAGGAGAAGCAAAAGCCTGTCAAGGGACGACAGAGACAAAGAGGGGGAGAGTGTTGTAGAGCAAAGAGGAATGAAAGGAGAGTCCCAAAATTTTCAAATTAATGGGCATATTTTTCTTCTTCAAAGTCTTAGGAAATTCCCTCAAGCCATGTAAATGCACCAGAGGAGTCCTCTAGATGCATAATCCCAAATCATTGTAACATATTCCTTGTAAATTAGTAGGAAATTCACTTTTTAGTTAATAAAGTGCCGGTCTCTTGTCGGAAAGGACCATTTTTAGGGCACATGTATATAAGTCACTTTGTGACTCTTTGTAGAGACTTTTTGCCATTGTGAAGAAGAAGAGCTCGTGATTTTCGAAATTGCTTCTTTCTTGCAGATTTTCATCTTCTCTTTGATCTTCTATGTGTGTGTAATGCTTGGAATGTGTGTGTAGGACTGTTTCTACCCCTCCCCACTGTTTTTGAGCTACTGTAGTGTGTGTGCGAGCTAGTAGAAGTTGTGGAGTGAGCATGATGTTTCCCGCCATTCACTGTTTTGGTCATAACTTGAAGCACGGTTGTCAGAATCAAGTGAACCTACATCCAATAGATGAGTCTTGTCGAGAGCTTCAAAAGGAACTCACTATTGGCCATATTTGGAGTTCCAAGCTGGCAGAAATCCTCGATTTAGTGAAAACTACTATGAGTGGTATCGTGACAGACACTTTCAGTATTTACGTGAGTTAGAGAGGTGGATTAGTCTTTTCTCATGCATGTAAGCTGAACCACTTCATTTTCCATCATGTGTGCACATGTCCTCATACACTTGGTTAGTTCATTTCATCGGATTGACAAATAAGCGTGTGTCAATTCCTCACTATACGCACTTGTGTGGCAAATGAGATTTAGTCTCTTTGGCACAAGTCCTTAAGTCTTCTTGACTTAAGTACACAAGGTTGCTGATATTTTCACTAAAGCACTTGAAGCAGAGAAGCTAAAGAAGTTTCAAAAGATGCTTGGATTACAGGACATGACGTCGAGCTTAAAGGCGAGTGTTGAGATATCAAGCTTAACATGTGATGATCCAGGATGACATGTATCACTTTTTCATTTCTCTGACATGTATAGTGGTCACGCCAGTATATGTCAGGGGTACTTCATTGAGATTTACTAGATTTACCTAGTGAGAGTGATGGTACAAATGTTTCTCTGCATCTCACTCAATCGCAGACATTAGGATTTTCCTTATGTACTGTTCTTTATATATTGCACTTGTTGTATTGTTGTTTTAGGTCATTCTTGTACATTCCTTTTATGTAATAGAAGAAGAAGAAGATCATTCTTCATTGCCTCAGTCTATGTATGTGCTTCTCTTGATTGTGAGAGTGTGTGTGTGAGCTCTCTTCCTTATGTCCTTCCTTGTGACAATTATCAACTATAGAGTTGTGACTAGATAGATGAATATCTAAGGTGCTAACTAGATTAAGAAAATTCTCAATCATTTTATCTAGACCACTATCAAAGTCAATGCATGCGGACTCTGCATCATGAATGTGGTCACCTATACAAGGATCGACATTGATATCCATTATAGATTGGGTTTGGAGGAGGGATGGAATACTGTTTCTCTCTTTTGATGTTGAAGATTGGGCATAATTCTTACTTTTTGCAAATGGTGTATGTCCAACATTGTCACGTGTCCCAAGATCCATATTGTATACAACATCACCATTGTTGGTAATTGTCACAATTGAGGTATAAGAAGATGCTTAACACAATGAAACCATCCATATTAGTGTTTTGGTAGAGGTTTAAAGAGTAAGAAAGAGCTAGATAGTTGATGGATGGCTAGAGTTTAGATAGGTATAGCTAGATAACTATTTAGCTAGATAGATAGTTGAATAGCTATTTAGCTAGATAGGTAGATAACTCAATAACGTTTTACCTATTGGATAGTTATTTAGCTTCATAGGTAGATAATTGAACGACTATTCAATCAACAAGAAACTATTTAGCTAGATAGGTAGATAGTTGGATAACGTTAGCTAGATAGATACTTAGATAGCTATTTAGCTAGATAGGTAGATAGTGGGATAAATTTTTAAATATTGGATAGCTATTTAGCTTCATAGATGGATAGTTGGATAACTATTTAGCCATTGGATAGCTATTTAGTCAGATAATTAGATAATTGAATAACTTTTTAGCTATTCGATAGATCTTTAGCTAGATAGGTAGATAATTGAATGAATTCTTATCTATTGGATAGCTATTTAGCTAGATAGGTATGAGGTCACTGAATATCATTTATAAAATTTAATGGTCATTCACAAGAAGTCTAGCACCTATCATCGAGAAGCAAATGGATAGGCCGAAAGCACTAACAAGATCCCATGTACGGTATTAATGAAGCTTGTAAAAAATAATCATTCTAATTGGAAAAAACAACTTCACCATGTTGTTTGGGCATACTGAGTTGCCTATAAAATGGTACTCACCCTTTTAGATGGTTTTTGGCCAAAATGTTGTGCTCCCATTAGACTTTTTGATACCCACACTCAAGGTGGCACAAGAGCATTAGTGGACTATTCATGAGCTATCTTCATGGATCTATGACTTAGAAAGATTAGATGAGACAAGATTGAGAGCAACCGCAGGCATATATGCAGCAAGTAAGAGACAAAAGTATGAGAGCATAGTCAATCAACATGGGAGATGGATTTCCATCAACAATTGACAAAATGGATAGAAACAACTACCCAACATGGTCTCTAAGGATGGAGGCTTATCTTCAAGGGACGAATCTATTTGGATACACATCTGGGGATGAAGCTATGCCTCAAATGTATTCATTTATTGCCTCAAATCATGAAATTTATGTTCATGTTCTTTCGCATCTCTTAAGTTTGAAATCAAGAAGTAAATATGCAAGAATTTTTTAGCAATAGACCAAGTTGGATTATATATTTCTCATTGAATCTTATATGTTACTCTATAAGTTCATACTATTGAGATAGTTGTTACGTTAATATATGATAAATGTCTACCTCTAATGATTTTCTTTATGAAGAGAATCCAATCATGCATTGACAATAAAATAAATGATTTGTTTTTTATGACTACATGATAGAAGAGATTTGTGAACATGAGGGTGGTTTTCTTATAATTGGGTAGGTTATTAGTCTCATTTAGGCACAATTGTAGTAAGAAATCCTTTTGTTTTATTATTGGGGGTCCTCTTCTACCAATTTTAGTATTAAAGTTCTAAAGCAGGATCCCTACCTTAAATTATCAAATCGAGAAGACATGACGTGGTGTGGAAGTGATGCATTAAAGTGTGCACAATGGAGCGTTCAATTATGTAGCTTAAATATTACAAAAAGAGTTCACATGTTTACTTCTCTCCACTAGCTAACCTCTCACAATGATCCTACACTCTCTATTAATAGTTTTTTGACTAGCTTTGATCGACTTCACATCTAGCATCTCAGATACTTAAAGAATGTCCTAATGCTCATTTCGAGGCTCAGCTACCCAAGATTGAGAACACCTTTGCATGGGCAAAATGGAGCCAATAATTAAACAATTAAGTTTTTATACAAACTTTTAGTGATAAAAATTGTTGTTGGTCATGACATAGTTTTGAGAAAAGTTATTGGGATCTTCTTCTAAATACTACCTCTCCCTCGATGCCTTCTTGTGCTCATGCTTGTACTTGGTACCCACGAACTTCTTCAACCACTCCCATCTCTCTCACTTCTATCACCTCTGATAGACTCTTGATGGGAGGTGTTGTTGATACAATCAACATGGATGCCTCATGCTAGATCTAATTCAACTCATTCTAATTCATTTGCTCTAGGTCTGTATGCATGGGGTAAGATTCAATGCTCCGAGTATTGAATTTTTTCACATCCAAATAGATGTGATAGATTGGTGGGGGTTATAAATAAAAACTTATGAATCATACTACCAAAAACCTCTCCATGCAAGAAGCTACATTCGAAGATTCCCTTCTTTGAAACAATAAATAATGAAAAGCAACAAAGGTAGAATTGAGACAAGGGGAGGACATTCCCAAAATGGACAATAAATAAAATAATGGATAGTAAATAAAATAATGGACAATAAATAAAATAATTCAGAAGTCTTATTAGTAGAAGAATTCTAATTCCTATCCACCAATTTTAGCTTTTTCTTTTCGTTTACTTTGGTGTGCCTACATATGTATGGATGTCAATGTCAATGTTTTTTTCCAAATTTTAAGTCCTATCCACAACGAGGACGTACACGTAATAAAACTTCACCAAATGTATCTTTTTTATCCACAATTTAGTCTAAATGTGCAATAAGAAAATCCATGTGAATAATGTATGTATGTACGTATTGTATGTGTATGTGTATGCACCTATAGTTGAATGAGTATGTGCATATGTACATATGTATGCATCTTTGTATGTATGTGTGCATGCATGTACCTACACATATGGCGATTTATATGTATTTATATGATAGATATCTATAGAGACTTGGAAGTAAATTCTTATAATTTATTCAAGAATGTATTGTGGACGAGAAATATGCCAAAGGAAAAAAATGTCTAAGTGAGAAAAAAAATCTACTGATGATTGCCATTGATAACCTGAATTGAAGAGCTTGTTTACTGATGATTGCCATTGATAACCTGAATTGAAGAGCTTGTTTAAGATATTTGAGGGTCTAGCTAAATATTTCTCTATATTTCTGCACTTAGAATTCCTATCATAGAATCTTTATGGTGCTTCCTAACATTATATTTGTTGCTCTTGATATTGTTGGAGTATTAACCATTTGGAATTATGGTTGTATTCATATTGACTTTTCTTCATTTTTTGACTATGATTTGGCTATTTTCTACTATAGACTATGATTTTTTGTGCTTGATTTGAGTATTGTTTACTAAGACTATGATCTTAGTTGGAGTTTTCTTTGACTTTCTTGAGAATTTTCTTTCTTACATTATTTATCTACACAAATGTTGACAATGTATTTCTGATTAGGTGGTATGAAGCTACTCAAATGTATTCATTCATTGGCTCAAATCATGAAATTTATGTCCATATTCTTTTGCATTATTTAAATTTAGTATCAAGAATGTGCATAATATTTTTTTGGCCATAGAACAAGTTGCATGATATAGTTCATACTTTATGGCATAGTCGTTAATGTTAATATATGATAAATGTCTAGGTCGCATGCTTGTGCTTAATGAAGAGAATTTAATCATGAATTGATAGTCTATGAAAAATTACATGTTCTTGGTGATAAGATGACAGAAGATATTTGTGAACAAAAGGGTGGTTGCATCTACTTGATTACCAACGTCAAGAAGGCCCCTGCCTTAAATTATCAATCCGAGAAGATATGAGGCTGATATGACATGGTGATCAAGCGATGCATGAAAGTGTGCACATGACAAACACAAAGGTGGACACACACACACACATAGAAACACAAAGAAGATCAAAAGAACAATGGAGCATTCATTTATATAACTTCAAGATTACAAAGAGAGTTTCCATGTTAACTTGTTTCTGCTAGCTAACCTCTCAAAATGAGCCTACAAGGTCTATTTAAAGTTTTCTTTACTAGTTTCAATTGGTTTCACATCTAGTGTGTGACATAGTTAAAAATATAGGTCCTAATGCTTATTTCAAGTATCAAACAAGCTTTAAGAATTACAAAAGTTTGTACACTTGTTTGAGTAAAACCACAGAAGATTGAAAAATCCTCGATGTGGACAAAAACGGAACCAAGAATTACAAAACTAGGTTTTTATATGGAATTATAGTGATGAATGTCATTGTAGTTCATGACCAAGTTTTGAGAAAAATGGTTGGGGGTTTCTTCTATACTACATCTCCTCCAATGCCACCTTGTGCTCGTGCTTATGCTTGGTCCTAAAGAACCTCTTCCAACGTTACCCTCTCTCATTTAGATGCAAGTGACTCACATATGCTTTTGATTTTCAGGGTGTAGTCACTTATCAACATGCCCTTTTTCTCTAATGTATGTAGCTCGTTCTTGAGTTGCAATTTTCATGCCTTTGCATTGGTCTCATACAAAGTTACCAAACTATTCCAAGCCTCTTTCAGAGTCTTGGCATCATGTATGTGTCCAATCATGCTATCTTGTATGCTAATAGATAGCTAATACGTTACCTTTCGTGCTCCTTAATTCCATTACTCATATGCTCTTAATTGGTCTGTAGTCGAATTCCTCTCTAGTAAATGTGGAGAATTTTCATTCTCTCCTTTGGTGTGCTTCCAATAGCCTTTTCCCATCAAAAAATTCTTCATCCTGAATCTCCAAGCATGGAAGTTGTTCTTGTCAAGCTTGTCACTCATAAGCTGACTCATTCCATTTGCGTTTGCCATATCTACGGCAATTCACAATACTACAAAACACTACAAGCAGCACTTCTGCTTGAACACTATTGCACTATGACGTGACAATTCAATCTCAAAAAAACATAGTTTTTGTGCATCAACAATACAGAGAGTCACTCGAAATTCTAGATCTAGAATATATGAGTGTTCTCAAACAGGATGCAAGTCATAGTTTGCAAATTGACCTAGTTTTTTGTGGGTTCCACCTTGGGGGCTAAAAACAGAGGTCGAGATGGCTCCAAAACAGAGGTCATTTGTGAATCGTGGTTTCTCCATGCCTTCTTGCATCTCTTCACCATTGACCTTCTCCACGAGCTCTCTATAGCCACATTGGCTCGGATACCATGTCACGAGGAAAGAGATAAGGAAGAGAGCTCATACATACACTCTCACACTCAAAGAGGAGCACACACACAGATTGAGGCAAGGAAGAATGACCTTCTTCTTCTTCTATTACGAATGTACAAGAACGACCTAAAATTATGAAAGAAATCATGTGAGATATTCTAATTCTCTTCAAGCTCACATGTTCAAGTACAAAATTGGGGTTTGTATGCAGAAACGTAGTGATGAACATCACTATTTGAATAGAAATGAATATTTAAGAGGAAACGTGTGGAGGCCCTCATGTGTTTCCATGTCTCTTGTGTTAGGTTGTTCTCAATCTTCTCTGCTAAAACCACCCTCCCTCTAGCATCTATCATCCTTGACAGACCCTTTGTGCCATGAGAGTTGAGAGTTGTAGTATTTTCATCAACTTGGATGTAGTGAATCATATCATAGGCAAGCTTATCCTAGCAAATGGATCTTGGTGTGGGTGCTTGGGGTTTCTCGAGATGGTCAAAATAAGTGTTTTGTTCACAAACAAAGAGCTAGAACAAGTCCTTCAATTACAAAGTGAAGATCTTCGAGTGTTTTTTATTTACCACTAAGAAATACACACACATACATGTAATATACATACATACATATATACATACACACATCATTACATATGTACATATGCACTTATATACATACATACATACATACATACATCTATATGGCCATATGTGTAGGTACACACATGCAAAGATGCATACATATGTACATAATGTAGATGCTCTCATTCATCTATATGTACATACACATACACACGTACGGATGTATGCATGCCTAGATATGTATGCATGTGCATACATAGATTATACCCATGGGTTCTCTTGTTGCACAGTTAAACCAATTTTGGATAAAAAAGAAACATCCGGTGAATTTTAATCACATGTACATCCTTATGGTCGATAAAAACAAGAAAGAAAACGGAAAACAAAAGTCATTAAAAAAATTGTTGGATAGGACTTTTGATCACATAGGGTTTTTTTTCGAAGAAGGATTAAAGTCTTTGATAGTATATTTTTCTTTGCAAAATGCCCATTTTCCATCTTGCCTTGCTTCTTTGATTTTATCAACATTATATTCATCATCTATTTTGATAATTTCCTCTTTTTTCCAACTGAGGTAGAGGCCCCTTGTCTCAATTTCTTCATTATTTATTGTTTGAAGGAAAGGATTCTTAAAATGTGGCTTCTTGTGAGAATATTTCTTTGGTAGTATCATTCTGAAGTTTTTACCTCTAGCCCACCAAAGTATTGCATCTATTTTCATGTGATAGAATTTAGTACTCAGATCACTATTGCTTACGCCATGCAGATGCACCCAAAGCAACTGATCGGCAATGACTTGAAGTAGACGTAGCACGAGGCATCCATGTTGATGAGCACACCATCACCTTGTAACTTCTTTAGAACTATATGGACAATACCTTCCATCAAGAGTTTGTTAGATGCAAGGCATCTCAAGAGACTTAGGATGCTCTAAAGACTTTCTTTTTTGCTAGTACAAAAGCAATGAAGAAACATCTTTGGAATGAGTTCAATCAGATGAAGAAGACTCCAAAACAAACCATCATTGAGTTTTTTACAAAGGCCAAGGAGGTTACTGATCAATTGGCATCCATTGGAGAGTTGATTGAAGAAGAGGCCATCATGAGGCAAATTCTCAATGGGATTAGAGGTGACAAGGAATGGCAATCTTTCACTATTGCCTATGATCTCATCATGGATGTGCAAACTCCTGACTTCAATATCTTTTTTGGACAACTCTTCAATCAAGAGGCCAACAATAGCATAAAGTAAGGTAACTCCTATCATGGTAATTCAACTAGTGCTCTATATGTAGATAATAAGGACAAGACGTTGAAAGAAAAGAAGAAGGAAGAAAGATGAAGAGAAGATTTCCCAAGCCAACTTTGTAGGCAAGAGCAAGTGGAAAGGGAAGAAGAAAGGACTAAAGCATGAAAAGACCAAAGGCTAGAATGTTCGAACTTGTGCCATCTGCGATAAGACCAACCACACCACCTAGACTTGTTGGCTCAATGGAAAGACCCAGCAAGGAAGTGGAAGAGGTGGATATGGTAGAAATAGAGGCAAAGGTGGACACAACTTCAACAATAACAATAGAGACCATAACATAATGGACTAAGTTATTCATGGACTTAACCAGTTGAGTAGGCCTTAAGGTCGTAGGGTGTTCTCTCAATCTTGAAAAGGGAAACTCATACAGGCCTCTTTAATGTCTTGGAACTCTATGTTGATATATTTAGGTAGTGATGTGTGTGAACACACTAGGACCGCCGGGGCACTTTTTTCCCTCTTTAGGAGGTTTTTTTCCCCTGGCTTGTATATACGCCTATTGCCCTAATGGGCTACTTATCTTTGTACATTCTCTAGTAATACATTCAGTCTTGTGTGTTGTGCTCCAAGCTTCTTCTTCTTCCTTGTGTTGTTCACGTGCTTCCGCAGACATCTATCTCCAATAATTGGTATCAGAGCAGGTCATCGCTTCATCTAGGGCACTGTCGACACTCCTCCGTTTGTAGTCTCAGAATCGTACGAATTTTGGTGAGCATACTCACGGTGTTTTTGAGATCAAAACATCTTCGCTTTGTGATGCCAAAATCGCGATCTGAGCTCGTTTCGACCTCCGAACGCACTATCGCAGTGCTTGTGCAGGCTATTTCATCTTTTTGTGCCAAAGGTATATACCAGTTTTTGTTCGCCAGTTTAAGCGTCTCAAAGTCTGCTACGGGTCTAGCAGAACTCGTCTAGGCAGTTCTGTTCAACTTTTTGAGATACAATCAATTTTCTGCATCAAGGTATTTTAGTCACCGGCCATGGCTGAAAGTAGTGATGTATTCCGTCTGTTGGCTATTGAGAATAAGTTGGATGGTACCAACTACCCATTATGGGCTTATATGATGCGACATGTTTTGGTTGCAAAAGGATTGTGGAACATTGTCTAGGGTGTTGAAAGATGTCCTGTTACACTTGTAACAATAGGTACTACAAATACAGATGCTGGAGCTGATGAAGATGGTGTCGAAGATGATATTCTGCAGATTCCTCTTCGTGCTGCTGTTTCTGTTGCACCTAATGGAGAGCAAATTCGTTGGGATGGCAAAGATGCACAAGCACATGCATTGATAGCTTTGTATGTCAAACGTGCTATTATTCCTCACATTCGCTCTTGCAGAACAGCAAAGGATGCTTGGGATACACTTACCACTTTGTACCAGGCTAGGAATGAGGCTCGTGTTGCTTACCTCCGAAAACAGTTGGAGAGTGAGCACATGAATGAAGGTGATTCTATGGACAGTTTCCTAACGAAGATCAAAGATTTGAAGGAACAGCTGATTTTTGCTGATGAGGTTATACCAGATAGCTCACTTGTGTAGACCGTTCTGAATGGTCTTCCTGATTCATATCAGAGTTTTGCTTCTACTCTTCGGTTGATGATGAAAGGCAATCCGAATGCCTTATCATTTGAGGAGTTAGTTTCTGTTCTGTTGCAGGAAGATCAGTCCAGGCAGAACAGGTCCATTATGTGTGTTGCAGATCAAGCTTTCCTGGCTAGTCAGAAGGGCAAAGGAGAATGGAGCTTTTCCACTAGTAAGCAGAAATCTGCAAATGTTGCACATTCGAAGAACCAGGATAAAGATGAGAAGAAATCAGAAAAGCAGAAATTGTTTTGCAAGTACTGTAAAGGAAATGATCATATCATAAAGAACTTTTCAAAACTGGCTGCAAAAGAGGCAAAGAAAAAGGAGGCTGGAATGGTTGTTGCAGAAGCCTCTACACCAAAAACAGAGTCTGCTAATCTTGTGCAGGAAGAAGAATGGGCGTTTACTACTGTTTGCAGTTTTGACCCATCTTCTCATGACCAGTGCATGTCTGCAATGGACTCAGATGTTTGCCAGTACTTTGACAGTGGGGCGACCAAACATATTACCTCGCAGTGCAGTTTCTTCTCTTCACTCGAGCCTGCCCCTACAGGGAACACTGTCACATGCGCCAACAACTCCTCTTATCCTGTTATGGGAGTTGGTAAGATCATTCTGACTACTGATGATGGTAGTTCTTTCACCTTGTCAGATGCTTTATTTGTGCCAGGGATCAAGAAGAATCTGTTATCAGTTTCTGCATTAGCCAAGATTGGCTTGGTTCTGAAATTTGTTGATGACAGATGTACAGTTCATGATCTGTCAAATGGCGATGTTATTATTGCTTCTGGCATTTTATGTCGTGGGTTGTATAAGCTCATAGACTATGAAAGATCTGTGAATGATTCGGCATGTGCAGTTCATGATTCTCAGGCTATGTCAGATGCAAAGCTTTGGCATGCACGCTTTGGTCATCTGAATTTTGCTAGTTTGCTACGCCTGCAGAAATCAGAAATGGTGTCCTCTTTGCCCAAGCTTGAGGCACCTGGAAAACATGTATGTTAAGGCTGTATTTTGGGCAAAATGCATCGTTCCTCCTTTCCAAAAGATGGTTCAGTTCGGGCTACGCAGAAATTGCAGCTTGTACATAGTGATGTCTGTGGTCCTATGCAGACACCCTCTTTTCGAAATTACCTTTACTTCGTGCCTTTCATTGATGATTTTTCCATGCATGCATGGGTATATCCACTCAAAGCAAAGTCCGAAGTGTTCATGTGCTTTAAACAATTTTTGGTTTTGGCTGAAAATCTGTCAGCATGTAAAATGGGCACCCTCCGTTCTGATCGAGGGGGGGAATATATGTCTTTTGAATTTAATGCATTTCTGGCTGAACATGGGATAAAACACCAGTGTACAGTGCCGTATACACCTGAACAGAATGGAGTTGCTGAACGAAAGAACAGGTCACTCATGGAGATGGCGAGGTGCATGGTCAAGAGTCAGGCTTTACCACATAGTTTCTGGCTTGAGGCTGTCATGTGTGCAGCATATGTACTGAATAGGTGTCCCACTAAAGCGCTGCAGTCTATCACTCCATATGAGGCTTGGCATGACCGCAAGCCATCTGTTGCTCATCTGCGTGTTTTTGGTTGTTTGGCATATGCATTAGTGCCTGAACAACATCGCAGAAAATTGGATGATAAGGCAGTAAAATGTATTTTTGTTGGGTACAGTTCTGAAAGTAAAGGCAATCGTCTGTATCATCCATAGACTAAACGCATTCTGGTTAGCCGTGATGTTGTCTTTGTGGAAGATGCTATTCAGCCATTGCTTTCATGTACTAAGGAGACATCTGTTAGCTCCAAAGACATGTATGATACGTTGATGCCTCTTTTTACAGGTGGACAGTCTAGTGCTGGTCCTAATGAGGCAACTTCTCAGCCTTTGCAGGTTTCATATGATGATGCAGATAATTCCATTTCTGATGCAGATTTACATGATGCACTTGTTGATGAGAGAGCTAATATTGAGCAGGCAAAAACTATGCCAAAATGGCTGGTGCAGACTTTGCGTGACACCAAATTAGATGCACCTTTGTCATATCGTACTCATTCAGGCTCTCATAGTGCCTCTTTTGCATCAGATTGCTATGCTATGGTTGTATCTAGTCTCTGTGATGAGAATGAACCTGTTTCTTTTGATGAAGCACAGAATTCAGAAAATTGTATGGCTGCTATGCAATCTGAATATGATGCTATAATGAAGAATGGTACATGGTCTTTATGTGACTTGCCTCCTGGCAAGTCACATACAAAGTGGGTATACAAGGTGAAGCATAAACCTGATGATACAGTTGACAGGTATAAGGCTAGGCTTGTTGCAAAGGGTTATGCGCAGGAAAGAGGCATTGATTTTGATGAGACCTTTGCACCTACATGCTGTATGACTACTGTTCGGAGCATTTGTGCAATTGCAGCCCATCATGGTTGGAATGTACATCAGTTGGACATTAAAACAACATTTCTGAATGGTGACTTGCATGAAGAAGTGTATGTTTTTCAGCCCCGTGGCTTTGTGCAGAAAGGGCATGAAAACTAGGTGTGCAGGTTAAAGAAGGCATTATATGGTTTAAAGCAAGCACCACGTGCTTGATATGAGAAGATACATGCCTATCAGGTTGCACATGGTTTTGAGAACAGTCCAATTGAAAGCACCTTATATGTTAAGCGTGCTAATGATGTGCTTCTGATCATTGTTGTCTATGTTGACGACATGCTGCTCACTGGTCCTATTGAGAAGCATATTGCTAATTTCAAGGCTGATTTGCATGCCTCACTTGAGATGTCTGATTTGGGGCATTTGCATCACTATTTGGGCATTCAGTTTATGCAAGTTGATGGTGGAATGGCTTTGTGTCAAACGAAATATATTGACACATTATTGCAGCGTTTTGGCCTTGAAGACTGTAAGCCTATTGCCACCCCTATGGAGACAGGTTTACGATTGAGTCTTCATGATGCTGGAGATGCATTTGATGCTGTTCTCTATCAGCAGGCTGTTGGATGCTTAATTTACTTATGCATTACTCGGCCAAATATTCAGTTTGCTGTCTCACAGATGAGCAGGTTTATGCATTGCCCAGGAGTCACACATTGGAAGGCGGTTAAGCGCATCTTTCGCTACTTGAGTGGTACTCGGCTACTTGGGTTGTTTTATCCCAAGGGGGGATCACTACCGCTAGATTTGCATGCTTTTTCTAACTCCTGTCAAGGGATGTGTCTACCCTACTTGCCCTTTGTTCATGGTAAGTTGTAGTCTGATAGGTTTTGGTGCTTGTGGGAGTTTTGTCCCTCCTTACTCTTAACAGGTTGTGACCACCCGTAGTTGCCAGTCAGTGTCCAAAATTTTTGATGCATTCGTAACAATTGGTTGATTCTCTTTTTGCATTATTGATTCTTGTTGTACTACATAAACTTGTAAGTTGGTAAGACCATGGTGTAAAGGTCAAGGTGTTTCCTTACTTTCATACTAATCTTATAACAGGTTTCCAAAGGATCTATTGCAGGCTCTGTCGGGTATAGGACTTGTTTCCTTTTTCACCTGCATTTCCATTGCAAGAATTGGGTATTACAAACTGTGGCATCATATGGTTGAAGTAGGTGACTACACCATTCAGGGATTGTGCCCAAACTTCTTGCTAAAGGAAATTGTAGTGTCTATTTCATGCCGAATACTGTTGTAGGCATTCTATGAGCTACAGGATCTCTTGGTCTTGCAAAGGTTCCAATTTAAAACTGATTATGTTTGTAGCATATACATAAATTTTGAGTTCATGAACTTGGTTTCCTGAATGATGTTTTGTATGACTTGGAATTGGGAAAGTTCAGGAATAGCTGCAGTGCTTGAGGGGTGGTCTTTGGATTATTGTTCACTTAAAAGAATACTCTGAATCTAGATGGCCTTTTATAATTATGTCCAAAAAGGATTCCGTCTGAATTGGGTCACATATTAGTTGTTTGTATGCTCAGGACTTGGTCAAATAATTCTATCTTATGCTGATGACTCCTCTGGTTGATCTTGTATTCTCATGATCACATGAACACATGCAGGTCAATCATCAGATGCATTACAAGAGCAATGTTTATGTCATGTTTTTGAGCTAACACAGTTAGGATTGTTAGCATGGTAAAGAATCAAAAGAATGTTTGGAGGTCAAGGAATGTGAGATTGTTTTTGCCAGGAAGAAATTCTCTGGTTTTACAATGAACACACACAGAACTTAGCATTGATTCTTCTTGACTCCTATAGATGCTCTCTTGTGAATGATGGCTCGCATTCCAGATGTGTTTTTATCCAGTCATCATCTTAGCCTTGAGACTAGCAATTTCTGAATTAAATGAAATAAGTGTTTCATTACAGGCCTGCACCTATTGAACTGTTGTCGTTCTTCCCCCTGTTAGATGATGTGACACTATAATTTGTAGGAAATTCTCTTGATGACTCAAAGGTTTTTTAACCCTTGACCAAGCATGTCTACTTAGCAAAGAATACAACTGAATTTTGTGCTCACTTTTTGCTCAGTGGTTGTCCACATAACTAAATGATTAAGATTAAGTGCTTGTGACATGGCAAAACTATAAGGGACAGCTTTTGGGTTCTTGATTGTTGGATTGCAGGAGTTGCTAGCTCTCCATGTGGACTTGTCTCTGGAAGAACCAGTCCTATAGGATTTGATGTCCCCTGATGTGGAAACTAAAATTAACATGAAAGTTTATCTCATTACAAAATGCAGTCTACTTGCTCTTTTGTATGTCATTTCAGGTTTGGGAGCTGCTGGTGAAGGCATTACCAAAGACTGCATAGTGGGAGGAATGCTGGGCAGACTGCCCCCCAAGGGGATTGTGTCGCTCAGCTCTAAAGACTGAAGATTTGCAGATTGAAGAAAGGACTGATGGCTTGCAGATTTGAAGATTAGGCAGAGCTAAAGAGTTGCTACTTGAAGCTTTGCAGATTGAAGAATTGCAGATTTTGAAGACTTGAAGATTTTTAGACTTGAAACTCTACCTTGGGTTAGTTCAGCTATATATGCTCTTCTCTTAGCTTTGTCGAGGATGACAAAGTCAAGGAGGGGGAGGAGTGTTGCTCTAAGGCTTGCCCATAATTTTTCTCATGCTATGGCATCCTTTAGCCCTCATGAAAATACCTTCTTTTTGTAAATTAGGAGATGTCCATGTGAACACTCTCCTAAAACCACTTTTTGATATTTCCTCTAGTCTATGGTATTGAAGCCTTTTTTTGAAAACTCCTTTTTGCTCAAATACCAAAATCCCCACGTAGAAATCTCACACGCTCTCTCTCTCTCTAGGTGGTTAGTCCCATATCACATAAAGATTCTCTTTTTGATTTAGCACATGTGGTCTTTTGACCACATGTTTTTATTCACATATGCCTCTCTTCTCTATATAAAGAAGAGCCTCATTTGTAAAAGGGAGGTCCCTTGGCCATGGCCTTGGCCTCCATTTTGGTAATGGAAGAAGGTGTCTCTACTCTCTTGTTTCCTTGTGTGCAAGGTGATGATCTTGGTGTATGGATTTGCATGTGTGTGTGCATGGTTGGGAGGATGTTCCCCTTTGCTCCTTGTGACGTTGACCATTGTTGCCATTGCTCCATGAGCGTGGGTGAACCTCTCCTCTCATTCTTTGCCCCAACTTGGAGAAACCTTTCACTTCCATGTGAGGCGGTTAGGGTTGTTGTTCCCCATTTCTCAACAATTTCATCGACTTCTTGGGCACCCAGATAGATTTACTTTCTCAACAGAGGTTTTAGGAGTCCTCTTATTAGTATGATGTCGTTGATTACTAATAGGTAGTTGAGACAGTTGTCGCGACTTGGCTACAATCGGCAGCTCGTCTTTTTGCACCCACATTCGTTTCACTGGCTGAGTTGTTCGGCTTTGCGCGTTCTTTTGGTCTCCCACATAGATAGTCTTCAGTAATTGATCTACCCTTAGTTGCTGCCTCCTTCTGGCCTTTGGAAAAGAAGGGAGTTCCGCCAATGCCTTGACTTTTCTATTGAGATCTCCATTCCTCTGCATCACATAGCCTTGGACAAGAACAGCATGGTCAACTTCATGTGTACCCCTGGAGGGACCAAGAGTCTGTGCCTTTCCTAGTTCTTGGAGTGCTCCATTACCTAACTCAACGGTAATTCTACTCTGATTCACCCATACCTGAAGAAGTCCACTTCTTAGGTTTAAGTTGACTGCTTGGTCATAGATCCAGTCTTGACCCAAGACAAGAGGTTCAGTGAGGTCCTCATCTTGACACACTAGTACTCTGACTGTCAATACTTCGTCTTGAATGGAGATGGGAAGATCCACCTCGCCCAGGCAAGGGGTTTCCACACCTCCCAATCCTATGAGATATGCTTCTATAGGATTGACAGTTAATTTCAACTCTTGACAATAAGACAATTGAACAGCACTAGTGGCTGCACCTGAGTCAATCAAGGCTCTTACAGTCCTTGCACTTTTTCCTTGTCCTATATCTAAGGTTATAAAAGGACGTCGATCAATTATCCTATGAGAGCTAATACGTGAAACGTCACACATAGCCATGTGATATCCTTGGTCTGCGTCGGCCTCTGGCCTAGGTTGCTCTCTACCTTGTCTTCTTAATTTCATTCTCCGTATGCGCTCTAGGGCTTCTGCTTGAGCTTCTTCTCGAATTCGCTTTTCTTCTTCTTTGCGTTTCTTAGCAGTGTTGAGTCGACTTAGCATTTCCTCTGTGAGAGGTTCCTGATACAACTTGACTCTGCATCCACTAATGTAACTTGGAAGAACATCGCCTTCTAATGTGGCTAGCTGCACTGCTCCACTTGTTGAGATTCTATTAATGATCATGGGTCCGTAGCCTCTCTTCTCTAGTTTTCTCGCATGTTGTTTCAACGTGTATACTAGTACTAGGTCGCCTGCCTTCAAACCTTTATCCTTAATGTGGGCATCAAAGTATGCCTTCTGTCGTTTCTTAGCTACATATATCCCTGTAGCCGCCCTCAGTCTTGTTTCTCCTAATCGTTCAAGGTCAAAAAGTCTAGAGGAGAGTTCGTGACCCGTCCATTCATGCTCTTGTGCCACTTTCAATGTAGGTATTAAGAAGTCCAACGGTAGCACTGCATTTTGACCAAATACCATCTGAAAGGGGGTGGCTTGGAGTACCGTTTTGTAGGCGACTCGGTATGCCCAAACAGCATGGTGCAGCTGTTTGTCCCAATCAGAGCGTTTATTATTCACTAACTTGGTCAATGTTGATGTATGAAACACCACAAGAAATGAATTAATGTGACACTAGAACACCTCTATGGTCACCATTAACTCATTGCCACTCCAAACTTTGAGAAATGATAGCCTAAAGTGAGAACTTTGCTTCTACAGAAATTCCTAGTCACCGAAATGACATACCTTCAGTATTTTGCTAATTTCTCCTAGCTCAAGTATTATTTTTCCATGAAACTTTATAGGCTGAAACTAGAAGAGTAGAGCTTTCCAACAAGCTATCATATGCATCAAACGGATCTCTAGAACTCAAGTTATGGCTCTCACAAGATGACCCTGTATGACCTTCCAAAACTGGAAATTTTACCTGTTTTAGTAAGAGCGCCTGTTTAAAATTAGAATTCGATGCCTAGCATCGACTTGCAACAAGAATTCGATGCCGGGCATCGACTTGGGATGTTTTTGGCCACTTTTCAGCAAGGATTCGATGCCGGGCATCGACTTCCCGCATAAAACCTTGATCTTTTGGACACCAAAACTATAGGTGATTTCATGCACACTTAATATATGACTTATCAACTAGAATTTGATGCCAGGCATCGAGTTGCTCCAACAACATCATGTTTTCAAAACACTTCAGTACTGAATGAAAAATATAGATGAAAAATATGACTTATCAGCAGAGATTCGATGCCAGGCATCGAGTTGCTTGGAAAACTTGATCTTTGTAACTCATCACACAGTAGGTAATCATGGAGATGATGGAGAGAGGCTCATACACAGAACTTTACTCAGTTCTTCTCATAACTATAAAAAACTCAGAAGTTTTACAGATGCTTTCTCACTCAGAGAAGCCCGACTATACTCAGTCGTATAAAATGAACTCCTTCTTCTACTTCTTCTCTCTATTCTCTCTCCGTGTCAATTGATACAAACTAACTTATATGGATTTTTGTATTCTCGTGATTTTACAAAACTTCTAGAACTAAAGTGAACTAACTTTACAAATATGATACACTTCTGAATTTGTCCCTTCACATAGGCATGGTGTTTTCTTCCTAAGATTTGACCTTCAAATATATGTCCAATTAGTGATTGTTTCTCCAACAGCTCCCCCTCAATCACTAATTGGCATTCCCTGTTTCTTCATATCTTCTTCTTTTCTTTTACTCCTGCCATGCTTTTGAATCTGCTGGTCTTCACACCATCCAAGCTCTTTGTCATTATGTCTGCTAACTGATCTTTAGTAGAAATGTACTCCACTTCAATCTCCTTCTCCATTACCTTTTCTCTGAGAAAATGATACTGTATCTCTATGTGCTTTGTCCTTGCATGAAATACTGGATTTGCTGCAAGATAAAGTGAACTCATATTATCTCCATGTATTGTAGGTGTACCTTGATCAATGCCTAAGCTCTTGAACAATGTCTGCATCCATATGACTTCCTTAGCTGCTTCCACAAGTCCTTTGTACTCTGCTTCAGTTGATGATAATGCTATTGTATGTTGTTTCTTTGAACACCAACTTACAAGCTTATCACCAATATATATCATGTAACCATGAGTTGATCTTTTGTCATCTTGATTACCTGCCCAATCTGAATCACTATAGGCTCTCAACTTCAAATCTGATGTAAAAGGATAATATAATCCTTCCTTTATAGTTCCTTTGATATATCTGAGAACTCTTTGACCTGCAATCCAATGTGGGTCCTTTGGACAATGCATGAATTGTGACAAAACTCCCACTGCATAACTAAGATCAGGTCTTGTTAGTGTAGCATAAATCAAACTACCCACAAGAGATTGATACTTCCTCATATCTTTGTATTCTGCACCATCATATTTACTGAGCTTGTGATTAACTTCAAGTGGAGTTGAAGCTTCTCTGCAATTTTCCATATCAAACTTCTTCAATAAATTCAGAAGATACCTTTCTTGTGATACATATATGCCATGATCTGTATAAGTAACTTCCATTCCAAGAAAGTATGACAACTTTCCTAGGTCACTGATCTTAAACTCTTTCTCAAGTAATCTCTTTACCTCCTTGATTCCTTCATCTGAAGTACCTGTGATTATAATGTCATCTACATAAATACAAATGTAGATTGTACCTTCCTCTGTTCTTTTGATAAGTAGACTTGGGTCTGCTTTTGAACTTTGATATCCAAGATCATTGAGATACTTCACCAGTCTATAGTTCCAAGCTCTTGGAGCTTGCTTCAATCCATACAATGCTCTTCTCAACCTGCAAACAAAATTTGGATACCTGGAATCTATAAACCCTTGAGGTTGTTCCATGTATACCTCATCTGATATGTATCCATTCAAGAATGCATTTTTTATATCCAATTGACTTAGAGTCCATCCTTTTGAAGCTGCAATAGCAATGATTGTCCTTATAGTTGACATCTTAGCTACGGGACTGAATGTCTCATCATAATCTATGCCATAGGTCTGGGCATAGCCTTTCACCACCAATCTAGCTTTGTATCTGGCTATACTTCCATCTGCAAGCTTCTTCACTTTATAAACCCATTTATTTCCAATTACTTTCTTACCATTTGGTTTAGGAACAAGTTCCCATGTCTTGTTCTCCTCCAGTGCATTGAACTCTTCCTTCATTGCTTCTTCCCATTGCTTCTTACCTTTAGCTTCATCATAGTTCTGAGGTTCTTCATCATCTTTGACCATATATGCATAGTTCTTCTGAGTTATGTAAGAAGTATCATAAGAATACCTTTCTGGTTGTCTTCTAGTCCTGCTTGAGCTTCTTGGTTCACATTCTTCATATGTGTCTGGATACACTTCATCAAATATAGGAGCTTCTTCATTCCTTCTTGTTAATCCACTTCTGGATGTACTTGCTTGCATATAGTCTTCATCTCTATTCACCTGCACAATTGATTTTCCTTTCTCACATCTTCTTACCTCTTCTTCAAATTCCTCAGCTGTATTACTTTGATCTGCATACCAACTTTTCTATTCATCAAATGTAACATCTCTAGAAACAATAAATTGTTTGGTTAGAGGATTCCACAACCTGTAACCCATCTGCTTTTCATCATAACCAATGAACACATATTTTTCTGCCTTTGGTTCAAGTTTATGCCTAAGTTGTGATGGCACATAAACATATGCAATTGATCCAAACACTCTACAATGATCTAGTGTTGGTTTCTTACCCCACCAAGCTTCATATGGAGTCATACCATTGAGAGCTGCACATGGTAATCTATTCACAAGATATGTAGCTGTATTTACAGCCTCAGCCCAAAGATAATTTGGACAGTTCTTCTCCTTTAGCATAGCTCTAGCAAACTCAACCAAAGTCCTGTTCCTTCTTTCTGCTACACCATTTTGTTGTGGTGTATACCTGCAAGTTATTTCTCTCTTAATACCTGCATTCCAAAGATAATCATTGAACTCTTGGGAGAAGTATTCTCCCCCTCCATCAGACCTCAGTCTTTTAAGCTTTTGACCTGTGACTCTCTCTGCATATGCATGAAAATGCTTGAAAGCTCCAAACACTTCTGATCTTTCCTTCAAAACATATAATGTTATCCATCTTGTAGCATCATCAATGAAAAGAACATAGTACCTTGAGCCACTGATAGATCCTTCTTTTGTTGGTCCCCATACATCTGTATGAATGAGCTCTAGTAGTCCATCATGTTTGAATCCTTTCTTTTGAAATGGTAACCTGTGTGCTTTACCCATTTGACATGCTTCACATTTATAAACCATATGTTGACTTTGCACATTTGGTAATCCGAGTATAGACTGATTAGCAACCATAGCTTTAATTCCTCTTTCATTGAAATGACCTAATCTCTTATGCCAGAGATCAAGTTCTGTAATCACTGCTTCAACATGTGTGAGCAAAGCTTGACCAATGTTTCCTTGCACTCTTAAAGTAAAGAGTCTACCTTCTTTCTTACCAGAGACAATCTGATTATATCCATTCTCTGGATCTTCCACAAATACTCCTTCATTTGTAAACCTGACTTGAAAACCTTTTTCAACTATCTGTCCCACACTAATCAAGTTTTTAGGTATTGTAGGAACATACAAAACATTGGTTAACAAATCTGCTCCACTCTTGCATTTCACTTTTCCAATTGAATGTACACTATGTCTTGTATTATCACCAGTTTGAACACTATGGCTAGAAATGCCTTTTTCCAATTCTGACATCAATTCTATGTTTCCTGACAAATGATTAGAACATCCAGAGTCAATGTAAAATACCTTTAGATCTTCTTTATCTGATGTGCTGATTGAATTCATCGTCAATGATGTATGACTTTCATTCTGTGTGTCATTTGCATAGTTGTAGTAGGTGGTGTTGTAGGATTGATTCTGTCCCCAACTTCTTCCTCAACCTCTACCATAACCTCCTCTTTGATTTTGTCTACCTCTTTGAAAATTACTTTGATATCTTCCACCTCGGCCTCTGCTATTGTTGTTTTGATTCTGGTTTGATCCTTGTTGGTTGTGCCAACAGTCATGAGCCAAATGATTACTCAATCCACAGATCCAGCAAGCCTTCTTGTTGTTATTTTGATTACCTCTTCCTCTTCCAAAACCTCTTGCTCTTCCTCTGCCAGTGCCTTTACCTCTTGCATAATAAGCTTGAGAACTAGACTCCTCTTCATCCTTTGCTTTACCTTTATCTCCTTTCTTCTTGTTCTTCATGTACATTGCAGAACTTTGTCCTTTATCTCCATCTCCCTTCAAGTCTTGCTCATATGTGAGCATCAAACCAAGCAACTGATTCAAATCTGGAACATAATGATTTAATGAAAGTTCTGTTGATAAGACAAAAGGTTTCCACCTTTCATCCCCTCTCAAACCTGCAAGTAATTGAGCAATCAATCTGTGATCTTCAACATCTTCATCTATGGATCCAAGACTATCTGCTAGATCCTTCATCTTAGTGACATAATCACTAATGGTTTGACTTGGCTTCTTCTTGAATGTTGTAAACTCTGACCATAGACTTGCTTTCCGTGCTTTAGTAGTACTTCGGAAATGATACTCCAATGCATTCCATATATCTTCAGATGATTCCAATCCTCTGATGTGTGGTAGCAAATGATCAGAGATTGTATTGTAGATGTAGGCTTTCGCACTTGCATCCTTCTTCTGCCAATGCTTTAAAGCATCAAGTTCCTCTTTCTTTGGTCGGCTTTCATCTTCAAATACTAGCTTCTCTTCTTCACCTGTAACATATATCATGAGATCCTTACTCATAAGTAAGGCTTCCATTCTCATTACCCATGCGGGGTAATTATCTCTGTCAAGTTTGTCAATGGAGATATGATCTGCCATAGTTCTTTCCTTCTGCTACAACCTGTGAGCTTAAAGGATAAAGGATAATACCTTTTGAAGTTCTTTGTGTATGAGGGTACTTTTGAAGTAACCTTTTGATGCCTTGTGTCTTCAAATGCTTCACCTTTCAAACTTTAATGGAAAACTTTACAAAACTTCTCGTACCTTTGTCGTCTTCTGCTCTCGAGAATCTTTCTGCTCTGATACCACTTGTTGATGTATGAAACACCACAAGAAATGAATTAATGTGACACTAGAACACCTCTATGGTCACCATTAACTCATTGCCACTCCAAACTTTGAGAAATGATAGCCTAAAGTGAGAACTTTGCTTCTACAGAAATTCCTAGTCACCGAAATGATATACCTTCAGTATTTTGCTAATTTCTCCTAGCTCAAGTATTATTTTTCCATGAAACTTTATAGGCTGAAACTAGAAGAGTAGAGCTTTCCAACAAGCTATCATATGCATCAAACGGATCTCTAGAACTCAAGTTATGGCTCTCACAAGATGACCCTGTATGACCTTCCAAAACTGGAAATTTTACCTGTTTTAGTAAGAGCGCCTGTTTAAAATTAGAATTCGATGCCTAGCATCGACTTGCAACAAGAATTCGATGCCGGGAATCGACTTGGGATGTTTTTGGCCACTTTTCAGCAGGGATTCGATGTCGGGCATCGACTTCCCGCATAAAACCTTGATCTTTTGGACACCAAAACTATAGGTGATTTCATGCACACTTAATATATGACTTATCAACTAGAATTTGATGCCAGGCATCGAGTTGCTCCAACAACATCATGTTTTCAAAACACTTCAGTACTGAATGAAAAATATAGATGAAAAATATGACTTATCAGCAGAGATTCGATGCCAGGCATCGAGTTGCTTGGAAAACTTGATCTTTGTAACTCATCACACAGTAGGTAATCATGGAGATGATGGAGAGAGGCTCATACACAGAACTTTACTCAGTTCTTCTCATAACTATAAAAAACTCAAAAGTTTTACAGATGCTTTCTCACTCAGAGAAGCCCGACTATACTCAGTCGTATAAAATGAACTCCTTCTTCTACTTCTTCTCTCTATTCTCTCTCCGCCTCAATTGATACAAACTAACTTATATAGATTTTTGTATTCTCGTGATTTTAAAAAACTTCTAGAACTAAAGTGAACTAACTTTACAAATATGATACACTTGTGAATTTGTCCCTTCACATAGGCATGGTGTTTTCTTCCTAAGATTTGACCTTCAAATATATGTCCAATTAGTGATTGTTTCTCCAACAGTCAACACATTACACAGAATCTTGTTTGTGCTTTCGGCTTGCCCATTAGCTTGTGGGTGGTAGGGGGCAGACTTCTTATGAACTACCAAGAATTCTTGGAGTAGATTTTCAATCACTTCGTTCAAGAAGTGAGTGCCTCTATCGCTTACTAGCTCTATAGGGAGCCCGTACCTTGTGAATACATTCTCAAACAAGAATTTAGCAGTTGTTTGAGCATCGTTCTTCGTTGTGGCTTTTACCTCTACCCACTTTGTTAGATAGTCTGTTGCAACAATGATATATTCTGCATGGGAACCCTTAGCTGGGGGATTAATAGGACCTACGAAGTCTATTCCCCACTTAGAGAATGCACGTCCACCCATCATAGGTTTCAGTGGCATCTCATCTTTGCGTATAGGACACTGAGTTCTCTGACAGACATCACATCGTTTCACATAGGTATGTGCATCCATGTGAAGGGTCGGCCACCAGAAGCCCGCACAGACTCACTCGTAAATGGGTCCCAAAGACACAACAACCCCCAGCAGAATTACTCATGCAACCCTCCCGAGTCTCTACAAACCCAAGACCAAAAGCCATCCATGGTGTTTGGCAACCTAAGACTTGTAATAAACCCCCCAACCCCAAATTGTGAATTCATCTCCACTTACTAAATGCATCAGTCAGACACCACATCTTTCCATCTAGCTTCTAGGACTATCCAGTCATTAACTACACACACTGTCATCGTGCACTCACTGACCACTGACCCATTACTCACCTCACGATAATATTGTAACGGGGGCAAAACGTGTTCTATCTTGTCCATTACAATATTAATGCATGCTCTATATTCTCGACAGAACCAGTAGCAAGCAATAACTATGGCAGAAGCTGGAGGCACCAGTTCCCAGGCAGGGTCGAGCGCATAGATTGTGGACATTGAAACCATTCTTCTGGAACCGCCACTCACCGAAAGGCCTCAAGAACTTCAAGCGGTGCATGTCCTTCTTATCCAAGACCCCCCTCAAGGACACACTTCTCAAGTGGGGAAACATGCTCATTGGTTTAGTGATGTAGCAGGGCCATTGGGTGACGGCACCTACTTCTAGGAAGCAGAAATTGAATTTAATGGCAAATGGGGACGCTACCACTTTTTCACGAGAGAATTCGAGAACTATCAGAATGCAGAGGTAATGCGATCAATTTGGACCAAGGCAGGCCTGGATAGATATTTCAGGGCACACTTGCCTAAACCTGATTTTCTACGCTGCTCCTATTTTATCAGCACCATCACTCCCAGCAGGGCCAAGGGAGGAGATAGTACTTTTGTACTACCATCATTGTTGCCAGGACACGAACTCAAGAGATTCAAACTGACTCTCAATCTGGTACAGGAGGCATTGAACATGCAAGGTATGCACATTCCCACCGAGAAAGAAATAATGGTCCCGGGACGGATGAAGCATAAGGATCTCAATAAATTGAAGAACATGGTGGCAATGACGCCTACCATTGCTCTCCACTTACGAACGGTTATGCAACATTTTGCTTTTCCCGCACAGGAGCGATTCACTATGCCCCCTAAGAAAATTTGGTTCAGCTTATACTTGGCAGAAACAGAGAACCTCACCCTCAACATACCGCATTGGGTCATTGACCAGATACACCTAGCCCATCAGCGCTGGAATAAGAAGCAGAAAAATGTACTTCATGGATGTTGTGCCTTAACAAGAATAATTTACAGGTGCCTAGCATATGACGTGCCCATTCAACGAGCACTAGTGTGGTCCAGGGCCCAAGAATTCCAAAGGCGACTATCAACAGCGGGTCCTCCATCGAAGAAGATGAGAGGGGGCGTCCAATTACCATGTGCTCAACCAAGAGGTGCTACTACCACACCTGAAGTAACTCCCCCTCAAACTAGGCGTGTTCGGCCATTCACCATTCGTCTTCCCAGACCAAGTACAGAAGGACCCAACTTGGTGTTTCCCCCCATTCCATCAGATTTGGAATTTCCACAGGGATTTACTCTCAATGACCTCACGGATG
Source organism: Ceratopteris richardii (assembly GCA_020310875.1). Taxonomy (NCBI): domain Eukaryota; kingdom Viridiplantae; phylum Streptophyta; class Polypodiopsida; order Polypodiales; family Pteridaceae; genus Ceratopteris; species Ceratopteris richardii. Next base: position 58,982,954 of record CM035417.1, on the reverse strand, counting down.
AAGAAGTTGCCAGGCTTATATACGAATCTAATCTTGAAACAGAAGCAGACCAGACCCAGGAACCACATCCCACCACAACAACACCCGCCCCGACACAACCCGTCGCCGTAGACGTCGAAGGAGATGAACAAGAGGCAGGAGGAGAAGAAGAAGAAGCTGACGAAGAACAACATCAAGAATATGATGAACTCTCAGAGCTAGCAAGTGCCCCAGCATATTCGACACAAATAAAAAGATTGTACCAAACCATGAAGCGAGTTCAGGAACAACATAAAATGTCACTTGAATCAGGCAAGGTGCTCATGAGCCAACTATTGGCAGAGCAAGGGGTGGATGATATGTTTATCGAATCCATGAACCTACATGCAGAGGCGGTCGGCTTAGATGAAGCCATACATGCAGCCATGACATACATTAATCGATTCGAGAAACGTGTGCCTGCCCGACCCATGCGATCTGGAAAACAAATACACATCAATGTGTCAGAATCGGGAGGCCGCACACCAACAGAAGAACATCAGGAGGAACAACTCTCTCCACCCACCTCACCTCTCACTACACACTTCACCTCACCAACCAGCACGACCACACCCTTTTCTACCGTCACCACAGTCGTCATGGGGATTCCTCTCTCTCCCGGCATCCAATTCGGAGGAGTTTCCATGCCCACCTTCACGACACTCTTCACCAATATCACTTCCACCCCTCCCACGGTCCCCCTCTTTACTGTCACACCCACATTTGACACAATGGAGACATCACCCGCCACAGTACCACCCCCACCCCCCACACAACCTCAATCTCCCATACCCCCTCCACCAACTTCACCACTTGATTCCACAGCATTCACAACTCCCTTCCCCATCCCCATTCCCCCTGCATCTTCATCTTTATCTGCATCTTTTAATGTAAATAGTATATTCCTGTCATTACATCAGTGTGTATATCAACTTCAGTGTGAGTACAGGGATCTCGAAGGCCGCCATCAACAGTTGACAACGAATCATCAGAACCTACAGAGGCAACTTACAACGCTAGCAGAAGAAAATGCGGAACTCAACCAGCGCTACACTACTCTCGAGCAAGCCCATCAAACACTCCTGGAGACACCCCAACCATCAGCAGAACCCGGTGTCAAACAACTCGAAGCCTTGCTGGAGGTGTACCAATCAGATAACCTGAGAGTCCGGCGTAATTTAGCTCTACTTCGAAAGCATATGGCTACAGCACTTGAAGAAAATAAACGGTTGCAGAAACAAAATGAAGAAAATCTGGAAGCGGCCATGGAAGGTTCCCCTCATGAGATCGATCCAGAACAGTTCAAAGAGGTTCCCACAAAAACAATGAAAACCATCTTGGAAAGTTATGCGGATTTATTAGAAGCACATGATGACTTGGAAAGGGAACGAGATGAGCTACGTAGCCAGCTCCGGGAACAGGAGGCTCCACCCAAGGTAATAGAAACGGCCTCGACTTCAGAGGAAGTAAAGGCATTGACAGAGCAGGTGGCGGAGCTCCAAAAAAAGTTACTAGAATATGAAAGGCAGCCCTCCCCAGTTGTAGAACCCGAACCGGAGGACTTAGTACCCATTGAGGTGGATGAAACATATGAGGAACCATACGTTCCTATGCCGATGCCAGGTGGTGCACAAACCTCAGAAGGAATGGACACATTAGAAGTTGAAGTACCTGAATGGCTCCAAGCACTAGAGAAGACAGCAACAACCCATGAAGATAGAGTGGCCATTCAAATCCAATCTATGGCAAAGTTAGAAGACACCATCATCAAGTCTGAATACTTTCGAAGCATGTCTCATCATAGATGGATTGGCACAAACGATGATCAATATGTGCCATATTGTGTGCTCCTTGCGGACTACAATGCAGAGATTCAGTGCAAATGTGGCAAACCTCCAACTTTTGCCACACAATTTGGGCCAGAGGATATCCCAGAAAGTGCGAAGAAAGGCTCCATTCATCAACCAACCTGGAGAATCCGTCTTCTTGAAACCTACCCGAAAATGGTTCGTACCTGTACTAACATGCCCCTTTTTATTAAATACAATCCTTGTTATGTTCCAGTATTCCGCTGGCGCACTTGGCCAGAGTTTACAATTACTGTCAAGAACGTCAAGGGTTGCGCAAAGTGGTTAAATTATGTTTATCTAGCACCGCCACAAGGCCCTCCCACTGTAAATTACATGATTTCTACCATCAGACACTGGAGCACTCGACTACGGAATACCCCCGATGTGATGGCACAAATGTGTATGAAAATCTTTGAACTAATGCTAATCACCTTCAAGACGTTCAAGAATATTAAAGACCCCCACTTCTCAAGTGTCGGATTTCCTACAGGAAACCAAAATCTGGTATACGACATGAGCACAACCCCATCCATAGAGGTAATATATGCTTGGCACGCCAGAATAAAGTACCTCCCAGCTTGTTTTAAACAGAAATTCGAGGAGATGTTCATAACGGGATTCTGGGAATATCACTCAGAAATATTTGTACCCAGGCCCTCACATCTCCTCCACTTATTTGCTGTGGAGAGAACCATCCATTCAGAACAACTGCGGGTGCCACATCCGGGCGTACCAGGACCAGTAAATTGGGATGCATTATTAACAGATCTAGCACGGGGGCTCAGATTGGAAGAACATCACCTCGCTTCCGATGTTGTCCAATATTACGTTCAAAGAACATCTAGACAAGGGTCTGTCAGGGGCGACAGACGCGAGAGTGGGGGGGGGGGTGTTGGCAGTAGTCAGGGAACCGAAGGAGCCACAAGACAAAGAGGGTCGGAACGAAGAGATAGCACAAGCAGACACAGTAGCCAACGAAGATCCAGCAAGTAGGCCATCAAAATTTTTCAGACATCAAGGAGTTGAGCACACAAGAAGAAGGAGCAAGTAGAGAGCTCAAAGATGTGTATGACAAATCAACAGAGAAAATCCCTACACAAATAGTGATTTTAATCACTAAACACCATTGTAAATACCATTTCGTATTTTCGTAGCTCCATTTTGCGCAAGCCAAGGAGTCCTTGAGCTTGAGGAGCTTTAGAAGTATCTACCTGCTAATTTTCGTATTTTTTAGATCTCGTTTGAGCCCTCAAATAAGCCCTGGAACCTAATTTTTAACTAGGCCGGACACTAGGTCTGGACAGGGCCAAAGCTAGTCAAAAACTATAAAAGGAGCTAGAGAGCTCATTTTTGAGGTTAGATTGTACTTGAAATGAACTTGTAAGAGCTTTTTGAAAGGAAGCTAAGAACTCCATTGCTTCTCACTCTTTGTCTTGCCTTGTGTGCGTGTGTGTGTATGTGTGTGTGCTGTTCGCGTGCTTCCGCAGACATCTATCTCCAACACTCTATGCCTCTTTTGATCTATTCTATCTATCTCCATTCTTGATCGATCTCTGCCTTAGGGGTTTGCAAAACTTACTTCAGGTCTATCTCTAGTTCTTCCCTTTTGGGCTCCATGATCTTGAGATGATTCGGCTCCAAGTATGCCATAAGAAACATTTGATCTAGCTGGGGGGAAGACTAATTCACCCTTCCAAGTGTAGGCATTCCTACCATGCTCCATCACTACAAACAATCTTTTTGGCATGTTGTCTAAATAGATCACCTTGCCTAGTGTCTCAAGTTCCTTGAATTCATATATTGTGACTTCTCCTACTTTGTTAGGTTGATTGGGTTTAAACCTCTAAAACGATTCATCTACATATCTACTCAAGAATAGCTATATTCTTTTATTATCTTGAGGAATCCACTCTGGTGTAATCACTCTTGTCAAGATGGATTCGTCGTGAGGTGTCTTGGGATTTCCTCCTAAGTTTCCTTATTCTATGTCTCTTATCTTAGATTCTAGAGTAACAATTCCAAACTCATCAATGCCAGGTAAGTTGGTGTCCACATACATGGTTCCTTGCTTATCAATATATGATCCCTCTTCATATTTGACCACTAGGTGTTCAAGTCCAAAGGGTTGGTCAGGGTTTTTCCGTTGAATAACAAACCTTTGCAAACCATCCTCATTGATGCAGATACCTTATCAGTTGGTCCTAATATACTCGAATTGCATCTTATAGGGATCTTTTGGTGTCTATAAATAGGCCTTGCATGAACTACCTATTGGTCCTTCCATGGTAAATGACATTTCTAGATCACTAATCTCTGAATTTAGCACGTAGGGATAATCCTTGAGTTGTTTAGCCCACGACCTAGCTGTGTGACTGAGACTAGCTTTAGAGGATCTTATGCTTTGTCTATCCCGACCTAAATGTTTACCTTATCTAAGGTTCATAAGCCTTGCCTATTAGTCCAATTTTTCCCAAGTACAACAATGTTGCAATGTTCTTTTGTAATAGTTACTTGTTCTTTATAAATTTCTCTTGTGCAATCTTGTCTGTTGAATAGCATCGTTATGAATACTAGAGTTTTTATCACAAGTTGATATGTGGTCAATCAATTTTAGTTCTTTTCCCTTAGGTTTCGTTGCATTAACATTCTCACTACACTTGCCCTTACTAATCATACTTAACATGAGCTTAAAAAATTGCCGGAGAGGGTTTACTATTCTTCCAACCTCGAGTCCAATGCTTTGATGAGTGCTCCAATGCCTAGGAAATGAGCTTCACAAGCATGATTCAAGTGCTAGCTAGCTTTAGCTCTTTGCTTGGCCACTCTAAGAACTCCAAGTACTTGGAAAAATGCCAAAGTTTAGCTCAAATTTTTCAAATATTAAAAAACCCTAATTTCAACAAAACTTGTTGTCTATTGCGATTGATGGCTTTGTTCATCACAATGGATAGGCTATCCATCGGGGTTATTAATTACGATGGACACCTGTCTATCGTGATCGATGGTCTCTATCATGATTGATAGAAATTTCAAAATCCTTTTTCAATCATGGATTTTCTTATCGTGATGGATACAGTTCATAAAAAGTATTGTCTATTGTGGAAGTGTCAATTGTGATGGACACTTTTTCTGTTGTGATGGATATTCTATCTATCATGTGTAAGACAATAGTTACACAATATAACATAGGAGCAATAGTAGAGAAAATAACAGATACAGGAGAATCTCAACAATTTTCTACTAACAGCAAGTACAAAGATGATGGCGTTGTCCACCTGTGCGCTCTCAAGGTACAGTGTAAATGGTGATCTAGCATTAGGGAAAAAAATGAACCCTCCTTGGGCCTTTTGGCTTAAAGAGTGATTAGTGATCCACCAATAGGAAGAGAGCAGTGGACACAGTCTAGTCCCTTAATCAACTAGACTAGGCATAGGCTTCCCTTGGTTTTCCTTGGTCAAAGATGCAAAAACTACCTTCTTTTGGTGGTTTCATTTCCATAAGTAGTTTGAGATCATATTCGAGTGAATTGGAGCCCTTAGATGGCCCCAAAGATCCAATGGCTAAGCTCAAAGGGCAAAAGTCAAGGCATCCTTAAACCTTGGCCCTTGGATTCACTAAAGATCTAATGGATATGAGTGAAACTCATGGGAAGTGAGGCGCCCTCATTTCTAGCCCTTGGATCATCTTCAATCTCAATGGTCTTGATGGCCTTGGCTGAAAAAAAGAGCCTTTTCATCTCCTCCCTTAGATTGGGATGAAATCCAATGGTTGTTGTCCCTCCCCCATGATGGATTGGCACCTTTTGCCCTCCTCCACTAGATCTAGCCTCTCATGCAACGGTTCTAAGGCCTCCCCATCACAGACATGTGCCTTGCAATGTCCTCCATCCGATCTTGAGGAGATCCAACACCTCTGCAACCTCTGAGGAGACAAGATCAGCCCCGTTTGCAGTTTCTCGTCCGACTCAGCATGATCTAATGGCTCCAATTTCTGTAGAGAGTCTCCAAGTTGCCATCGCATTTAAGGCTCTCTCTCTCTAGTCTCTCACGAGTTTGAATGTGAACCATTGATCTATAAAATCCAAGGGCCTTGGTTGTTCAAATATCTACAAATAATATTTTATTTCACAATACCACTAGTGGTTTCATGTGCCCTTTAATCTCTAGGATTAAGCATTTTAATCCCTAAAAATTAGGAATCCGTACAAGGCCCAAAGGGGGCTCACTTTTTCCCCTAATGGACAACTCTAGATAGGGAGATACAAGGTAGAGGTATGTTGGCTCAATGGGATGTCTCTGGTAGTGTAGAATTCATGTATATATAGGATCATGGGTGGCCTTTTGTGGATGGCTATACATGGGCGGTAGAGCGTGGGCGGCCACCACCCACATAATTTCCATACACAGCTTAGGCCAGTTGAACCGACCTAACAAATATAAATGATTTTTGACTCTGATAGGGAATATTCCATGGAATATTCCCTTTATCCTCACGCAGGGGCCGCTGCCCTTGGACCCCACTAGGGGGCCAGCGTCAGGTGGCCCACTGACCCCCTTAGATCCCCCAACCGAGGCTGCTCACCACTGCCCCCTACCCCACAATTGGGGACCTTGGTAACTCCCTTTTCTTATAGTACCTTAGGTGGTCCAATATGACCTTCATCCAACATGCAAGTTGGGATTCCCATGAATTGGGTAATGCACGCTTGGCTTCTCCTCATAATGGGGGCCTTACAAAATGTGCATACTATCATGAGGGGTAGACATTGATCATATACCAACACACCCCCTCAATGTTTTTCGATGATAAATTAAGTAGGTCTCGGTCCTATGCCCATCTGTTGAAGATGCCTGTTGAGCTGCTCTCTTCCAAGTGCTTTAGTGAATATGTCCACACAATTTGCCTCTGTTGGGCAATATTCTAGCTCCACAATTTCATCTTCAATTAGCTCACGAATGTAATGGTATTGTACTTCTATGTTCTTGGTGTGAGAAATATCGGGTTCTTTGCAATAGCCATACAACTTTGATTATCACACTTGAGGATAGTCACCATATTTGATGGAAAGCCTAGATCTCCAAGAATTCTCCATAACCAGACTGCCTCACAAGAAGCAAAACAAGCTGCTTTGTACTCTGCTTCAGTGCAGGAGAGTGGGAGAGTTGGTTGCTTCCTACTTACCCAAGAAAATATTTTTGAACCAAGTGAGAAACAATATCCAGAAACTGATTTTCTAGAATTAGAATCTCTAGCATTCCAGCATTCTAGTGACTCTCCTTAGGTTTGTTGGAAAACCTGCTTAACACTCCAACAGCATAGCAAATGTCTCGTCTAGTGTTGCACATAAAAATAAGACTTCCAACGAGCTTCCTATACTTCTTAGCATCTACATCAGGCATGTTATCATCCATAGATAGCTTATGATTTACCTCCATAGGTGTGCTAGTTGGTTTGCAGTCCATCATTCCAAATGCCTTGAGAATTTCTTTGGCATATTTTTGTTGTGAGATGAAAATGCCATCCTTCCTTTTCCATACTTCAATTCCCAGACAAAAATGGAGTAGACCTAAGTCTACCATTTCAAACTCAGTTCCCAAGCTTATCCGAGTTTGATTCATGAGTTCCTGATGATCTCCTGTAATGATCAAATCATCTACATATACAATGACAACAACTAGCTTGCTATCCCTTTTTGTTACACACAAGTTAGCATCAGACGTACTTCTTTCAAAACATATATTTTTGAAAAAATTATATATCCGTTTGTACCAAGCCCGTGGTGCTTGCTTAAGGCCATACAAAGCTTTCTTCAACCTGCAAACTTTATTTTCTGAATTGGGCACCTCAAAACCTGGTGGTTGAGATACATATACCTCCCCCTTGAGGTGACCATTCAAAAATGCAGATTTGACATCCATCTGAAAAATAGGTCAGGCCTTTTGTGCAACTATTGCAAGTACCGTCCGAATAGTTGTCATGCGTGTTGTTGGTGCAACTTTTCTTGAACATCAAATCCTTTGATCTGTGAAAAACCACGTGCAACTAATCTTGCCTTATACTTTTCTAGTGTTCCATCTGCTTTATACTTAGCTTTCCAAATCCATTTAGTACCTATTACCTTCTTCTTTGGCGGCAAGTCAACTAGATCCCATGTATCATTTTTTAGTATACTATCATACTCAAACTGCATTGCCGCTTTCCAACCGCTTCTTCTTTGATCCATCAGAAGAGCCTTTACCTTTTGCATTTGCTGAGAATGCAGCATCACTTGTACTTTGCTGATTCTTCAACTGCATCTCTTCTTCTAAAAGCATAGCACAAAACTCTTCAAATGTAAGGGGAGTCGGTCTTACCTGAGTGTTAAGGGTAGTTACTAATCCATCATACTTTTCTGGAATAACACATACACATCTTTGAGCCAACTCTTCTGGTGTTATAACAACACCAACTGCAACCAATTGATCTTGAAGATGTTTTATCCGTTTGATAAAATCTTCAGCCTTTTCAGAATCAGAATGCTTTTCATCTACCAACAAATTTTCTAAATTCTATATCCTAGTGTGGTTCTTGGTCTCATATTGACGAGACACTATGCCCTAAGCCTCATGTGCTTTACTGGTATGTTGAAATAAAGTAAGCACAGAATCACTTACACTAGTGACAATTGCACATAATGCATCAGCATTTCGCCTCTTCCAAGCTCGTAGAAGATCTCGATTTGGTTGAATCATCAATCTTGAATTTGTTGGATCTTCAACTGGTATAGGCTCTAGATCCGATCCCATTAGTCCCATGACAGTGTCAAGTAATTCATAGGAGTCCAAAATTACATAAATTTTGAACTTCTAGAGTGTATAGTCGTATGAAGCCATCATGTAATCACTCAAATAATCTACTGATATAGTGGTATGCTAGTAGGCTAAAATAGTGATACTTCTCAAGCTATTCGAACCTCACGGCTCTAATACCATGTAAGACAATAGTTACACAATATAACACAGGAGCAGTAGTAGAGAAGATAACAGATATAGGAGAATCTCAACAATTTTCTACTAACAGCAAGTACAAAGATGATGGCGTTGTGCACCCGTGCGCTCTCAAGGTAAAGCTTAAATGGTGATCTAGACAACTCTAGATAGGGAGATACAAGGTAGAGGTATGCTAGCTCAATTCGATCTCTCAAGTAGTCCAGAAGTCATGTATATATAGGGTCATGGGTGGCCTTCCGTGGATGGCTATACATGGGCTGTGGATCATGGGTGGCCACCACCCACGTAATTGCCATACACGGCTTAGGTTGGTTGAACCAACCTTGCAAATATAAATGATTTCTAACTCGGATAGGGAATATTCCATGGAATATTCCCTTTATCGTTGCACTAGGGGCGCTACCCCTGGACCCCCACCAAGGGGCCCGCTGGCCCCTTGGGACCCCCCAGCCAGGCCCGCTGGCCCCCTTGGACCCCCCAATCGGGGCTACTCACCGCTGCCCCAGACCCCACAATTCGGGACCTTGGTAACTCCCTTGCCTTACAATACCTTAGATGGTCCAATATGACCTTCATCCAACATGCAAGTTGGGATTCCCATCAATTGGGTAATGTGCGCTTGGCTTCTCCTCATAATGGGGGCCTTACAAAATGTGCATACAATCATGAGGGGTAGAAATTGATCATATACTAACATCATGATAGATAGCTTGTCCTTCGCAATGGACACCCAATATGTCATGGCATGTCTTTCATCAATCATGATGGATCCTCTATCTATAATGATGGATAGAAAAAATGGGAACTTACACACACACACACACACACATATATATATATATATATATATATATATATATATATATATATATATATATATATATATATATATATATATATATATATATATATATATATATATATATATATATATATATATATATATATGCACGTCTGTGTGTATATGATGTTCAAGTGCTCTACTCTCTAGTGGTGCACTCCTTTTACCAAATGACCACTTTTGCTATCTGTCGTGATTGATAGAGAGCTTCGTCTTAGGGTCTGTGCATAGAGGATCCATACCTGGTAGAGTTGTTGTTGCTATTGTTGATGTTGGTACTTGCTAGAAAGCTCACAAAACATAAGAAAACACAATATGAAAATTCTCTCTCTCTCTCTCTCTCTCTCTCTCTCTCTCTCTCTCTCTCTCTCTCTCTCTCTCTCTCTCTCTCTCTCTCTCTCTCTCTCTCTCTCTCCCCTCTCTCTCTCTCTCTCTCTCTCTCTCTATCTATCTCTCTCACACACACACACAAACATAATGAGGGAAATGATGTGGAGGTGGAGATATGGTCAAAAACTGAAAGTTTAGCGAAGAAGGAGATGGAGATGGGAGATGGTGAGGAAGGTGAGGGTGATGTAAAAGCTAAGAAGAATGAAGTAATTACCTAATTACTTACCATTCCAACATTGAATCTCTACATCTTACCATCACATGCTTGTTCTTGAAGCTCGATCCCTAACAACAACACCAAAATTGGTGTCACTCTAGCACGATGATGAGTATCAATGTTAGGAGATCCACCTCATAATTGTTGATTTGAGGAGACAAGAAGATGATATGATGGCCATGAGCAAGTGAGAGTACAATTTTGTGGGTGAGAAGCACACCAACATGCACACACATGCACACACGATAAGAGTAAGAAAAGAAACAATGAAATCTTTAATGAGTCAAAAATAAGTATACAATGTGCTCTAGTTAATTCAATTCCCAAGAATCCAACATCCAAAATGAGGTCTCTAGCTCCTTTTATAGTTTTTTACTAGCTTTGGGCGTGTTTAGACCTAGTATCCTGCCTAGCTCAAAATTATGTTCCTAAGATATTTTGGAGGCTCAAACAAACTCTAAAAATTATGAAAATTGGTATGTACATAGATCCAGCACTCCTCAAGCTCAAGGACTCCTTGGCTTGAACAAAATGGAGTTGAAAATATCAAAAACGGGATTTTTCAATGAGGTGGAGTGATAAGAGTCACTATTGATGATGGTTTGACTTTTTTTAGGAAAAAGAATTACTTGGCCTTATTTGTCTGATCTTTGTTGACTTTCTTATTGTCTTGGTCTTACTTGCCCTTCTCTCTATCTTGACTCTTTTTGAATTGAGCTCCTCATGCTTCCTTGTCTTGCCAAGCCTTCTGGACCTCTTTGGATGCTATCAACACCACTCAAAGGGAGAAAACTCGAGAGAGAAACCGAAAATGAGTTTGCACATATAATTGTAAGAGATAGATGAGGATTAGATATTGATAGAGAAAAACTAGAAAGGCATAGAAGACATCAACATCAAAGAGGTATGGATGAATTTCCCCTATCTAGACCCAGAGAGTTCCCTAGAATCTTGAGGCTAATGCAATTGATCAAAGCCATGGACTACTTTGATGACATGAGAGATCCTTATGATCATGTCATCGAATTCAAGCAAGTATTGAGAGCCAAACAAGTTGATGACATGTTTACTCAATACCAGGCTTTCGGCCTTATGTTGAAAAACGAGCCCTAACATGGTTTCAACCATTGCATCAAGAGAAAGTCAAGAACATCATACAATTCTTTGACACATTCATAGCTAAGTTCTCAGAAAGTGGTATCAGACATAATGCATCATTGTTGATCCATAGCTTTAAGCACGCCCCTCAGGAAAGTGTTAGGCTAGTTTGATATAGGTTTAGATAGTAAATTGATAGATATCCTACCTCAGAGCTACCTACCCAAGCTAAGCAAGTTTCCTTCTTCTTAGATGGCCTATTGAGTGCAAAGCTAAGATCGTATGTCTATTCAAAGGAATAGCAAACCATAGAACAACATGTTACAAATGTGCATTGACATTGAGGATAACTTTGAAAAGATGAGTTAGAAATCTCTACACTTTATAAAGATTCAAATTGTTCTACTAGTTTCATCTCCAAGATCTCAAACTGAATACAGGAATTAGTAGAAAAAGTGGCTCAAAAGTTCAAAGTTTTGAGTAGAAAAACCCATAGAATGGCCTGAGTGAAATAATCCTATACTTACAAAGGAGACCATTTGACTAGTGTATGCCCTTTAATGGCCCAGAATCCAAGAAAACCAAATTCTCAACATTGTACCATTGAGAGAAAATGCCCCAACCATACTATATAAGAATGCCCCTACAACGACCAATCAATTAGGAAAAACTACTAGTAGCCCTATTAGTAGCCATATAGGTGCCAAAACCAGTGTCAAACACAAACTTATTATAGGCCCCAAAAATTGTACCAACCACACTACCAAGCTCAGTAGAGACCACAACCTGTATTAGGTTAGCAACCACCACCACATGCCAATATAATCTCTATGAAATATGCATCAATAAAAGAGAGCTTGAATAGAGTTATGGTGCCAACATCCCCTATGATCTTAAAGTGACCCAAATGCTCAAAGTTTTTACTCTACCCACATAGATGGCTCAGTGGCCTACTACATGGAACCACTTGAGCATAACAAGATCTATCAATGCAATCCATAATTAGAACCTAGTTGAGGGCCCAAACACTTGAATGTGATGTATACAAATCCAAACCCTAGGCCCCAATTAAGATAGATGAGACCTCAAGTCCCTAGAGGACTATGTTATAGATGTCAGTGAGATCACTTTATATGTGATTGTCGACTTCCTCCACTAGGACAACCCCAACCCGTAATGATCCAAGGCATTTGTCGAGATTGTGGAATGGAATACCTCTTGAGAAATCGCCCTAAAAATCCAGCCAACACATAGAAAATTACCCCAATCAATGTTATTGGGTTGATAGTAGACATCATCATGTTTGCTATTTGCTTCTCAATAGGAACAAATGAAATATCAATTTCCTTTGCCATAAGCTTCCCTCTTACAAAGTGGTAATGGACTTCTATGTGCTTTGTCCTTGTATGAAAAATTGGATTTGCAGCTAGATGCATGAAACTTACATTATCTCCAAGTAAGTGAGGTTTGGAACTTACAAGTCCCAAATCTGAGTACAACTCCTTGAGACATATTGCTTCTTGAGTTGCAATAGCTAGACCTCTATATTTTTCTTCAATTGACAATAAAGCAACTATTTGTTGCTTCTTGAAACTCCATGACACCAATTTTGAATCTGTGAATGCTAAGTATCTAGAAGTACTTCTTCTATCATCCTTTGCTCCTACACAATCTACATCTGAATAGATTTTGATATCCAAAACTAAAGAGTAAGGATAATAGATACCTTCATTAAGTGTCCCTTTGAGGTACGTGAGTACTCTCTTTTTAGCATCCATGTGTGGCCTCCTAGGTGAGTGCATGAACTAACTAATCACTGCCACACTTTATGATATGTCTGGTCTTGTGTGAGTAGCATATATCAAGCTACCAACTAAGCTTTGATACTCTTTAGGATCATCAATCTGCTCACCTTCATAAAAGCTTAGTTTATGGTTCAATTCCAAAGGTGTACCTGCAAGATTTGTGTTATCCATTCTGAACTTGAGAAGTAGGTCTTCAATGTATCTTCTCTAAGTTAGATACATCCCTTCATCTGTATAAATCACGTGCATACCTAGGAAATATGTGAGCTCACCTAAGTCATTGATTTTGAACTCCTCTTGCATGTGTCTCTTGATCCTTTGAATGATATTCAAATAATCACTTGTCACAATAATATCATCTACATATACACATAGATAGATAACCTCATTGTGATCCCTTTTGATGAATAGAGAAGGATCTAAGTTGCTAGGTTTGAACCCTTGATCTTGAAGGTATATAACCAACCTGTAATTCCAAGCTCTAGGAGCTTGTTTTAATCCATACAATGCTTTCTTAAGTCTAAAATAATAATATGTATCATTAGGGTTTTCAAAACCTAGTGGTTGTGACATGTATACCTCTTCACTTATCCAACCATTTAGGAATGCATTTTTCACATCAAGTTGGAGGAGTCTCCAATTTCTTGCAGCAGCTACACTTATCAATGTTCTAATTGTAGTAATCTTTGCAATTGGTGAGAATGTTTCCTCATAGTCTATACCATCAGTTTGTGAGCATCCTTTGACAACTAATCTTGCCATGTACCTATAAACTGATCCATCTGAGTTTCTTTTAACTTTATATACCCATCTGGAACCAATTACCAGAGGGTGACATTGGAACCAAATCCCAAGTGTCCATCTCTTTCAATGTATGTATTTCTTCTTTCATGGCCTTTTCCCAATTATGGTTTGTGTTTGCCTCTTCATAGGTTGAGCGTTCCTTTCAAATTGAGTCCTTTGCCAACTAGACAGAATGCTTTGTAACAAATGTGGAATCATTTTCATACCTTTCTCGTTGTCTTTTCTCCCTTGTTGACCTTCTAGGTGCTTGCTTGGAGCATTCTCCACACTCTTGCATCTTTGCTTTGCCTTTTGACTTTCATAGCTTGTAATCCTTTTCCTTTTCATCTTGTTCATCATTTGTACCACTTCTTCCTAGTCCTGTGTATCATGCTTGCTTCCTAATTGATGAGAATCATTATCAAGATCATATGGTAGAGTTACCTTTTGTTTATCTTCATCATACCAAGACATGCGTTCTTCAAACAAAACATCCCTACTTGTAGTGAATTTCTTGGTTGAAGGATTACAAAACCTGTAACCCATCTGAGTTGCTTCATACCCAATAAACACTATCTTTGTTGCCCTTTCATCTAGCTTACCTCTTATTTATGATGGTGCATGAACATAAGCTAAACAACCAAACACCTTGCAATGTCCAAGACTAAGTTTTCTTCCATACCATGCTTCATAAGGATTCATACCTTGAAGTGATTTGGATGGTAGTCTATTTACAAGGTACACATCAGTTGAAATAGCCTCTACCCATAGATAATGTGGCAACCTCTTCTCTTCAAGCATTGTTCTGGCTAATCCAACCAATGTCTTGTTTCTTCTCTCTGCAATTCCATTTAGTTGAGGAGAGTACCTGGTAGTCACTTCTATTTTGATACCTTCATCTTACAAGAACTCATCAAACCCTTTGGAGAAGTATTGTCCCCCTCCATCAAATCTGAGCTTCTTGAGTGATCTACCTGTATGGTTCTCCACATGTGCTAGATACTTTTTGAAGCAATCAAACACTCCATTCTTTCTCTTGATAAAGTATAGAATATTCCATCTACTATGGTCATCAATAAATGAGAAATAATACCTTGATCTTGCCACATGTTGAAACCTACCAAAAATCTCACAAACACAAGAAAAACAAACTATGCACAGTCACTCTCTTGCTCTCTCTCATAAGTGAAGTGAAGAGAATGAGGTGAAGATGGGGATATGACCAAGGAGTTGAGAATTTTGCGACAAAGGAGGTAGATTTAGGAGGTGAGTAGGTAGGATAAGGATGATCATGAAGTAGAATGAGCTCTCTAGCTCTTTAAAATTTTTTTTATTAGTTTTGGCCTTATTAAGACCTAATGTCTAGCCTAGTTAAAAATTAGGTTCCTAGGATATCTTGAGGGTTCAAATGAGCTTTTAAAATTATGAAAATTGATATGTGGCTTCTTCTAGCACTCCCTCAAGGACTCCTTGACTTTAACAAAACGGATTTAAACCTACCAAAAAAAAAATACAATGATGTGTAGTGATTAAAATCACTATTCAATGCATGGTTGATTTGAAAAACATGTAGTTGGGCCTATTGGTTGCTAGGTCTGTTTTGGCTATTCTGTCTACTCAATCTACCATGTTCATCTTTCTGAATCTCTTGTCTTTGGATCCCCTACCACATACACTTGGCATCTTAGTCCACCCTCATTGCTAACACCCACCTTGATTTCTTGGTTGTGGTATAGGTGCCTCTTCCCTCTCTTCTTGGTCTCCTTGATCTTGTACTTGGCCTACTCAAACTTCTGGTGTTGTCTTCTCTCTTGAGTGACTAGAATCAGTGTCCTCCAACCAAAAACCTTTCAGTACTTGGTATTATTAGAAGAATGAAAATGGAAATGGATTCGAATTTCCCCAATGTAATGCCAGAAAAACACAATAGAACTGCCAAGGTGTTGGGGGCTCTAATTAAACACCCAACAAATTTTCAGTATTCACTTGTCAAACCATAAGGTTGGGAAGAGACTCACATAGAGGAGGGAGATAATATGATTTATCATGTTTGAAAAAAGCATGAAGTTCAAGACAAAAATCATGTGCATGCTCATTACATAACACACACATGCTACAAGGTCTGAAACAAAAGAGCTTTTTCATTTCAAATCAAATAGTAACAAAAACAAATAGTGGCTTCAACCTTTCTTCAAGGAGCACTAGCTAGGATGCAAATTCACATTTAAACCTCTGCTTCACTTTATAGTAGAGCTTAGCTATGAGTTCACAACTTTAAATCAATAAAAAAATACCAAACAATGAATTTAATGTAATGTAGTAATCAATATCCTCCTACAATACTAAATTTTGCATTGTTATTATATTCAATGCATTTCCACATTAATCCAAGACAAAATTAGTCTTGATTATAAATGGAAATTAAACTCCTAAATAATCAAGTGATAATTTCAATATTCAAAATCAAAATAGAAATTAAATTCCATTGTCTCTTATGCAGGTCCATAAAAAACTGAAGACAATCACATACATGAATTCCTATGCATCTATCCTTTATATTTTTAAATGTTTTCTTTCACAAGAGTACAAGGATTAACTTGCAAATCTTATGGACATTGAAATTCCCTAATAGTCTATTAAAATGATTTAAAAATATTCGAGTTCAACTTTCTAGTAAGTCCCTCCCACAACTTGATTGTCAACACACTCTCTTTTCCAAGAACTGCATAACCTTGTGGTTGTTCTATATGCATCTCATGTATAAGATCTCCATGCAAAGTTTGTGTTGTCCTCCAAGATTCTTCTTCTTTTTGTGCTACTTGTGTGCTTTCATAGACCTCAAACTGCATTTGAGTGCCGAATTCTTCTTTGTTGTGCTATTTGTGTGCTTTCATAGAACTCAAACTCCAACACAATCTGAGTGCAAAAAAATCTAGTAAAGTTCTAGAAGGTATGAGAATCTCTCCTCAATTTAAAGGACTCCATGGCTTGCACATATGTGGATTAAAATATGAGAAACCAGGGTAACATATGCTTTTGATTTTTAGAGTGTAGTCACACACCAACATGCCTTTTTTCTCTAGTGTATGTAGCTCGTCCTTGAGTTGCAATTTCCATGTATTGGTTTCATACATGTCATGAGGATGGAGATACGGAAGAGAGCTCACACACACACTCTAACACTCAAAGAGGAGCACACACACAGATTGAGGCAAGGAAGAATGATCTTCTACTTCTTCTTCTATTACATAAAAGGAATGTACAAGAATCAGCTAAAACAACAATACAACAAGTGCAATATATGAATAACAATACATAATGGAAAATCCTAATGACGATGAATGAGTGAGCTCACAAGAAACCAATGT
The DNA here is from genome assembly GCA_020310875.1 of Ceratopteris richardii. Classification (NCBI taxonomy): domain Eukaryota; kingdom Viridiplantae; phylum Streptophyta; class Polypodiopsida; order Polypodiales; family Pteridaceae; genus Ceratopteris; species Ceratopteris richardii. The sequence continues at coordinate 58,965,595 of CM035417.1, read as the reverse complement.
GCCATCACTCTAGGTAGATAAATCTAGTAAAGCTCAATGAAGTATCTCTGTACCAGTGTGACCACTATACATGTCAAAGAAATGAAAAAGTGATACATGTCATTCTAGATCATCACATGTTGAGCTTGATGTCTCAACACTCCCCCTCAAGCTCAACCTCATGTCCTCTAATCCAAGCATCTTCTGAAACATCTTCAACATTTCTACTCCAAGTGCTTTAGTGAAAATATCAGCAACATGTTCATCTATCCTCACATAAATAACATCATATCACTTGCTAATACCTTCTCTCTGATGAAGTGATAAGGTACCTCGATATGCTTTATTTTAGCAAGAAAAATAGGAATTTGTGCTAACTAAATGCTGCTAAGATTATCACAATAGATGAGATCAGCTTTTGCACTTCCACACCTAAATTTGCAAGTAGCATCTCTAACCAGGATGCTTCACATGTTGTCATTGTAGAACCTCTATACTGTTACCGTTAGTGTCCATGTGAAAGGCCAAATGGCCACCGGACACTTCTTTGTATATGTTCTTTAATAAAACATATAGTGGCCTGGTCAGTCACAGACAGTAAGTTCGACCGCATTTGTAAGACCTAAGAAGTCTGTCTTCGTGCTCCCTGTGTACTGCGTTTTCTGCGTATTCTACAACCTCTGTGCGGAGTACTGTGTTTGGCGTCAGGAGCTCGGTTTTCTACTCCGAGCATATCGTCGTGGAGCTCTCGAGAAGGAGAGTGCAATGTGGTGCATCGCCATCGAAATACTTCACTGGTATCAGAGCAGTTCGAGGCAAAAAGCTTTGTTCCTTTTGTGCGAGCGAAGCGAACCCCCCCCCCAGGCTTACGAGTAAGGCGGCGACCAAGGCATAGACCTTGGCATACCTTGTCATCCGAGTCACCGAAGTCACCGTTGGCTGCGCGCGAGGGAGGACCTCAACGATCAAGGAATATAGAGGTTCCCGGTACTTCCCGGGAGGTCACCCATCCCAGTATTGTTCCCCCCAGAGCTTGCTTAACCGTGGCAATCTCTTGCCACTAAGCTACACTCTTGTGGTGTTTGAAGAAGGGGAAAGACTAAGGTTGACATTACCTTGAACAAGTTTTGGTCCCTCAAAGCTTCATTTTTGCTTTTAAAGCCTATTTCTGAAGCAATTTTGGGGTGTTTTTGGAGCCATTTCAGAGTACTTTCGCACGTAGTTCTCTTCACACAGGTCCAAGAACATCAAGAAGAGTGTTCCTTGTACTTCTCAGACAATAAATATCAACCTTTGGGGCTGTATTTTCAGCCACACTCGTAAAACTACAGGTTTCTTGAGGGGTTTTCAGTTTTGGTGGGAGCAGTCGCTGCAAATTTATGCAGGTTTTTAAAGCCTAAAACATCAGAGTTGACAGACACTTGCAGGTGTTATTGGCTAGTTTTTGGGCTGTGTATTCAGCCTTTCAGTGTCATTTTACTGCATATATTGAGCACATACACACCATGTACGCTTCTATGGATACCGCTTATGTACATCCATGTGGGCATTGATATAGCGGTTACGTTCTTTGCATAAAGCCTTTTACGTTTGATAAAGAGGGTCGTGGTGAGGTTTTCTTAACTGGGAGACACCCAGATGTCGGGGTCTCTTCGGTGATGCAGGTGGAAGACTTACCCAGCCTCGCCATAGGAGATGTATGATAGTTATTCATAGGTGCTCGATAAGCCTAGTTGGCTTCTATTGGGTAACTGATTATATACAGTGGAGTCAGTGATTCACTATGCAGGTAGACATGTCAGTACTTGCAGTTTTATGATACTTTGACATTGGTCATATGCTAATTTTGCAGAGGATACTCTGGCAAAATTTTTCCAGATTTCTAGTTTAGTCAACTATATAGTGGTCGATTTACTCCTTGATACACTTATTTGTTGGTGTTTGGACTCTTCTAGCTCCATTATCATTCTATTCAGTTCTCTACGATCATGGCATCAGAGGTCTCAGGCACATCCGGTGGATCAGGGTCTAGTGCTAGCGTTCCGAGGAGGAGCTATAACTTGCAGGGCAAAGACCATTTTGAGATCCGAAAATTTGATGGCACAAACTTTGCTCTATGGAAGAATCAGATTAAAGATGTGCTGATTCAAAGAAGGCAATGGAAGCCAGTAAATGGGATTTCAAAGAAGCCTGCTGACATGGATGAAGATGATTGGGATGAGTTAGATGAAATGGCCAGGTCTACCATTCACTTGCACCTAGCAGATAATGTTTACTTTACAGTATTAGACTGTGAAAGTGCAGAGGAGCTTTGGAAGAAGTTATGCAATACATATGAAAAAGAGACGGCATCAAATAAAGTATATCTGATGAGAAAATTATACGACCTTCGTATGAAGAACACAGATAGTGTTGCTGCTCATCTAAATGAGTTTGATGCCATATTCTCCCAGTTACAGGCTCAGAAAATGGATATGGACAATGAAATGAAAGCAGTATTGCTGTTATGCACCCTGCCATCATCATGGGATACATTTTGCACAGCTATTAGCAATAGTGCACCAGGTGGTAAACTCGTCTATGATGACATATGTGGAGCACTCTTGAGTGAGGAGATTCATAGAAAATCTATGGTTGGCACTCAGAGTGGAGATGCATATAATGTTCGTGATTCTTACCAAGGAAAGAATCAACAAGGTGGCAGGAGCAAGAACAAGGAAAAGAATGGTCAACGGAATAAGAGCAGAAGTAAATCAAGGAAGAGGGATATTGAATGCCATTATTGTCATAAGAAAGGACACATGAAGAAAGACTGTTATGCATTAAAGAATGCTAAAGGTAAAGGACAAAATGTTGATGGGCATGTTAAACAGTTACCTGCACCATCTACTTCGACTGTGAAGATTGAAGAAATTAATGCTATTTCTGATGATGCTGATGTGTTGACACTTGATAGTACTGTGCCATCTGAGGTACTTATGGCTGATTCTCTTTCCCACACCTGGCTGCTAGATTCTGGTGCTTCTTTCCATGTGACACCACATAGAGAATGGTTCTCTAATTATGCAGCAAAGTCTCTTGGTACCGTGAGACTTGGTGACTCTTACCAGTGTGATGTTGTGGGGATTGGAGATGTGGTTGTGCAGTTCATTGACGGTTCAAAATTTACTATGCATAATGTACGCCATGTACCTCAGTTATCACGCAGTTTGATGTCAGTTGGTCAACTTGATGACCTTGGTTACAAGGTGGTCTTCTATGCTCAGTCCTTTCGTATATCAAAGGGCAATATGGTTCTTGCAAAAGGAAGGAAAGTTGGCTCACTTTACCCTTTATTTGTATCACAGAAAGAACACTTGTTAGCTGTTACTGAACAGCCTATGGCTTGTATTTGGCATGGTCGTTTGGGCCATATATCTCGTAGTGGAATGGAAAATCTTTCTCGTTCTGGCTACTTACCTGTGTTATCTTTCTCTGATTTTTCATTTTGTGAGCATTGTCAATATGGAAAGCAAACCAGAAATGTGCATAAAATGCACATTGACTCTTCAATTCAGCCTTTAGATCTTGTTCATACAGATGTGTGTGGTCCTATGCCCACTAGGTCCTTAGGTGGTTCTCTTTACTTTGTCACTTTCATAGATGATGCTACTAGAAAAGTCTGGGTATATCCTATCAAATCGAAGGATGATGTATTTCCTACTTTCAGAAAATGGCTTGCTTCAGTTGAGACTGAAAAAGGAACTAAGCTTAAGGCTTTATGTTCAGATAATGGGGGTGAGTATACCTCACATGAATTCAGCCTTTTCTGTCAGTGTAGAGGGATTCGTAGAGAGTTTACAGCTCCTTATACCCCAGTACAGAATGGTGTAGCCGAGAGGATGAATAGAACTATTCAAGATAGAGTAGTCTCTATGTTGCATCATGCAAACCTCTCACAAGGTTTTTGGGCAGAAGCAGTATTGACTGCAGTTCATGTGATTAACCTTTCACCTAGTACTGCCAAAGGTCTGAAAGTGGCACAAGAGTTATGGACAGGGAAACCACCATATTATGATCATCTTTGAGTTTTTGGGTGTGAAGCATATGTTCATATACCCAAGAATCTTAGACAGAAGTTGGACCATAAGTCAAAGAAATGCATTTTTCTTGGATATGGTCGAGAAGGACAATTTGGATATCGCTTATGGGATCCTGAAACACGGTCAGTGATCAGAAGTAGTGATGTCATTTTTAATGAGTCTAAGATGCATAAACAGTCGATTAAGGAGGTTGAAGTGAGAAGAGTGGTGTTTGAGGATACTAGTCCTCTGGTTAGCATGCATAAAAATGCTACACATAGGGATGTTCAAGAGAATGTCCATTCAGATCAGTCTGCACATGTTCCTGTTCAGCAACCATTGAGACGTTCTGCACGTGTCTCATATCCACCTGATAGATATTTTCCAGGTTTAGATTTTGTTATGCTAACAGATGCCGGTGAGCCCTCTTGCTACAAAGAGGCTATGCAGACAGAGGATCATGTCAAGTGGGAGCGTGCCATGAAGAGTGAGTTGGATTCTATTCACAAGAATGGTACTTGGGACTTAGTACCTTTGCCAAAGGGCAGGAAAGCTTTACCATGTAAATGGGTATATAAGCTGAAATTCACATCAGATAGTGCTTCTCCAAAATATAAAGCACGACTTGTTGCAAAGGGTTTTAAGCAACAACATGGTGTTGATTTTGAGGAAATCTTCTCTCCAGTGGTCAAGATGACTACTTTGCGCATGTTGCTTGGATTCGTTGCAATGGAGGACTTAGAGCTAGTCCAAATGGATGTGAAAACAGCTTTCTTGCATGGAGATCTTACAGATGAGATCTATATGGAACAACCAAAGGGTTATGTAGTTCCTGGCAAGGAAAGTCTAGTTTGTAAGCTCAAGAAGAGCTTGTATGGACTTAAACAGTCTCCTAGACAATGGTACCAAAAGTTTGATGCTTTTATGAAGTCCCAAGGCTATTCTCGGAGCAATGAGGATCATTGTCTCTACACAAAGAGATGTTCTAATGGCAGCTTGATATGCTTGATACTTTACGTCGATGATATGTTGATTGCTTGGAAGTCCTCTTATGATTTGTCAATTCTCAAAAAGAAGTTGAGTCAGACATTTGATATGAAGGATTTGGGGGATGCCAAACATATTCTTGGCATGCGCATCACTCGTGATAGGAGTAAAAGATGCATATACTTGTCTCAAAGTGAGTACATATCCAAAGTACTTCATCGATTCAATATGCAGGGTGGAAAGGCATTGAGTACACCTTTACCCACATATGTGAAATTGAGCAAGGATGACTGCCCCAAATCAGATGAGGAAAAGGAATTCATGACCAAAATTCCCTATCAGTCTGCTGTTGGTAGTCTCATGTATGCTATGGTAGCTACGAGACCAGACATTGCATTTGCAGTGGGAGTTGTGAGCAGATATATGTCTAATCCTGGCAAGAAACATTGGGAAGCGGTCAAAATGATTTTGAGATATCTGAGTGGCACTAAGGACAAGTGTCTATGCTTAGGTAGAGGGAAAGCATCCATTATTGGTTACACAGATTCTGACTATGCTGGTTGTGTAGACAATCGTAAGTCTACATCAAGGTACATTTTTCATTTTGCTGGAGGTACTATCTCTTGGAGATCTCGTCTTCAAGAATGTACAGCTGTTTCCACCACAGAAGCAGAGTATGTTGCAGCAAGTGAGGCATGTAAGGAAACATTGTGGCTTTCTCGTTTTGCTTGTGATATGGGTTTTCCTCAGCATGTACCTCACTTGCTCAGTGATAGTCAGAGTGCCATTGCTTTGGCTAAGAATCCGGTCTATCATGCAAAGACCAAGCACATTGAGGTGAGATATCACTTCATTAGAGATTGCTTAGCCACTGAGAGCATTATTCTTGAGAAGGTTCACACTCGAGATAATGCTGCAGATGCTTTGACTAAAGCTCTACCACAGGATAGCTTTCGACACTGTTGTCACTTGATGGGGGTTACTTGATTCTTGATCTTATGCAGTCACTTGTATACTGTGTAACATGCCCATCAGGTGGGAGGTATAGTTTGTATACTTACACTCAGGTATTCTTTATCATTCTTTCGTTTTTCTCCCATAGTTACTCTGGCCATATTGGCCTTTAGTGGGAGATTGTTACCGTTAGTGTCCATGTGAAAGGCCAAATGGCCACCGGACACTTCTTTGTATATGTTCTTTAATAAAACATATAGTGGCCTGGTCAGTCACAGACTATAAGTTTGACCGCATTTGTAAGACCTAAGAAGTCTGTCTTCGTGCTCCCTGTGTACTGCGTTTTCTGCGTATTCTACAACCTCTGTGCGGAGTACTGTGTGTGGCGTCAGGAGCTCGGTTTTCTACTCCGAGCATATCGTCGTGGAGCTCTCGAGAAGGAGAGTGCAGTGTGGTGCATTGCCATCGAAATACTTCATATACTCAGCCTCTATATCCGACAAAGCAACATTGGGCTACTTCTTGTTGCTCCATGTAATAGCCACACTTCTAAGTGAGAATAGAATGCCACCAGTAGATCCCTAATCTGTGTTGGTGTATCCATGAACCTACAAATCTACACTAGCTTCATAAAACAATGCATAATCCAAAGTAGCACTCACATAACATAGAGTGCACCTCAGAGCATCCAAATGTGGCTTCCTAGGAACGTTCATAAATTGACTTTCAAGTCCAACAATGTAGTTTAGATCAGGCCTTGTAATTGTGAGATATATCAAGCTTTCCATAATTTTCTTGTACATAGTAGCATTTTCCAATGCTTCACCTAATTAGTATCCAACTTCAAATTCTAATCTAATGGCATAGAAATTCGCTTACAATAAGCCACACCATACTTTTGTTGACATCTGTATACCTATTTTTGTATGTATAAAATCAATGCCCAAGAAGTAGCATAGCACACCAAGAAATTTCATGTCAAATTCCTGCATACGGAGTTGCTTCACCTCTTTAATGCTTGCTTCATTGTCACCTCCTACAATCTCTTGGTGCAAATGATCAAGCCTCCACATTTGGCTTAGCACGGAAGATAATGTGTGGACTTAGCACTTGATGATTCATGTGAACTATAGCTTGTAACTACTTGATCATTTACCATTGTAAAAGATTAATTCCTTGAAGAATCTTGTAAAAGCTTATATCTAGTGGAGCTAGGAAGAATATTAGCTATGACTCCAAATTGAACAAATATCTCCTAAATTGATGGAGTTACTTTTTGATTGGAGACAAGTTTGAATTCAAAATTCAAACTTAGAATAAATACTTATAAAAGACCTTAAAAAATCTCGCAGGGAAGTGTGCCTCATTCTAAGCTCATTCCTTGATCATTTGTAGAGCTTGAGTAGCTTACACCATATCTCAATCACTTCATCATCATTGAACATCATTACAATGCCAAGGACTTAGTACAATCATGTTCTAAAATACATATAGCTCATTGAACATCTTTGTCTACTTCTCTGCTATGATTACTCAGAATAGTCAACTTCTTCTGGTCATATCTCAGTGAATACTCAACCATTTTACATCATCTTTGGGTTTTTGGAACCAACTTGAAGTCTTATTTATGCTATCAAAATTTCAAGGCATTTGGTTCAGGCATCTAGGAGAAATCATCTTCAAAGTGCTCACAAGTCATCTATTGTTTGTTCCCTACAAAGTCAAGGGTAAGAAATAATTTGCTAAAGTTATTTCACAGAGCATAGTTGATCATTTTAAATCGTTCCAATTTCAATCATTATCTATCTAAGCTAATTGAATTCCCTCAAAAGGAATTTAGTCAATTGTTACTGTACTATGAGCTCAGAGTAAAAAAGCCAACAGGATGTATGGACTAAAATAGCAAGTTTTTCAATACTAGCTATTCTTGAACTAGTGTGTTTTGGATTAATTGTTTAAAGCATCAAATTCAAAGTACACAGATACTTTCTTGGTTTCATTTGCAAGCTAAAAGGCCCTACTTTATAACTGTAAAGTGCATTAGGGCTGGTACAAAGCAGGTTTTAGCAGTACCTCCTCACTTCCTTGACGTATCCATCCATCTCTCCCAACAGTGGTATCAGAGCAAGTTGAGGTAAAATGGGAGATGGTTTCCCTTCTTTCATTGATAAATTGGACAGGAATAATTATCCAACATGGTTCTTGAGGATGAAGACCTATCTGTTGATGACATGATTGCTCCTACTTCATCTACATTTGTATCCGCATGAGTGCATCTCCATTTTGTATCCAGGAGGCACTCCATTTCTAGTCTATTTCCATTTTATATTTTACTTCCTTTGTATTTGGGTACCTTGCCATGTGCTTCTACCAATTGTATTCATTCTCCTTTCAGGAGACTTATCCCACATATGATGTACTTTTGAGAGCCCCTCCCAAGTCTATATAAGGAGGGCCTCTCCCCTCATTTGTACTTGGTTAGAAGCTTGAGGAGCCTACTCCATGCTCTTGGCAAGCTCATTTCTAATCCACATGATTTTACCCATTTCATGGTCTACTCATTTTGTGTCTCACACATTCTTTGTTTTGTGAGAGTACTTTACTTTTCATTTTGATTCCGCATGCGTACTCTCTACATGGTATCAAAGCGCTAGGTGAAGGTCTTGGTGGTGCGTTTGGCGGTGATTTTGGTGGTGGTGCTTCACTTTGGTGGTGTGCTTTCTCCTCATTGCGAGAAGCCTTTTGCCATCAACTTTTGGGACTCATTTTTCCCATTTGCCCACCCTCCCACCCTTTTTCTTTATCATTTTGTACCCCCTTCAACACCATTTTGCCACCCTCCCACTCTCCGTGTCATTCAAATTGATGATTTCTTTTCATTCTTATGTTCACGAGTGGGGTGATTTATCATTTTTGCTAACTTGCATTGTGTGTTGAAAAAGCATCTTCATTGTTAACGTGGCCATAACCACTTGTTTTTTTCACGTAAGATTTGGTGTCACAAATTTCTGTCTCATTTTCTGAGAGACAAAACATGATTTTGCTTCCTTTTCATTATAAATTCACTATTATTGGTGTACCTTCCATTTCATCTCTGTCTCATCAACCTTGTTCCAATCTGGATGACAAACTTATCAGCTGACGTAGCAGACGAGTTCATGTAACATCACTATGTGCCCGAGAGACAACATAGAGAGTAATTGTTTGTTCTACTTTGCTTGTGAATAGAGAGGTGACAAGTGGACGTAATAGGATCAGAGAGAGCAAATATTTGCGCCTTCTCTATTGCACAGGAGAGAACAGAGAAAGAGATCAGGGGGGAAGACAATCTACGAGCAGAAGTTATGGTGAGCTTTGCTTCCCAATGTAGAGAGGCGGTTGGACATGCTTATAGGAGAACGATGCAGCAACAGCACGTCCAGCAGAGTTTCAGGAGTAAGAACCAGGTCTAGAACTCCAAAAGTCGGATGCAGCAGGCAGGGTGCTGTTGTGACTTGTGACACGCTAATACACCAGCTCTGTTAGTGTGCAAAGAGAGAGAGAGAGAGAGAAAGGGAGAGAAAGAGAAAGTAAACATCCTGCAATGGCAGGCGAAGGGGCTTTTCAGAGGGCCTCTTAGGCTCCCGAATCATATCATGAGCCTCCAGCAGTGTTGGACCCTTGTATCAATCAAGGTTTGTTGAGCGCTTGATCAGGATGTCACCTTTAGAACCAGATATGGCGCAATGTCGATGAGACCACCTCAGACACAGAGGGAGAGAGGTATACTGCTCATTCCACCGTGGTGCAAACAGCCAGCGATGGTCGGTACGGGCTGCAATAGGTACGACACATCTCGATCGGCTACTAGCTTCTGGGGAAGACGCTGTTTTGAGTCCGCAGAAGGACGAGATGGATGCTAAAGGTGCTGCCAGTGAAGCCATTGGTGGCCTGTGAAATCGATAGTCTAGTGAGTGCTGCTCCCCGTTGCTCCCCGCTACGAAATCTGGACGAATCTAGTCATCGTGGTGCAAACCTATCCACAATCGGTTGGAGCTTTACGATATGTGATTCACAATCAACCAGCAGGCGATTGACACGGAGCTCTGATCCCGCTCTCCAAAAGCTTCTGTCACACAGCTCCAGATCACAAGATGCAGTCGTCTGCAGACCCAGCAGGAGCACAAAACAGTGCTACTTTTGGAAAACTCCAGAGGCCATCCGAGAAAGAGTCTGCCGTCCTCCAGTTTTGGCGCATTTTTTTTTGGCCTAGCTCCACTTACATTTGTTTGTCATATGGACTGACTATCCAGTGCCAATTTTGGATAAGTCAGAGAAACCTTTGGCACGCTGGCATGCATATCTGCTTATGATGGCCTCCACGTCACAACGAAATAGCATGTGGTTGTTTTTTTATGCCATCGATTATAGTTATTAGCAAACTTATACTCCCTGAGTTTCACTCTTTTAGAATACTCACTTCGCTTGACACACAAAAGTTAAGTCTTGCATGTATCCAAAACACATCAAAATTCTAAGGGGACTAGTATCAAGATAATTTGCCTTTGTAAGGGTAACCACTTTCTTGTAAGATCTTTATTTGGCACTGTTTCCATTATATAGGATTATAACCTAAGGACATCACAACCCTTCGAGACATATCATTTGGCACTAAGTGCCCCTCATTGTAACATCAAGAATATAAGAAGTATTGTGTGTGTGTGTGTGTTATTGTGGGTTGGAGGCTAATCTAAGATCTACTTTCCAGATATAACATGGACTAGCGTCGCTCAGTTTCTACACCACTAGATCCAAACATCAAGCTTACACTAGAGGATTCATCATCACTTGTGGATGTGCATACCTATCGACAGCTTGTTGGCTCATTACTCTATCTTGCCAACACTAGACCAGATATTGCTTATACAGTTGGTATACTCAGTCAGTTTGCACATCAACCTCGTCAGACTCATTGGGATGCTTCTCAGAGACTACTTCGTTACCTTGCCCTCACCTGACATCATGGTCTTTGGTACAGAGGGGGCATCGAACTCGCCGGATATTCCGATTCAAATTGGGCTGGTGATCCTAATTCTTGATGGTCTACTTTTGGGTATATATTCTTGCTTGGCTCAGGACCTATCTCTTGGGCAAGTAAGAAGCAGCCTACAGTTGCACTATCATCTACCGAGGCCGAGTACCGAGCATCCAACTTTGCCGCATGTGAGGCCATCTGGCTTCGACGTTTATTATCTGACATTAGTGTTTTGCAGGATACTCCGACATGTCTTCGCACGGATAGCCAGTCAGCCTTGGCCATCGCCAAGAATCCAATGTTCCACGCTCGGACGAAGCACATCGAGATCCAGTACCACTTCATCCGCGAGAACCTCATATCTCAAGAGATTACTCTGGAGCAGTGTACCTCTCAGGAGAACCTGGCGGACATGTTCACGAAGGCTCTACCTCCGATTCCGATTCAGCGCTTGGTGGACCTCTACAGCATTCAGCCGCTCCAAAATGGAGCTGTAGAGGGGGTGTTGACGACATGATTGCTACTACTTCATCTACATTTGTATCTGCATGAGTTCATCTCAATTTTGTATCCAGAAGGCACTCCATTTCTAGTCTATTTCCATTTTATATTGTACTTCCTTTGTATTTGGGTACCTTGCCATGTGCTTCTACCAGTTGTATTCATTCTCCTTTCAGGAGACTTATCCCACATATGATGTACTTTTGAGAGCCCCTCCCAAATCTATATAAGGAGGGCCTCTCCCCTCATTTGTACTTGGTTAGAATCTTGAGGAGCCTACTCCATGCTCTTGGCAAGCTCATTTCTAATCCACATGAGTTTACCCATTTCATGGTCTACTCATTTTGTGTCTCACACATTCTTTGTTTTGTGAGAGTACTTTACTTTTCATTTTGCTTCCGCATGTGTACTCTCTACACTATCTACAAGGAAGAAGTCTCTATGGATACATATCAAAAGATGAGGAGATGCCCACATTTAGAAGCAAAGATCAACCTACAAGAGAGGAGCAAGAAAGACTCAAATCATGGTGTGCCAAAGATGCTTTAGCCAGGTCATATCTACTTAACTCTATCTTTGACTTCCTACTTCCTCATATTAGGAATTGCAAAACTTCCCAAGAGACTTGGGATACTCTATCTTCATATTTTTCTTCCAATTCAAGAGCTAGGAAAAACCAATTGTGGATAGAATTTACTACTCAAAAGAAGCGACCTAAGCAGAATGTTTCAGAGAATGTGACCAAAGTGAAGGATGTGGCTGATCAGTTGGCAAGCATAGGAGAGGAGATTTAAGAGGAGCAAATAGTGAGACACATAATCTATGGTGTCAAGGCAGATGATAAGTGGGAATTGTTCACAACTGCAATGGATCTTTATATGGATATGCAAATCCCTCATCTAACCACTCTCATGGGCCAACTCTTCACCCATGAGGCCAAGCTCAACAAAAATGGTGAACCATTAAGAGGTAACAACTCTTCTGCCCTCTATACAGATAAAGGAAAGTCTAAGGATAAAGGAAAGAGCAAAAAGTTTGAAGATGAAGGTGCTACTTCTCAAGCTAACTATGCAAGGAGAGGTAGGAATTCAAGAGGAAGGGGTAGAGGAGGTAACCAAGGTAGGGGGAGACCTTTCAACTCTTCCCCATGCAATATATGTGGATTGTCAAATCACACAATAGATGAGTGTTATAGGAACTTCAAGAACTAGAGAGGAAGATGATTCCAAAGAGGTGGCTACTCACAATGAAGAGGAAGATTCAATCATAATCAAGGTTACAACCATGGCTACAACAACAATTACCAAGGAGGATACAAATCAAGAAAAGACTTCAACAACTATATAGAGGATCAAGAGGATTCTCTTCTCATTGTGAACATGACTTCAAAACAAGGTATGAATGATGAGCACCTCTTCTATATTGACTCAGGTTGTTCAAACCATGTAGCAGGCAATATAGCTCTCCTTTCTGATCTTGAAGAGCCCAAGGGAAAGCACCAAGTGCAGATAGGTGATGATACCAAGCACTTAGTTGTCAAGGTAGAAAATGTCAAAACTTCTTATGGAAATAAGAATTTGTTGAGCAGAGTGCTTTATGTACCTACTATCACAAAGAATTTGATGAGTGTTGGACAGATAGTGGAAAATGGTTTGCAAGTTAGGTTCAATAAATTTGGAGCCTTTGTGGAGGACCCCCAACATGGATTCAGGAGAATTGCAAAGGGAGATTAAATAGGTGGATTGTTTACATTTGGGCTTGACGACACTAGAAACATTGCACTTTATAATTATAAGGATCAAACCTTGTCTGAGTTATAGATATGGCATAAAAGACTAAGACACATTGGTGAGAGAACATTGAAGCAGATATGTAGAGATCAATGTGTACTTGGGATACCTAATGTATCCAAGCAACATATGATCTATAAATATGGTGCACGCCAGTTTGGTAAATCACACAGGTTACCCTTTACAAAGAAAGGCTATATGCATGAGGATTATTTGGTACTTGGACAGATGTGTGGGGACCAAGCAAAGACCCTTCAATTTCAGGCTCAAGGTAATGTGTGTCATTTATTGACGCTTTCAGTAGGTGGACTATCTTGTATTTCATGAAACATAAGAATGAAGTGTTCAATTGTCACAAAAAGTATTTTGCACTTGTGGAAAATCAAACAGGGAAGAGTTTAAAGAGGATAAGGTCATATGGAGGAGTTGAGTACTTCTCCAATGAGTTTGATGCTTTTTTGTAGGACAGAGGTATCAAGAGAGAGAGAGAGAGAAAGAAAGAAAGAAAGAAAGAAAGTTATATTAACATCTTCTAGAGGCTAAACTTGGCCTATGAGACAAAAATCATGTACAAGTGTAGTAACCGTGTGTTGATGAAATGAAATAAAAAGTATGTCGCTACACAAAGCTATATAGGGGTGGAAAAGGCTGGGGAGATGTGGCTCTGACTCTCCAAATAGTGGCCACCTAATACATGGGGGATCCATAATGTGAGTGAGTAAAACACCCTAGCTATTGGTGATGGGTGGAGGTGGGTGTAGTATGTGGTACATTGGTGGTGATCTGAGTGCCTCTGAAGGAAAACAACCCAGGGGGTGGTGGTACTCATATGCTCCATCATGTGGTCATTGGCTATCCTGATGTGTGAGTTATCCTCGTGATATAGTCATGGTCGACGATATCCATCCATGTGTGGTCGGCGTCGTGCTCTCTGTGCTACTACCTAGCAGAGCGTGTGCCCTATAGATGGACCTCTCTGATGTAGCTCAGCTCACTAAAAGAACTGGGTAATGGTCTGCTAGGTACTCACTTGTGGCTGATGCATGGGTTGTAGTGACCGCTCTCGCCTCTCGTATGCTGCTGTGAGGAAGCGTCCCAGGCGCTACTAGTCTCCCATAGTCATGCACAACTAGAGTGACTCCTCTATCTAGAACTGTGCTCGTAGGTCTAAGTATATTGGGCATCTGATAATAAAATGCTCCTCACTCTCTACCTCTGTCTCACATACTAGGCACCACCTCTCCTCACAGGGGACTCCCCTGGACCGACCCCTCTCAATCTTGAGCTGATGTGATGAAACCCAGAGCTACCCAATGACGACTTGAAGGTGGTGGGATAGGTATGTTTGCATGTATCTCAAAATCTCGATGAAGCCCTCATCCAATATATGTAGAAAATGCTCATGGTAATAGAGCATTTTAGGTGGCAATGTATCCCTAGGGCTCACCCATGTCCTCTGTATGTATGTATGTCATATCTCTTGACGAATGACCCTATTCCTCTCTTGATGAGAGAGCGAGTAGTTGGGTGCATGAGAGTCGTACTGTAGTGGTGGTAGCCTATGTCAAAAGCATAGTGGGCCAGCCAGTTTTGTGTTTGTGCATACCATGAGGAGGTGTCACTTACTAATGCCATATCAAGTGATGCTTAGAAAGCACGATGAGCAATGCACTCTGTATCCATGCTCCGAAGTCTGTGTAATAGGCATACTTTCTAGAATAGTGCCTCAACTAGCATCAGTGGTGCAGCGAGCTCTACTCTAATGATATCATGTGGTACTCAAGGCTTGCTATGGATAAGTCTAGCAATCATGAGGATTTGTGGCCTCTCTAATGTTGTCCATACTAACGTAGCTAATCACGGTCCCCATATGGCTGCCCCATTACATGAGCGTTGGCATAACCAAAGTGTTAAAGAGCCACCCCTCTGTGGGGGGCTCCAAAAAATATGCCTAGTGGCATTATCTCTCCATCAAAGCTAGTGTTGCGTACCCAGGTGTGATGCGGTCACGGGCTGCCTAAGACATAGAGAAGACCCTTGATGCAACTATAAATATCACTCCAAAGTAAACATATGATCTGACCACCTCGATCGATCCACCTGCTACTCTGAACAAACTATGTCTGCATACCTGTGCTGATGTATGAAAGATCATGACCTTGGTTTTACCAAGGTTCACAGATAACCCTCTATGTCTACAAAAGTCATATAGGCCATGTAAATGATGTTGTAGACCTTCTGCAAACTCTGATACCAGTATAATATCATCAGCATATAAAAGAATATGGACAGTCGACCCGTGTACGTCAATGCCATCACCCCCTACGGTTGTATGAACTCCACTATCTCATCAATGTAGAGACCAAAGAGGTGTGAGGGGACAAAAATAATGCTATAATGCGGAAACGTGTGTTGAAGTATAGACTCCAAGAAATAAGTAAAAGCAGAAGTATAGTCCCATTTCGGTCAACTCATAAGACTCACGATCAACTTCATTTTGATGTACAAAAGAAGTGCAACAGAGCATGTAGGAGTTCATAAACCACTTGTACTTGATTAATGTGCATTTGAATATTGTCAAGGTTTATGTATAACCTTTCTTAGAAATCAAATGTGAGCCAACGCATATGTACTGCTAATAAGAAATGAGTTGAATGACTTATGCAAGTTGCATGAGATAAATGCCAAGGCGGCAATGTACATAAATTGAAGTTCAAGAGTAGCTCATTCCCAGTAGATAGCAGACTTCTGTTGTATCCATAGCTTTGACTTATATCGGTAATCCCATCTGTTTATACTCATAAGTATATGAGTCAAAGCTGAGTATGACTTCACTTGAAACCTGCAACTCTTCAATTCTACGTGTTGCTTCGAACGTCAGCAGCAACCTGAATGATGCCTGTTTGTGTGAATCTGCACCTTACATATTTCATCAGTTTACAGTCATGTACATCTGCAGGACTTCATCAGTAGCATAAATAACTCGTGTACTATGATGCAAAACTGATTGTATATTTATATCGATTGAATATTGTATCTGTGCCACTAGTTTTATCTTCCACGTCAATGTATGAAGATCGAAATTGTGATTGTATGCATAACTTGACAACTTAGTATATAAAAATATAATGAAGTCATCGCTCAGAACCAATGAACATATATATGACCATCTCATCTACGATTATGTAGCATCAATTGAAACGTACAGCAATGAGTGGAATGCATAAAGATATATATTGAATGCATCACTCAGAACGAGTGAACATATATATGAACATCTCATCTATGATTATGTAGTATCAAAAACATACAGCTACGAGCACAGACAAAATATTGCGAGTATTTTGAATATATTAATATACACATATAGTCTCTACGGACACTGTAGTGTGAGTAATGCATCGCTACATTTTCTCAGCCCGAGACAACTGAATACATGAGTAGTAAACAGCTGGATACATGAATGGCCCACGTTCTGATTGCATGATCAGTTGTGCTATGAGACTGAGTATTATACTGTTGTGCATAATTACAGAACAGTTAAGGCAAGTGAAGTATGCATGCAGAGATGAACTAGATGTGATAGAGAGAGACAGAGAATCAATGGATCAGACGATCGTACAGATATGTCATAAGAAAACATGTCGTCACCCAATCTTGCTATTAGGATGTGATTGATTTATATACAGATATATGAAGCGGTGAAGTTCACCGCTTTGCCTTTATTCTAAAAAAACGTAAACTGTGAGTCACTCCTTGATTTAAGGTTGACACATCATACGATGGCCATGATTTAAGGAGTATAATTCGTAAAGGATCTATATCCTTTCTTTTATTTCTTTTGTGTTTTATATGTTTTAGGTTCTATGGAAATTCTATTTAAAAACAAATGGGGTCATATGCAAAACATCGACGAGATTTTTTGATGTATTCTCTATGAGAAATATGAAGGGCTATGACTGGTGGATTTGGTGATTGTTCGCTCCAACAAGAGGGTGGGTGAAAGAGGGCATCCTTGCTTCACCCTGATAGTGCTAGCAACTGGATGAGATAAGCCCCTTGGACATCTCACACAACCAGATACTCTCTCTTATAAGTCGTAGATCCCCCATATCATCTCCTCTGGAGCTTCGATATCAAGTAGTCGTCTGAAGAGTCGTTCCCTAGGAACAATGTCAAATGCTTTATGGAAGTCCACAAAGCAACAATATAGTCTCCTCTTCCTCACCCTTGCATGGTCGAAGCCATCTTAGAGTGAAGATTTGGTCAATGGTAGAGTAATCGCATCTGAAACTTGCCTGTCCTGGAGCCTTGATACCCTTCCTCTCAGCGAGAGTACTCAACTCTGTCTCTAGTACCGCCCCATATAACTTGGCCAATATAGGACCAATCATGATCATCCGGTATGTAGCTGGATCCATAGTATCTCTTGATTTATGAATGGGCACTATGGTGTGCTCAATCCATGAGTCAGGGAACCCTTCAACCAATGCACGGTTGAAGAGGTGGGCAATGAGTGGTGCGAGGGTCGTGCCTCCGTAGATGAAGTGCTCTATGTGTAAACCGAAATGTTCATGGGCCCTACGATGTTGTAGATGGGCAATAGTGCATTCCACCATAGTGAGTGTGAAGAAGTCAGAGGTAGTAGGACATGAGCTCTCTGGTTTGGGAATGGGGGGCTGGTTTGGGATCTCGTATAGGCTTTGTGCATAGCTATGCCAAGTGCTCGGGTCTCGAATGGGTGTCTGCTATCTCCTCTCTCTCAAATGTTGCCATTCTTCTACATTGTCTTGACTCATGAGCAAATGGTAAATATCCCAGTACTGTCTCTCCTCCCAATCTCACCATTTACGATGAGTAAGGCTCTGCATGCGACGTTGTGCGTGTGCATGTGTAATATCCCCTCTATGCTCTAAAATCCGTAGGTGCCTTTGTAGCTCACGACAATCTATATCATACCAGCGGTTCTGGGGCATGGATCATGTGCATGGAGGGTGTATATGTGTGCAGTGTGGGAAGCTGCAGAGAGCTGAGTCCTATAGGATGGTGGTGAATTGTGATGAAAGTGTGTCCAAGGGTGAGAGTGGATCGAGGGAGAGTAGGCGGGTGTGTAAATGGTGTGCATAAACATGTGAGAGCTCGTGTGTGAAGTGTATCGTGGTGTGTGACTCAGTGGGTGAGAGAGGGTCTAATGGAATAGGAGATGAGAGTGTGAATGTGATAAATGTATGGTCAGCACCAAGTGGGCGTTGTCCAATACTAAGTGAGGGGATGATTGACGCCCAGAGGTGGTATCGAAAATGTAGTCGACTGTGCTCTCACCTCCCCCATGAGGGAAGCAAGTAAGTCTGCGCGAACCTGGCCAATGATTCATCCCATTATATATAACGAGTTGATGTTGGCTGCCTAGCTCAAGTAGAGGTCTGCCATACCCGATGGTGTCCTGACCCATATCTGTCGATACTCTACTAGTGCTCATCTCATCCGGGTCTCTGGCCCTCATGAGATGTGGGTGATCCATGTCGTATGCCTCGCACTGATGTGACTGAGTGCGGCCATTGAAGTCCCCCATAAGGAAGACTTCACATAGTGTGTTGTAATGTAGTATCTCATCTGAAAGTGTTGTGTATGGTGAGTCGCTATCTCAGGTCAGCCCCCCAAGATCATGTCCTGCATATCGAGATCCCCCTGAAGGGAAGTAGCATATAGCAATGTAAATCCAGCTCCCCTATGTTATCTCCATGCAAACCCACATGTACCGTGCCTCCTCATCTCTTCCTATAATATGGATCTGGCTCTATATCTCCTGTCTAAATACGATGGCCACACCTCCTGACCCTCGTGTTGTACTCTGTCTTATCGTGGTCCTAAATGTTGGGTAAGGGTTTTGCACAAACCCCTGGAATAGACTATGAACAAACCTTTTCACCAGGGGCTAAGATGCCAACCATCAGAGTTCTGGTAAGTGTAGCTGCATGAAGAAATTGGAATATGTATCAACTAGATGTGAAAAAGCCTTTCTCAATGGGTGGATTTAAGAGGAGGTTTACATGGCTCAACCTCCTGGTTATGAAGATCCAAGAAAGGTAAATCATGTATGCAAATTAAAAAAATCTCTTTATGGTTTGAAGCAGGCACCTAGGGCATGGAACCATAGGCTAGCAACCTATCTTCAAGACCAAGGATTCATGAGGAGCAAGGTAGATTCTTCTCTATTTATCAAGAAGAGTAATTTAGAAATGATATATTTATGTGTATATGTGGATGACATCATTCTTACAGGTAGTGATGCCAATGGCATCAAACAAATAAAAAACCAGATGATGCAAGAGTTTAAGATGAGTGACCTAGGGTTTCTGAAATATTTTCTTGGACTTGAGTTGATATACACTAACTCTGGAATCTACATCACTCAAAGGAAATATGTGTAGGACATGTTGAAGAAGTTCCACTTGGAGGATGCAAGTAGCTAGCACCCCTATGGAGGTAAATCATAGATTGAGTGCTCATGAAGGTGATTTGTTTGAAGGCATTGTAGGTTATCAAAGCATAGTTGGGAGTCTAAACTATGCAACATTAACAAGGATTGACATATGTTATGAAGTAAGTGTTCTGAGCCAATTCATGCATAAACCTAGAGCACCTCACTTGGGAGCGGCTAAAAGAGCTTTGAAGTATCTCAAAGGTACTCAAAATCAAGGTCTTTACTTCCCATACACATCAGATTTGGACATAAAGTTGTACTCATATGTAAATTGGGCAGGATATAAGGATTATAGAAGAAAGACTTTTGGCTATTTATCTTTTGCAGGTGATAAACCAATATCATGATCTTCTAAGAAGCAACTAGCTTTGCTCTATCTTCAATAGATGTTGAATACAGGGGATAAGCAAATGCTACATAAGAAGCTATTTGGATTAGATTGCTTTATTCAGATTTGGGATTTCACACTCATTCACCAATGATTTTTGGTGATAACACTAGTTCTTTGCATCTTGCAACCAACCCCATTTATCATGCAAGAACTAAGCATATAGAAGTGCACTATCACTATGTTAGAGAGAAACTCTTGAGCAAAGAGATTCAGCTAGCATATGTATCTACAAATATGCAGTGTGCTGATTTGTTAACCAAAGCACTTGATGGTACTAAGCTTTGCACGTTTAAAACCATGATTGGATTGCAGGATATTTAAGAAAATTGATGAATTAATGCAAGCCAAGATGTTTGGCTTGAGGGGGAGTTGTTGGTGCAAATGATCAAGCCTATACATTTGGCTTAGCATGGAAGATAATGTGTGGAACTAGCACTTGATGATTCATGTGAACTATAGCTTGTAACTACTTGATCATTTACCATTGTAAAAGTTTAATTCCTTGGAGAATCTTGTAAAAGCTTATATCTAGTGGAGTTAGGAAGAATATTAGCTACAAATCCAAATTTAAGGGATATCTCCTAAATTGGCAGAGTTACTTTTTTATTGGAGCCAAGTTTGAATTCAAAACTCAAACTTAGAAGAAATACTTATAAAAGACCTTAAAAAATCTTGCAGGGTAGTGTGCCTCATTTTGAGCTCATTCCTTGATCATTTGTAGAGCTTGAGTAGCTTACACCATATCTCTCTCAGTTCATCATCATTGAGCATCATTATAGTGCCAATGACTTAGTACAACCATGTTCTATAATACATATAGCTCATTGAACATCTCTGTCTACTTCTCTGCTATGACCATTTAGAACAGTCATTGGTTCAGGCATCTAGGAGAAATCATCTTCAAAGTGCTCACTAGTCATCTGCTGGTTGTTCCCTAAAAAGTCAGGGGTAAGAACTAATTTTCTAAAGTTATTTCATAGAGCATAGTTGATCATTTCAAATGATTCCACTTACAATCGTTATCTATCTAAGCTAATTGAATTCCCCCAAAAGGAATTTAGTAAATCGTTACTGTATTGTGAGGTCTGAGTAAAAAAGCTAGTAGGTGTATGGACTAAAATGGCAAGTTTTTCAACACTAGCTATTCTTGAACTAGTATGTTTTGGATTAATTGTTTCAAGCATCAACTCCAAAGTACATAGATACTTTCTTGGTATCATTTTCAAGCTAAAAGGACCTACTTTATGACTCTGAAGTGCATTAGGGCTGGTACAAAGCAGGTTTTAGCATTACCACCTCACTTCCTTGAGGTATCCATCCATCTCTCCCAACACAATCAAGTCATCAACATAAATAGCCACAATTGTGATGCCTTCCTTGCATATAATGAATGATCTACATCACACAGAAAATCCAACGGTGTTCAAATCAGCAATCTTTGCATGCCAAGCACGAGGGGCTTGTTTAAGCCCATACAAAGCCTTTTGCAACTTGCAAACATATTTTGGGTGTTTTGAATCTTCATATCCTTGTGGATGGTCTATATATACTTTTTCTTATAACTCACCATGTAGGAAAGCATTCTTCACATCCATCTGATGCAAAGTCCATCCTTTTGATGTAGTTAATGCAACAATTGTTCTGACAGTAGACATTTTAGCTACAGGGCTGAATGTTTCCTCATTATCAATGCCATGAGTATGTGCATATCCTTTTGCTACCAACCATGCTTTGTACTTGCTTATGCTACCATCAGCATAGTGCTTTACCTTGTAAACCCACTTGAACCTCATGCATTTCTTTCCTTCCAGCAATGGAACCAACTTTCATGTATCGTTTACATAAAGTGTAGCCATGTCCTCATCCATAGCTTTTTTCCAATCTGCATTTCCAATTGCATCTTCATAACAAGAGGGTTCAACATCTTGTGTTACCTTTGTCTTGTAGGCACAATCATGAGGTATGTAACTATCATATGTCAATCATTGCACTGGATTCTGCATCCTTCTAGGTCTTCTTGGTCCTGGGTCAGTTCTCCTTGTCTCATCTGCATGTGCCTTTCTTACTCCTAGAGTCTTCATAGAGGGAGCTATAAATCCTTTAGTAGTCGTATTGTACAACCTATATCCTTTTTCATTTTGTTCAAAGCCAATGAATATGCATCTTTCATCCTTTGGATCAAGCTTTTCCCTAATTTGTGAGGTTATATGTCCATAAGCAATGCACCCAAAGATTTTACAATGATCTAGGGAAGGTCTCCTACCATTCCATGTTGCAAAAATTTATGCTCAAGAAAGAGGCATTGATTTTGATGAGACCTTTGCACCCACATGTCAAATGACTATCATTCATAGCATCTGTGCACTTGCAACCCATCATGGTTGGATTTTTCTCCCCTTTTCTTGGTGATAAAGTGAAAGCTCTCTTTTTCTTCTCCACTGCATGTGGTTGCTGCTCCTTAAACACCACATCATGACTTGCCATGATCTTCTTCGCCTCAGGGTCATAAAGATTATAAGCACTCTTATCTTCATTGTACCCTAAGAAGATACATTTAATGTTTTTTGGTTAAAGCTTGTTTCTCTCCCTATCTAGAAAATGTACATGGCATATCCAAATATTTTGAAATTGGAAACACATGGCTTTTTACCAGTGTAGGTAGAAGATTATAAACACGATGGACAGTTGATTGCCAAAGTAAACAAAATGGGTAGGATGTCCACCTTAAATGTGAAAATTCATGAAATGAATGCAACCATGTTTGCAAAAGGTATAGGAGTTATTGCTCATATAGAGATCTAGCACAAACGAATTGGCCATGCAAACTTGCAAACACTGAAATTGATGTAGTCAAAGGAGATTGGCAATGGACTACCAAATTTCAAAGTTGTAGAAATGCAAAAGGTATGTGTAGCATGTCAATTTGGTAAACAGTCAAGAGCATCATTTTTGCATAACAAGCATGTTAGTGAGAATGTAATAGAAATAGTACATGCATATGTTTGGGGTCCTACAAAGACCACATCTATGGGTGGTTGCAGGTTTTATGCTACTTTCATTGATGACCATACACGGAAAGTATGGGTATATTTGATGAAAGAGAAGAGTGAGGTGTTCACTCACTTCCAAAATTTTAAGGCTATGGTGGAAAAGCAGATAGGGAAGTATATTCAGACATTACAATCTGATGAAGAAGGTGAATACATGTCAAATGAGTTCAAAAATTTTCTATAAATTTATGGAATTTGATGTCAGTTTTCATGCAGGTACACACCATAACAGAATGGCATTGCTCAATGCAAAAATAGACATATTTCAAAAATAGCAAGAGCCTTGATGGTTGAGAAGAATATGTCTCATTGTTATTGGGCAGAAGTTATGCATACTATTGTACACATCATGAATAGAACTCCACTGTTGTTGTACATCAAGTTACACTTGAAAAGAAGTTTACAGGTGAAAAGCCAAACTTATCACATATGAAAGTTTTTGGTTGTAATGCATATGTGCACATTCCACATGAGTTGAGAATGAAGCTTGATCCAAAAGTAGAAAAATGTATCTTCATTGGGTACTCCCTTGAGCAAAAGGGATACAAATATTATAACCCACTCACACAACAGGTGAAGGTAGGTAGAGATGCAGTATTTGATGAAATGTCACGCTTCTATGCAAATGCCAAAGAAGGACTAAATCTTGAACCAAATGACAAAGAAAATACTGAAAAATCAAGTGCAAAATCTCAAGTTTTGAGTGCACCAGATGTGTCACCAAGAAATAGTTCCAACTCAAATCCATGGAGTGGAAGATTACGTGGAAATTTCAGTCTAGCAAATTCATCAAATACATCCAAGAAAGTTAAAGAAAAGCTTTTTGCTAGTAGTAAAACATCAACAGGTTTTGAAGACATCAATGGAGATTGAAGCAATCAAAAAAGAGCCTCAATGAGGAACTTGGATTCAACTGCTCCATGAGGCTTATACTTCAGTTTGTTTACCCATTTAGTGCCAATGGGCTTTTTTCCTCGAGGCAAATCACATAAAGACCGAGTACCATTCTTCATAAGAGCATCATGTTGTGATTGCATAGCAGGCATCCAATTTTTTGAATTTTTTGCTTCATCAAAAGAAAGAGGCTGGTTCTCATCACAAAGACTAGAGGACACCATTGCATAGCAATTTGATGCAAAAGAATCTCTACGAAAGCCTGAACAAGTATGATATAATAGAGCTACATCTAATATGCTATCTTGCAAAGTTTGGACCACTCCTTTAGGCATAAATTTTACCTCCTCTATATCAGCCCTCTCATCAACAAGTGCATCATGATCTGCATCATCGTATGGAACCTATAAAGGCTAAGAAATTTCCATATGAACCAGCACTTGACTATCCACCTGCAAAAAGAGGTAGCAAAGTGTCATACACATATTTGGAGCTAATTGATCTCATTAGTACATGAAAGTAATGGGTGAATTGCATCCTGTACAAAAACAAAATCATGGCTAACCAAAATGTGTTTAATCTATGGATGATACAGATGATAGCCTTTGCTTTCAAAGCTGAACCCAACAAAAATACATTTTATTCCTTTATCATCGAAGTTTCTATGTTGTTATTCAGGCACTAATGCATATGTCAGACAACCAAAGACATGTAGATTAGCAACATATGGCATGCAACCAAACTTCATATGGATAGGCTAAATTGCTTTGGTGGGAGACCTGTTGTCACATAATCCTAGCAAGGGACGGTTGAAGCATACCCTAAGAGAGAGGATTAGGAAGTAATCCTCGTCCATGGCTTTTGGGGCTAGTGGTTAGTCCATCATACTCCTAACAAAGTGGTTGTGAGTTCAATTCCCAACATTGGTATCATAGCCAAGTTGAGGAACTTGTTTAAGATGGAGGTGAAGGCATCTAAATTTGTGGGAATTTGCAAAGGTGCTTGTCCATATTGGGTATGAAACTGGTCTCAGATGAAGGCGCTTGGGCATTTAAGCACCCATAGAGGGTCGGATAGGTCCGATTGCTAGAGTTTGAGGTTGGTGGAAGCACTCATACATGGAAATTGGATGCACCGAGAGATGAGTCAAAAGGATCCATAAGTGATCATTGAGGGCAATGCTCAGTCGAAGGGAAAAGGAATGTCACATGATCCTAGCAGGGGATGGTTGAAGCATACCCTAAGAGAGAGGATTAGGAATTAATCCTCATCCATGGCTTTTGGGGCTAGTGTTTAGCCCATCATACTTCTAGCTAGGAGGTTGTGAGTTCAATTCCCAACACCTATTAAGTACATATGCTCCACACATTATAGCCTCAAGCCAAAAGCTATGTGCTAAAGCCTACCTTTTGACCATACATCTCGCCATCTCCATGAGAGACATGTTCTTTCTTTTAGCAAATCCATTATGTTGAGTTGTATATGGCAATGTACATTGATGTTTTATCCCACCTTCAGCCATAAATGCATTAAAATCAGAAGACCTGTATTCCTCCCCTCAATCAGAATGGATGGTGCCCATTTTTGTAGAGATATTTAGGTAGTGATGTGTGTGAACACTCTAGGACTGCCGGGGCACTTTTTTCCCTCTTTAGGAGGTTTTTTCCCCCGGCTTCTATATATGCCTATTGCCCTAATGGGCTACTTATCTTTGTACATTCTCTAGTAATACATTCAGTCGTGTGTTGTGCTCCAAGCGTCTTCTTCTTCCTTGTGTTGTTTGCATGCTTTCGTAGACATCTAACTCCAACAATTGGTATCAGAGCAGGTCGTCGCTTCATCTAGGGTGTCGTCTACACCTCTCCAGTTGCAGTCTCAGATTTGCATGAAATTTGGTGAGCATACTCAGGGTGTTTTAGAGATCAAAACAGCTTCGTTTTGTGGCGTCAAAATCACGATCTGAGCTTGTTTCAGCCTCCGAATGCACTATCATAGTGCTTGTGCAGGCTATTTCATCTTTTTGTGCCAAAGGTATATACCTGTTTCGATTCGCCAGTATAAGCGTCTCAAAGTTTGCTACAGGTTTAGCAGAACTCGTATGGGCAGTTTCGTTCAACTTTTTGAGATACAGTCAATTTTCTGCATCAAGGTATTTTAGTCACCGGCCATGGTTGAAAGCAGTGATGTATTTTGTATGTTGGTTGTTGAGGATAAGTTGGATGGTACCAACTATCCATTATGGGCTTATATGATGCGACATGTATTGGTTGCAAAAGGACTGTGGAACATTGTGTGGGGTGTTGAAAGACGTCCTGTTACACTTGCGACTACAGGTATTGCAAATATAGGTGCTAAAGCTGATGGAGATGGTGTCGAAGATGATATTCTGCAGATTCATGTTCGTGCTGTTGTTCCTGTTGCACCTACAACAGAGCAGATTCGTTGGGATGGCAGAGATGCCCAGGCACATGCATTGATAGCTTTGTCTGTCAAACGTGCCATTATTCCTCATATTTGCTCTTATAGAATAGCAAACGATGCTTGGGATACACTTACCACATTGTACCAGGCTAGGAATGAGGCTCATGTTGCTTACCTCTGAAAACAATTGGAGAGTGAGCACATGAATGAAGGTGATTCTATGGACAGTTTTTTGACAAAGATCAAAGACTTGAAGGAACAATTGATTTCTACTGATGAGGTTATACCAGATAGCTCACTTGTGCAGACCATTCTGAATGGTCTTCCTAATTCATAACAGAGGTTCGCTTCTACTCTTCGATTGATGATGAAAGGCAATCCAAAGGCCTTATCATTTGAGGAGTTAGTCTCTGTTCTGCTGCAGGAAGATCAGTCTAGGCAGAACAGGTCCATTATGCATGTTGCAGATCAAGCTTTCATGGCTAGTAAGAAGGGCAAAGGAAAATAGAGCTCTTCTACTAGTAAGCAGAAATCTACAAATGCTGCACATTCGAAGAACCAAGACAAAGATGAAAAAAAATCAGAAAAGCACAAATTTTTTTGTAAGTACTGTAAAGGGAATGATCATATCATAAAGAACTGTCCAAAACTGGCTGCAAAAGAGGCAAAGAAGAAAGAGGCTTGAATGGTTGTTGCAGAAGCCTCTACACCAAAAACAGAGTCTGCTAATCTTGTGCAGGAAGAAGAATGGGTGTTTACTACTGTTTGCAGTTTTGACCCATCTTCTCATGAGCAGTGCATGTCTACAGTAGACTCAGATGTTTGGTACTTTGACAGTGGGGCAACCAAACATATTACCTCGCAGTGCAGTTTCTTCTCTTCACTGGAGCCTGTCCCTACAGGGAATACTGTTACATGTGCCAACAACTCCTCTTATCCTGTCATGGCAGTTGGTAAGATCATTCTGACTACTGCTGAGGGTAGTTCTTTCACTTTGTCAGATGCTTTATTTGTGCCAGGCATCAAGAAGAATCTGTTATCAGTTTCTGCATTATCCAAGATTGGCTTGGTTGTGAAATTTTTTGATGACAGATGTACAATTCATGATCTGTCAAATGGCGATGTTATTATTGCTTCTAGCATTTTATGTCGTGGGCTATATAAGCTCATAGACTATGAAAGATCTGTTAATGATTTGGCATGTGCAGTTCATGATTCTCAGGCTATGTCAGATGCAAAGCTTTGGCATGCACGCTTTGGCCATCTGAATTTTGCTAGTTTTCTACACCTGCAAAAATCTGATATGGTGTCTTCTTTGCCCAAGCTTGAGTCACCCGGAAAACATGTATGTGAAGGCTGTATTTTGGGCAAAATGCAGCGTTCCTCCTTTCCAAAAGATGGTTCGGTTCGGGCTACGCAGAAATTGCAGCTTGTACATAGTGATGTCTGTGGTCCTATGCAGACACCCTCTTTTGGAAATTACCTTTACTTTGTGACTTTCATTGATGATTTTTCCAGGCATGCAGGGTTATATCCATTGAAGGCAAAGTCCGAAGTGTTCATGTGCTTCAAACAATTTTTGGTTTTGGCTGAAAATCTATCAGCATGTAAAATGGGCACCCTCCGTTCTGATCGAGGGGGGGAATATATGTCTTCTGATTTTAATGCATTTTTGGCTGAACGTGGGATAAAACACCAGTGTACAATGCCGTATACACCTCAACAGAATGGAGTTGCTGAAAGAAAGAACAGGTCACTGTATGGTCAAGAGTCAGGCTTTACCACATAGTTTCTAGCTTGAGGCTGTCATGTGTGCAGCATATGTACTTAACAGGTGTCCCACTAAAGCGCTACAGTCTATCACTCGATATGAGGCTTGGCATGACCACAAGCCATCTGTTGCTCATCTGCGTGTTTTTGGTTGTTTGGCATATGCATTAGTGCCTGAACAACATCGCAGAAAATTGGATGATAAGGCAGTAAAAAATGTATTTTTGTTGGGTACAGTTCTGAAAGTAAAGGCTATCGTCTGTATCATCCACACATTAAATGCATTCTGGTTAGCCGTGATGTTGTTTTTGTGGAAGATGCTATTCAGCCATTACTTTCATGTACCAAGGAGACATCTGTTAGCTCCAAAGACATGTATGATACTTTGATGCCTCTTTTTACGGGTGGGCAATCTAGTGCTTGTCCCAATGAGGCAACTTCTTAGCCTTTGTAGGTTTCATGTGATGATGCAGACTTTGCGTGACAGCAAATTAGATGCACCTCTGTCATATCGTACTCGTCCAGGCTCTCATAGTGCCTCTTTTGCATCAAATTGCTATGCTATGGCTACATCTAGTCTCTGAGCCTGTTTCTTTTGATAAAGCACAAAATTCAGAAAATTGGATGGCTGCTATGCAATCTGAATATGATGCTATAATGAAGAATGGTACTTGGTCTTTATGTGACTTGCCTCCTGGCAAGAAGGCCATTGGCATGGGTATACAAGCTTAAGCGTAAACCGGATGGTACAGTTGACAGATATAAGGCTAGGCTTGTTGCAAAGGGTTATGCACAAGAAAGAGGCATTGATTTTGATGAGACCTTTGCACCTACATGCCGTATGACTACTGTTCGGAGCATATGTGCACTTGCAACTCATCATGGTTGGAATGTACATCAGTTGGACATTAAAAATGCATTTTTGAATGGTGACTTGCATGAAGAAGTGTATGTTTTTCAGCCCCGTGGCTTTGTGCAGAAAGGGCATGAAAACCAGGTGTGCAGGTTAAAGAAGGCATTATATGGTTTAAAGCAAGCACCATGTGCTTGGTATGAGAAGATACATGCCTATCTTATTGCACATGGTTTTGAGAACAATCCAAATGAAAGCACCTTATATGTTAAGTGTGCTAATGATGTGCTTCTGATCATTGTTGTCTATGTTGACGACATGCTGCTCACTGGTCCTATTGAGAGGCATATTGCTGATTTTAAGGCTGATTTGCATGCCTCATTTGAGATGTTTGATTTGGGGCATTTGCATCACTATTTGGGCATTCAGTTTATGCAAGTTGATGGTGGAATGGCTTTGTGTCAAACGAAATATATTGACACATTATTGTAGCGTTTTGGCCTTGAAGACTGTAAGCCTATTGCCACTCCTATGGAGACAGCTTTACGATTGAGTCTTCATGATGCTAGAGATGCATTCGATGTTGTCCTCTATCAGCAGGTTGTTGGATGCCTGATTTACTTATGCATTACTCAGCCAGATATTTAGTTTGTTGTCTCACAGATGCATGATGCTAGAGATGCATTTGATGTTGTCCTCTATCAGCAGGTTGTTGGATGCCTGATTTACTTATGCATTACTCGGCCAGATATTCGGTTTGTTGTCTCACAGATGAGCAGGTTTATGCATTGCCCAGGTGTCAAGCATTGGCAGGCGGTTAAGCGCATCTTTCGCTACTTGAGTGGTACTCGGCTACTTGGGTTGTTTTATCCCAAGGGGGGATCACTACCGCCAGATTTGCATGCTTTTTTTGACTCAGACTGGGTGGGTTGCTATGACACTCGTGTGTCCACTCGTGGCTTTTGCTTCATGCTTGGTAGCTCATGTATATCTTGGTTGAGCAAGAAGCAGCTTACTGTGGCCACTTCCAATTGTGAGGCTGAGTATAGGGCAGATTTCACAGCTATTGTTGAGTGTGTGTGGCTCAGACGCCTTATGGCTGATTTGGGTGTTGGTCAGACTTCTGTCACCACCATCTTCACTGACAGTCAGAGCACATTGGCAGTTGCGAGGAACCCTGTGTTCCATGCTCGCACTAAGCACATTGAGGTGCATTATCACTATGTCAGGGAGAGGTTCTCTGCTGGGGAGATCAGCTTGGCATATGTGCCCACGCAGGAGAACATTGCAGACCTTTTCACGAAGTCTCTGCCTAGGGAGAAGTTTGCGCAAAGCTTTGGGCTTACTTCCTTTTGTGGAGTGATTTCCACATAGCTTGGCACTTCCTTATACATGAGTGCCAGCTCCTTGTTCACTGCATCACTCCCAGGGGGGATTTGTTGATATAGTTAGGTAGTGATGTGTGTGAACACTCTAGGACTACCGGGGCACTTTTTTCCCTCTTTAGGAGGTTTTCTCCCCCCCCCCCCTTGATGTGTGTGAACACTCTAATGGGCTACTTATCTTTGACATTCTCTAGTAATACGTTCAGTCTTGTGTTTTGTGCTCCAAGCTTCTTCTTCTTCCTTGTGTTGTTTGCCTGCTTCCGCAGACATCTAACTCCAACAATTTTACATGCTGACAAATTTTCAGCCAAAATTAGAAACTGTTTGAAGCACATAAACACTTCAAACTTTGCTTTCAATAGATACACCCACGCATGCCTGGAAAAATCATCAATAAAAGTCACGAAGTAAAGGTAGTTCCCAAAAGAAGGTGTCTACATAGGACCACAAACATCACTATGAACAAGTTGCAATTTTTTAGTAGCCTGAACTTAACCATCTTTTGGGAAGGAGGAACACTGCATTTCGCCCAAAATATAGCCTTCACAAACATGTTTACCAGGTGCCTCAAGTTTGGGCAGAGAGGATACCACTTTAGATTTTTGCAGGCATAGCAAACTAGAAAAATTTAGATGACTAAATCGTGCATGTCAAAGCTTTCCACCTAAGATAGCCTGAGAATCTTGAACTGTGCATGTTCAATCATTGATACATTTTGCATACTCTATGAGCTTATATCGACCACGACATAAAAGGCCAGAAGCAATATTTACATCGCCATTTGAGAAATCATGAACTATACATCTATCATCAATAAATTTGACAACCAAGCCGACCTTGACTAATGTTGAAATTGACAAAATATTTCTTTTTATACTTGACACAAAAAAAACATATGACAATGTAAAAGAACTACCATCAGCAGTAATCAAAATGATCTTACCAACTCCCATGATTGGATAAGAGGATTTGTTGGTGCATGTGACAGTATTCCCTATCATGGCAATTTCAAGTGAACTTAAGAAACTGCACTACGAGATAATATGTTTGGTTGCCCCATTGTCAAACTACCAAACATATGAGTCTACTACAGACATACATTATTCATAAGAAGACGGTTCATAACTACAAACCATAGTAAATGCCCATTCTTCGTTCTGCACAAGATTACCAGACTTTGTTTTGGGTGTAGATGCCTCTACAATAACCATTCCAACCTCTTTTTTCTTTGCCTCTTTTGCAGCCAGTTTTGGACAGCTCTTTATGACATGACATTTCCTTTATAGTATTTGCAAAAAAAAATCTACTTTTTTTATTTCCTCTCATGTTTGTATTCCTTTTTTGACTAAGGAGAATAAGAAAATTTTTGCTTACTAGTAGATGAGCTCCATTTACCTTTTCCCTTCTAATTAGCTAAGAGAGCTTGATCTACTACATGCATAATGGACCTGTTCTGCCTAGACTGATCTTCCTAGAACAAAAGAGAGACTCAATCCTCCGATGTTAAGGCATTTGGATTGCTTTCATCATCAATCGAAGAGAAGCAAAACTTTGATATGAATCTAGAAGACCATTCAGAACAATCTACACAAGTGAACTATCTGGCAAGACTTCATTAGCAAAAATCATCCTTCAAATATTTTATCTTTGTCAAAAAACCAACCATAGAATCTCATTCATTCGTATGCTCACTCTCTAAGTGTTTTTGGAGGTAATCAACATGAGCCTCAGTTCTTGCCTGGTATAAGGTGGTAAGTGTATCCCAAGAATCATTTATTGTTTCGCAAGAGAAAAATATGAGGTATAATCGCACGCTTGATAGACAAAGCTATCAATGCATGTGCTTGAGCATCTCTGCCATCCTATCAAAGTTGTTGTGCAGTAAACGTAGAAAGAACTGGAGCACAAATTGGAATTTTAAGATCGTCATCTTCATCACCATCTACATCACCTTCAATAACTATATTTGGAGGTCTAGTAGGATTTTTTCGACATCCTACACAATATTCCATAGTCCTTTCGTGACCAATACATGATGCATCATCATATATGCCCACAATGGGTAATTGGTACCATCCAACATGTCCTCAACAACAAACATATGGAATACATCATTGCTTTCAGCCATGACCACTGACTAAAATATTGTGCTGCAAAAAAATGATTATATCTTAAAAAATTGAACAGAACTACCCTATCGAGCTCTACTAATGCACAAAGAAGGATGACCAAGTGTCAGATTCTAGGAGAGAATTCAGCAATCCTCCCAGAAAAAATGAATTAATGAACAGTAATGACCAATGAGAAGGATTATGTGAGGATAAATGTGCTCACACCAATAAGTGTATCAAGGAGTAAATCGACCACTGTATAGTTGACAAAACTAGAAATGTGGAAAAATTTTGTGAGAGTATCCTCTACAAAATGAGCATATGACTAGTGTCAAATTCTCATAAAAGTGCAAGTACTAACATGTTTACCTGCATAGTGAATCACTGACTCCACTGCATATAATCAGTTACCTGAAAGAAGCCAACTAGGCTTAGTGAGCACCTATGAACAACTATCATACATCTCCTATGGCGAGGCTAGGTAAGTCTTCCACGTGCATCACCGAAGAGACCCCAACATCTAGGTGTCTCCCAGTTAAGACCACGATCCTCTTTATCAAACGTAAAAGGCTTTATGCAAAAAACGTAACCGCTATATCAATGACCACATGGACGTACATAAGTAGTATCCACAGAAGCGTACATAATGTATATATGTGCTCAATATATGCAATAAAATGACACTGAAAGGCTGAATGCATAGCCTAAAAACTAACCAACAACACCTCCAAGTGTTTGTCAACTCTATTGTTTAGGTTCAAAAAACCTGCATAAATTTCTAATGGCTTCTCCCACACAACTGAAGACTTTTTGAGAAACCTGTAGTTTTACGAGTGTGGCTGAAAACACTGGCCAAAGGTGAATACCTATTTTTGGAGAAGTACAAAGAACACTCTTCTTGATGTTCTTGAAACTGTTTGAAGAGACCTATGGACGAAAGTACTCCAAAATGGCTCCAAAAATCATCCCAAAAATGCTTCAAAAATAGGCTTTGAAAGCAAAGAATGAAGCTTTTAGGGACCCAAACATGTTCAAGGAGATGTTAACGTTAGTCTTTCCCCTTCTTCAGACACAAGAGCGTAACTTGTTAGCAGGAGATTGCCATGGTTAAGCGAGCTTCGGAGGGAACAATACTGGGATGGGTGACCTCTTGGGAAGTACCAGGAACCTCTATCTTCCTTGATCGTTGAGGTCCTCCCTCGCACGCAGCTAACGGCAACAACGGTGACTTTGGTGACTCGGATGACAAGGTATACCAAGGTCTATTCCTTGGTCACTGCCTTAGTCGTAAGCCTTAGAGAAGTCTTGGGTGGGCGGGTGGGTGCTCGCTTCGCTCACATAAAAGGAACAAAGCTTTTGCATCGAAATGCTCTGATATCAATGAAGTAATTTGATGGCAATGCACCACAATGCGCTCTCCTCCTCGAGAGCTCCATGATGATAACCTTGGAGTAGGAACCCAATCTCCAAAGTGCCACACACAGTACTTTGCATAGAGGCTACAAAATATGCAGAAAAAACACAGTACACAGGGAGCACGAACATAGACTTCTTAGGTGTTACAAATGCAATCGATCTTACAATCTATGGCTGACTAGGCCACTATATGTTTTATTAAAGGACATATACAAAGAAGTGTCCGGTGACCATTTGGCCTTTCACATGGATGCTAACAATAACACACCGTGTCTTTTGCTACCAAATCACCAAGCAAACATAGCTTAACTATGGGAAATCGCCTATTATCTGATCTCCAATGGAGATAGAACTAGGACACAAAACCCCTCAAAAACTCTCTCGTCCATGCTCCTTCACTAATGAGTTTCTCCCCCAAAATGGCACCAATGGTTACTTCAAAAACAAGGTTAACAAGGAAATGACAAGGTATATATTAGTTCTTAATGTCAATTACTCACCTTGGAGGAACTAGAATTCCCACGTTTCACTACACGATGCAAAAGAGTTGGATCATGTTGCTCAATATATTCACATTTGGACCTACTTTAACAATAATGATAGGGCTTTACTGAGTATCTCATTAAGAATTTTCCTAAAGAGATTGTTTCTTAATAAGGAATATGCTTTTTATTCTTCTTTTTGCTTCCTACATCATGTGCATGAACTTTTCTACCTATTAGCTCATACACCTTACTAGATAACTACCCTCACAAGTAGAAATCTCTTCCTACCATTTGACATCTTGAACTTCTCTACCTTGGTATTAGCTCATAACCTTACTAGATAATTACCCTCTCTATCTTGAGCTTCTCTACCTTGGTATTAGCCCATACACCTTAGTAGATAATTACCCTCACAGTAGAAATCTCTTTCCATCTTGAACTTCTCTACCTTGATATTAGCTCATATACCTTACTAGATAATTACCCTCACAAGTAGAAATCTCTTTCTTCCGTTTGACATAAATACTAGCTATGATTTAAATGCAAAATTGGGACCTTTGTAAGCTTGAGTCCCACTTTTGATGTGTAGCCTTCTTTATGTATTTTCTGATTCATTTCTAGGAAGCTACATTAATCTAGCTTCCAAAGGCACCTAAGGAAAATCTAACCTTAATACTGTACTCTTGAACTGCAGGGATGGTGTACTCCTGACTGGCTGCAAAAAACAGAAAGGGGGGTTTTGTGGGGGTTGGGGGGCACAGCGTGTGTGTGTGTGTGTGTGTGTGTGTGTGTGTGTGTGTGTGTGTGTGTGTGTGTGTGTGTGTGTGTGTGTGTGTGTGTGTGTGTGTGTGTGTGTGTGTGTGTGTCTCTCTCTACCACATTCTACTAGGTGTAAACTATTCTTCAACTAGTACAAGACAACATAGAAATCCGTATGTGTTTATCAGTCCAAACTTCCACCAAACAATGACATGCTTCAAAACTAAGCATCTATTCAGATATGATCCCTTGCATTCTTCCTTTATATGTCATCCTTGTAATTTTGTGTGCACAGATTTCTATTACTTTTTGTTGTTCCTCATATTATCCTCTCATTTTAGGAAAAATGGTGATTTATGTTTCACAGAAAATTACATTCAATTAAAAGCTAGTGTAGGTTTATGTGATCTCATGCTATATATGTAGGAATGTTGTGACTTCATGATCTTAAGTGGCGTTCGGCAATATTTATGCAAAGCTAGATGATGCAAGTTCTACTGGATCTGAAATGTACATGTTGACATGTCATTCTTAGCTAACCGAGTTAACAATAGACTTGAGTTTCCTGAGATTTTCCTCACACTCAGTCACTTGTGAAGAAATAGGTCATATGATAAATCTCTCAGTTCGTAAATCAACTGAACACTTGTTTTCAGGACTCTTTTCAAAAACAAAGATTCTTCATTTGGAATGCATTTTCTACAACTATTGAAATTACGAAGTCCTTTCAATTATCTGAATAAACAATGATTGTTTTGTGATATCTTTTCAAAAACAAAAATTCTTCATTTACAAAGTTCTTTTAATTATCTGAATAAACAATAATTGTTTTGTGATATCTTTTCAAAGACACAAATTCTTCATTTGATTTGCATTCTGCGTAATGATTCAGATTACAGAGTTCTTCAAATTCTTTTCACCTATTGAAATTACAAGTCCTTTAAATTATCTGAATAAACAATTATTGTTTTGTGATATCTTTTCAAGAACAAAAATTCTTCATTTGGAATGCATCCTGTGTAATGATTCAGACTAGAGAGTTCATCTTCATAACTTATATAAGCTTGTTTCCACTGTACCTCCATGAACGAAGCTTTGATAGAGTGAGATGGATATGATCTATTTATCAATGACATATTTTGCATATCACTTTGAGGGAAGAACTAACTGAAAGGGCGTCCTTTGTTAATATGATAGGTGTTCCTGTCCAAAACTCTAGTAAACCTTAAAGCTTACCTTTTTCATCCAAAGCTAATGACAATGGACATTTTTTGCTGCTATGATAGACGTTCTTATCAAAATTCTAGAAAACTGAAAGAACAACATTTTGATCCAAATGAATGTTAGACTGGCAGTATTTTTCTTAGGATTCTAATCTTAAAATTGAAGTGTGCTGTTCACATAGTTCTGATCATTATAAGAATAAAATCATGATACTTTTCACCTCCAAATTAAAAGCGTTGGATATGAACAATTATATTTTCTTTGTATATCCACTATAAATATCGAATCCAGCAGGAATTGACATCAGAACTAATGCTAATTGTCATCTTCTTGATTACCAAGTGGCTAAATCTCTCCCACTTCCTATGTGGGCTTGCATTCCACATCTTTTGTGTAAACAGAAAAAGTACATAATCGGTTCAACATATTAAGAAGCAACAAATAGTAAAGATGTCATTTGTCTAGAGAGCAAACAATGCCCACACCAAACCAAAATCAGCCACCATATTATAAACTAGAGCGCTTCAGTGCACAGCAGAAACGATTGTTGAAATGGAACATCAACAATGATGTGTGGACACAGTCATAGAAGGTGCTAGAAAAATACAGCCATGAAATAACATTGATACACAAGTGGAACAAGCAGTGAAAGACTGATTTATTCTAGAATCACCTTTCCCTTTCAAAATCAAATTTGTGTTAGCCAAGTAACAAGACTTATGATTTGTAAGACTCTAGAGCTCATGTAGCTACAGAACAAAAGGGAAAGAAAAACAACCAAGAATATGTCCCTTCAGTGCATTTTCAAGTGTTGACTGATCAAAACTGGGACAATTTCATTTTCAAAACCTCTAGAGCTAACGTAATTAAAGAACAGTAAAAATCTTTTTTATTGAAAAAACTTATGAATCAGCTAGTATTAAGAAGACTGGACCACTAGTATATTTAGAAAGGAGAATATTGTTAAGATTCTAACACTTCGGCCAGAACATCAAAGTAGGGTAGCAAACATGGTAATAAAGTAAAATGTATCTGACCATTCTCAAAATAACTCGTCTAGTAAGCATTCAATTTAACCTCTCTAGCTGAATCACAATGTATCTGAATGTCCTAATCATAGCTTTTCTTTTTTTTTTTAACGCTTGGAGAAAATCCTTTGAAACAATCAGCAGATCCTTGAGCAGGTTCCTTTTTTAAGAGTAGAGAAGAGAACTGTAGCTAGTAATTTTCAAAAACATGCACACCTTTTCTAACATTCAGTATACAGAGATAATGTTATTGTTTAGAAGCTCTAAATAGCTTTTCTCAAAATCGAGTTTCACTTCGAATTTTCCTTTATAAAAATAATTGTCAAACTGACCTTCAAACCTTTCGCAAGCAAATAAATAACTTCAATACAATCATTCGCCATCCACTCTGCTTTCTGTGGATTGCGATTCAATGCATAGGATTTCCACAATGTAGCACTGAATGTCTTCAGTTAGCTTCTCCCAAAATTCTTTGATCTGCTAGACAGCTTATTTGCACGGCTTGATATAATGGCATAGTTCGTGATTATTCTAAGGCAGAATAAATTCAAGCAAAGGCAGAATCCATGTCCAGCTTCCTCTTTAAATGTGTCCTGTCAGTACTGGGGAAAAACAAAATAAACTCCGTTAACTGAAAACAGAGAACATTAGCAATAGTACAAAATAATGCATTGATTGAAGACCATGTAGAGGTTACATGTGCTAGTGCTTCGCAGTTTCTTCAGTTCTGAAAACAACGTCTAAAGGAACCAGGATATTCATCCTAAAAATTACTAGTAATCAATTTCAGCAGTTTCCGCATCACCATCCTAACAAGTATTAGCGTTCCATTCCCTCCTGCGGAGATAATATTCAGAAGGCATGCAAAGCCCACTTCATATGCACCAATGCACTTTTTATGTTTCTAGGAAGTAGATTGCAATAAACATGTTATACATTAAAAGGTATCTAGGACAAATATGATTCATGGATTACATTTTTCCTTCCACCTCAGATAAAGGTGCAAGGATGGTAAAGGAAACAACCATATGGCAATAGTCCGCTTTTATCAACTGTATGAAAAAGCTAACAGATATTGAACAAGAACGAACTATACTAAATGGATCAATGATGAAGGCTCTCTGCTCGAACCCCCCTCCCCCTCTCTCTGTCTCCCCCCCCCCCCCCAAGGATGGTAAAGGAAAGAACCATATGGCAATAGTCCACTTTTATCAACTCTATTAAAAAGGTAACAGATATTGAACAAGAACAAACTATACTAAATGCATCGATGATGAAGGCTCACTCCACTCGCTGCTCGAACCCCTCTCTCTCTGTCTCTGCACTCCCCCTCCTTGCTGCTGCCGCCTGCCCCCTCCCTCCCCCCTTCCCCTCTCCCCATCTCTCACCCCTCCCCCGCAGTGCTAGGTGCGCCCCCCATGCCTCCCCATCCCCCCTCCATCCCCACCCCCGCCTCCCCCCCCCCCTGCCCCCCCTTCCTGCCCTCCTAGCTGCCCTTCCCCCCTCCCCAACCCCCCTCTCCTTGGCTGCCCCCCTTTTTTTCTCCCCCTTCCCCCCGTCCTTGCCTCTTTCCCCAGCCCTTCTCTTCCCCTCCCTCCCTGTCTTCTTTTTGCCCCCCCCCCCTTTTTTATTTTCCTCCTTTGGTTTATTCCTTGTCGCCCGCCCCTCGGTGGGTGTCATAGAATAGCCTCAGAGCCCCATCCTTTCCTCGCGGGAGCACCAGACACGGATGGCCTCGGAGCCCGCCCCTCAGAGGGACTCGAAGCCCCCTTGCCCGACTCCACTTCGTCAACCATCCGACTCTCCCTGATAAATGAAGACAGCAAATCTGGTTTCAAAGGTCGAACATCTACAAGCGTCCTCAATTATCTGCAAAATCATCGGACTGCGCCCCAATCGAGGTAAGCTCGGGGACCTTCTCCCGAGCACCTTGGTTGCCTAGGTGGATAAGCTTATTGATATCTAGACCTTGGGCTGTAGCTTCTATTAGGTTGAGCTTGGATCTCCTCATGCCGCCACCAGGATGATCACCTACTCTTGGCGCTTACTTTAAACCATACAATGCTTTGATAAGCTTGCATACTAAATGCTCTTTACCTGTCTCTTCAAAACATTCTGGCTGCTGAATGTAGACACTTTCATGAAGATCCACATTAAGAAAGGCTGCTTTGATATCTAACTGGTATACATTCCAACAAAAGAACAAAAGAAAGTATTGTTCTGACTACTGTCATTCTAGAAGTAGGTGCAAAAGTCTTATCATAGTCAATTCCTTTCTTTTCTGCATAATCTTTGACAACTAACCTTGCTTTATACCTGTCAATAGTACCATTTTCTTCTCTTTTGATTTTGAAGATCCACTTAACATCAATTGCTTTATTATCTTTTGGTAACTTACAAAGCTTCCATGTTTGATTCTTATGAACAGAATCAGTCTCTTCTTGCATAGGTTTCTTCCAAACAAGACTTTGTCGTGCATCTTTAACATTAGTTGGTTCACTCTCAACTAAAATTGGTATTAAAATATTATGAATCCCAAAATGTTCTACGTAATTTACCTGAACTGCTCTGACTTCTTGTTCTACCTATGAAGTTCTTTATACCACTGTGTAGCTCAGTGATGAGTAGCACCTCCTTTAATGTCAAACCGGGAAGACACGAGGATGGTATGAACACACATACACAAATGAAGGCACAAATGTGTGAGTGAGAAGCACACCAACATGCACACACATACACACACGCGCACACACGGCAAGAACAAAGAGAGTAGGACAATGGAATCACTTCTATTATAACCAAGTTCTCATACAAGCTCAAAACTACAAGAAGCTAACTCAAAAATGAGCTCTCTATCTCTATTTATAGTTTTTGACTAGCTTTGGCCCTGTCCAGACCTAGTGTCCGGCCTAGTTAAAAATTAGGTTCCAGGGCTTATTCGAGGGATCAAACGAGATCTAAAAAATATGAAAATTGGCAAGCAACTACTTCTAAGGCTCCTCAAGCTCGAAGACTCCTCGGCTTCTACAAAATGGAGCTACAAAAAGGTGAAACCATATTTACAAGGGTTTTTAGTGATGAGAATCACTTTTAAAATGATGTAAGGTTTGGAAAAATTTAATGGGTTGCCTTAATGCTAGATCTGCATGTATGCCGTACTTGCTTCTCCCCATATGATGCCAACACTCTCCCCCCCCTAGCGTCTGTCGTCTCTGACAGACCTCTGCTCCACCGTTTGATCAATGTACTGTTGTAATACGTCGGTTGCCAATTCTTGTTCTTTAACCCGTAGTCCCCGGACCAAATCTCTTTGCAGGGCATCCCAATTTACTGCTCCAAGCATGTCAGGTTGTGGCGTTGTGTAGAGCTCTGAGTGCATTGTTTGTTCACATGCGAATAGTTGTAGTAGGTGGGTTGGGCGTGGCGCGAACACTTCTGAGTGTGCTTCCCAGAACCCTGTGGTGAACATGTCATCAAACGTTTGCTTGTAGCAAGCAGGGAGATACCTGATTCTTGCGTGCCATGCATAAGCGACTCGTATGCTCGGGGTTTTGCTCATATCATAAAGTAGGTCATAGTTATCGTTGATGAGGCCCGGAATTGGCGGCTACATATTACGTACATTTCGAAAAGTCTTTAGCACCACTTGCATCATGTCCAAAATTTTGAGCATCATCTGTGCAGCGACATCTGGCATGGGGTGGAGGCGTGGCCTCCAATGTCTAATGGTAGCTATCATATATGCTACTGTAGGTGTGCCTGTTGGTGGTGCGATCGAGGGGTAATTCAGCCATCGTTTGCAATTTGCGTTGTTCCGAACCTTTATAGCAAATGCTTTCCGTGATCGTCTCCTTTGTACTGGTCCGAAGCAAGGGTTATACTTCAAATGCATGGGAGCGTGGTCCCATGTTCTAAGCATTTCCGGATAGGTTTCAAGTAACTTTTGCCTCCAGATGGGTTGGAATATGGCCCCTTTTTTGGCTTCCTCTGGATTATCAGCTGGTTCGAATTGTGTTGCGAACGTGGGGTACCTGTTAGTGACTCTTTTGATTTCTACGTTGTAGTCGGTCAATAATACAAAATAGGGTTTATATTGTAATTCAGAACTAGTTATCAGTCTTCTAGGGGCCAGGTGTATGAAATACTCTGATTGAAGTATGGTTTCTTCAATGGTCCTCATTGCCAGCATCTGAGTGGAGATACGTTCCTCCTGAGTTGTCCCCATTTCTTCTACCTGTTTCATCCATGCCGAAGGGGGCTCTTCATAAGTGTCTTGTCCTTCCTCCGTGATTCTGCCTCCTGGAAGGGGTTGAGGCTCATAGTTGTCTTCAAATGTTTCCTCCACTGGAATGATTACTGCTTCTTCTAGTGGTTGATCAGGTGGAGAAGAGGGTCGTTCATATTGTAACAACTTGATCTTTAATTCTGCCACTTGTCGTCGTAGCTCAAGTACCTCATTGGTTGTTGAAGATTCGGGCTCTGGAGAAGTGGCTGCATGGACCATCCTTTTTTAGCTTCTGGTGGTTGTGGTGTAGGCACTTGGGATCTCTGTAGCTCTTTTACTTGGTCAACCAGCTCATCATGTGCTTTTAAGAGGTTGGCGTAGCTTTCCAAGATTTGTTGTATGCTTTCTGAAGGGACGGCCCGGAAGCTAGCAGGGTCAATGGGTGCCCCTGGAGTACTTTCTATGGCGGCTTCGAGGTTGTCTTGATTTTGTTGCTGTAATCGCCTATTTTCTTCTTGTGCAGCTGCTAGGTGGCGTCGGAGTAGAGCCATGTTTCGTTGTAGTCTAGCATTACGGGCTAGCTGATCTCTGAGTTGTTCTTCCGCTGCCCTAGTCGCCTCTGTATGTTTGGCTTCGAGCTCCACCTGAGATTGTTGGAGGGTGGTCACCTCATGTTGTAGTGCTGTATTACTTAGCTCCAAGGCATTGACACGTGCCAGGAGTTGAGCCGAGAGATTGCACAGCTCTGTGTTATTTTCTTCCAGTAATCTATACTCTTGCTTAAGTTGAGTGGCCGCTTCGAACATGGTGTCTAGTGCATGACTAAATGATGTGGATGCAGTGGTAGAGGTGGAAAATGCAAAGGGTTGGGAAATGGGGAAGGGAAAAGTGGATGATGTGCCTATAAGTGAAGTGAAATGTGAGGATGTGGGAACAATTGTGGTGGTGGGTGCTCCTGTGGATGGTGAAATGTCCATGGGATCGGACGTGATTGTGTGTGTTGTGTGAATCGTGAATACGGGAACGGTGGGTGGTGTGTTAGTGGTGGGTGTGAATGTGGGTGAGGTGTGCTGGGAAAGGGAATTTCTCTTATAATCATCAATTTGTCGCATCATATTTACAAGGTTTGCCAACAATGGAGGTAGGGTGGTTTGTGTTGGTTCTGAGGGGGTGAAGAGGGGCTCAATGGTCTGAGGTTGGGAAAGAGGAAATGTATCAGTGACTGGAATTGGGTGTGTTAAGGTTTGGCTAGTGGCAAGTGGCTGTCCGAGGGCTGGGAGATATGAAGGGTGACCTATTATAGTTTGATCGGTGGCAGGGTGACCTATATGGGGTTCAGAAAATTGGTTGGAACTAGTGGAAGGAGGTAAAGGGGCGGATGGGGAAATGGTAGTGCGTGGTATAGTTTCACTAAGGGTTAATGCTGATTGTTCAGGAATACTAGTGGTGAGGGTTTCGAAGGGCTGGATGGGAGGTGATGGTGGAGATGGTACCTGTGTATTTACATCTGGTTCCTCACTGTTGGTTGGGCTGGCCATGTGGACATCTTCTTGAGTGGTGGTAGGGAGGGCGGTAGAAACTTCCATTTGAATCATCTTCCCCCTTCGTGGTCGTGTATCGATCCTTCGTTGATCATATTGAGGAGGGTTGCGATGTAACATGATCCTCATAGCTTCTATAATCCCATATGTCTCCGCCAAAAGGTTCAATGATTCGACAAAATGGGGGTCCGTGTTCTCTGCTTGAAGCATTTGATTCACCATCGCTCTATTTGCCTCCTCTCATAGCTTATGCCTCTTTTGTACCTGCTTGATCGTTTTGTAGAGCCGTTTAAGTTGTGCCGTGTAAGCAGGGGCATCCTCCTCACTCTCCTCCGATTCATTCCTCTGCATCTCCACTTGTTCATGTGTGCCTCCCGCCTGCGTGCGTTG
Organism: Ceratopteris richardii; assembly: GCA_020310875.1. Taxonomy (NCBI): domain Eukaryota; kingdom Viridiplantae; phylum Streptophyta; class Polypodiopsida; order Polypodiales; family Pteridaceae; genus Ceratopteris; species Ceratopteris richardii. The sequence continues at coordinate 58,921,882 of CM035417.1, read as the reverse complement.
TGCCTCATCCTCCCAATGTACTCTTCGTGGAGATGGTACCTGTGTATTTACATCTGGTTCCTCACTGCTGGTTGGGCTGGCCATGTGGACATCTTCTTGAGTGGTGGTAGGGAGGGCGGTAGAAACTTCCATTTGAATCATCTTCCCCCTTCGTGGTCGTGTATCGATCCTTCGTTGATCATATTGAGGAGGGTTGCGATGTAACATGATCCTCATAGCTTCTATAATCCCATATGTCTCCGCCAAAAGGTTCAATGATTCGACAAAATGGGGGTCCGTGTTCTCTGCTTGAAGCATTTGATTCACCATCGCTCTATTTGCCTCCTCTCATAGCTTATGCCTCTTTTGTACCTGCTTGATCGTTTTGTAGAGCCGTTTAAGTTGTGCCGTGTAAGCAGGGGCATCCTCCTCACTCTCCTCCGATTCATTCCTCTGCATCTCCACTTGTTCATGTGTGCCTCCCGCCTGCGTGCGTTGTGCCTCATCCTCCCAATGTACTCTTCGTGCTTCACCATGTGGTCATGCTCTCTGGGATGAAGATTCAGGGCCGTCGGTCTCAGAGAAACACTCACTCTCAGATAAGTGGGCTGTTTGCAGGAAGCTTTCAAAGTCAAAATTTGGATCCTATGCCAAAGTAGCCATGGATGCAAACTCAGCATCTGTGGGTAGTGGAGGGGCTGATGGAGTGGCCTGTACCATACCCCCTGATTGTGGTCCTTGGAGATGGATAGTGAAAGGGGCTACTTGTTCCTCTTCTCTGAGGGAAGCTTTTGTGGTGGCCTCACGAGGGATTAGAACCTGTGAAAGCGAACCACGCATTCTTTTTGCGGGTTGCACCCCTGACTTCCGCCCTTTGAAGAATTCCAGTTGTGAGTACTTAAGGGCCCTTGCGATCGGTACATCATAGGCAAGGCATCTGTAGATAATTCTTGTAATGGCCCAGCAGCCATTCAAAGTAGGCTTCCGTACTCCTCGCTTGCATGCTTCATATAACTGGTCCAGGATCCACACCGGCATTTTAATTGGTAAGCTCCCAGTCTCTGCTAGGTATAATCCATACCATATCTTCTTATGAGGCTGGGTGAACCGGTCTTGCGCCGGAAATGCGAAGTGTTGAAGGCACATCCGTAATGGTATGGCGATGTTGGGGGTGAGAGCACACATTTCCTTCAACTTCTTGATTTTATTGTTCTTCATAGACTCCGGTATCAAAGGGTCTCGATCGGAAGGTACATGGGTGCCATACATCTGAAGGGCTTCCCTGATTAAAGTAATATTCAATTCAAACTTCTTCATTTCCTCCTGGTTTGATAGTGAGGGCACCAGGAATGTGCCTGAATGATCTTTGTCTCCTGTCGCCTTGAGAGTTGCAATCAAGTAGTAGCACCTAAGAAAATCAGGTCTAGGCAAAGCTGCACTGAAATAATCTTGCAATCTCGCTTTTAGCCAAATATCCTGAAGAGGGGCTGCATTCTGTAATGTTTCAAATTCTCTCGAGAAGAATTGAAATGTCCACCAGACTCCTCCGAATTCCAACTTCGACTCCCATATGTGGTCTGCATCTCCCAAATCTCCTGGCATCTCTTTGAACCAATGAGAATGCCCCTTCACTCTTTCTGTTAGGCCACTTGGAGGATCCGAGATAGGAATTCTTCTCACATTCAAAAGCTCTTCCGGCCTTGCTGTCAGTGGCGCTTCCACAGGCATGGTATCCCAATTGCTTTGAGTATTAGTGCCCGCCTGGGAGCTTGTTCCTACTACGGCTGCCATGACACTTCTGATGCTTATCTGCTAGAAGAAGGAAGGCACATTAGTGTTGCATAGGAAACAGGATGTAATAGTGTTCCCTCCACAATACTAACATGACAATCGAGATGGTTAGTGGTTAGAGATGAAGTATTTGTGATAGATGTGAGTGGGGATTAGTGGTTAGTGTCATTCTAGATGCATACTTTGGATATGCAAGGTACTCAGAATGCATCTACTTCAGAGTGGATGGATTTACAAAATGGGTCTGGGGGTTTGATACAGGGTTTAATTCTCCATACTTTGTTCGAGGATTCGTGACTCCTTGAGCGGATGACGGTTAAAGGTTCATGGACTAGATTGTGCTGGATTTGGGACCTTTTGGGTACCCATTTCCAGACATTCCTAGGTTTGACCGAGTGCGTGTTAGAGTGGGATGTAAGTAGAGTTCCTGAGTTGTTTGCCAAGAGGACTTGTGAGTGTTGAATTGTGTTAGTGACTAGAGTTGGAGCTATTTGGGCTCGTAAGCAAGCCTTGGGCACCCATATCTGCCTAGCATTGGGGCTAGCCTTCATTGACCGCTTAGGGACCCAAATAGACGAGGTATGCCTTGAGTGTTGACTAGGGATCTCCTTCGTTTTAATCCTTCACAGTGTGGCTTGCTTGATGCTCTTTTGAGACCCTGTCTTTGGGGTCGTGATTTTTTCCCCCTTGCGTATCCATATCTGTTTCATGCCACGAGGCACTTCATACTGCTGAAGTTGGTGCTCATGCTTCTTGTTCATCGGTCTCCTCAGTGTCGGGTGTTGCTGGGCCTTCCCCTTGAGATTCTTCTCTGGATCAGATGGGAGTTCCTCCTTGACTTCTGTACCTTTGGCAAGAGTGACAATCCTCTGCACCATAGAACTTTGGACAAGAATAACATTATCTTCACGTGGGTTCTTGGAGGGACCAGGAGTTGGTGCCTGTTCTAATGGTTTGAGTGCTTGCTTTTCTAATTCAATCGTAAGGCGGCTTTGGCCTACCCAAGCCTGAAGAAGTCCATTTCTTAGGTTGAGGTTGACGGCGTGATCATAGATCCAGTCTTGGCCCAGGACGAGAGGTTCGGTAAGATCATCGTCTTCACATACTAGTACTTTTACGAAAGCCGAACTGCACTAGTGGCCGCTCCTGAATCAATTAAAGCTCTCACGGTCCTTGCACTCTCTCCTTGTCCTACTTCTAGGGTCACAAAAGGTCGTCGATCAACTATCTTACGGGCACTCAAAGCCTCGCACATGGCCATGTGATAACCTAGAGCTTCATGAGCGTCAGTCATGGGTTGATCTCTACCTTGACTTCTCAATTTCATTCGTCGAATGCGTTCTAAAGCTTCAACCTGTGCTTCTTCTCGAATTCTCTTTTCCTCATCCTTACGTTTCTTTGCAGTAACGAGTCGATTGAGCATTTCTTCAGTTAGGGGTTCTTGATATAACTTGACTCTACATCCGCTTATGTAACTTGGTAGTATGTCACCCTCTAGAGTGGCTAGTTGTACTGCTCCACTTGTGGAGATCCTATTGATAATCATTGGTCCATAGCCTCTTTTCTCTAATTTTCGTGCATGTTACTTCAATGTGTAGACTAAGACTAGGTCTCCTGCTTTCAAGCCTTTATCCTTCACATGTGTATCAAAATACGCCTTTTGCCTTTTCTTCGCTGCATAGATTCCTGCTGGAGCTCTCAATCGTGTCTCACCTAGACGTTCAAGATCAAAGATTCGAGAGGAGAGTTCATGGCCTGTCCAGTCATGCTCTTGTGCTACTTTCAATGTAGGTATCAAAAAGTCCAAGGGTAGCACCGCATTCTCACCGAACACCATCTGAAAGGGTGTGGCTTGGAGTACCGTTTTATAGGCAACTCGGTATGCCCAAACAGCGTGGTGTAGCTGTTTGTCCCAATCAGAGCGTTTGTTATTCACCAATTTAGTCAGCACATTGCATAAGATCTTATTTGTGCTCTCGGCCTGACCATTAGCTTGTGGATGATAGGGAGCAGACTTCTTATGTATCACCAAGAATTCTTGGAGAAGGTTTTCTATGACTTCATTCAAGAAGTGTGTGCCTCTATCACTCACCAACTCTATTGGTAATCTGTACCTCGTGAACACATTTTCAAATAAGAACTTTGCTGTTTGAGCATTATTTTTTGTAGTGGCTTTCACTTCTACCCACTTGGTTAGATAGTCTGTGGCCACGATGATATACTCAGCATGTGAACCCTTAGCTGGGGGATTAATAGGACCCACAAAGTCTATTCCCCACTTAGAGAATGCACGTCCACCCATCATAGGCTTCAATGGCATCTCATCCTTGCGTATGGGATACTGGGTTCGCTGACAAACCTCACACCTCTTCACATAGGTATGTGCATCCAAGTGAAGGGTGGGCCACCAAAATCCTGCAAATAGAATTGCCTTGATCACCCTATCTGGACCGAAGTGTCCTCCTGCTACACCTTGGTGAGCAGTCTCTAATATCTTGAGGTATTCGCTCTCATGAACACACAGTCTTAGGTAACCATCTTTACCACGTTTGTATAAATTATCACCAATGATTGTGTAATCCAAGGCTTCTTTGTTCCAAACTTCTTTGTCAACTTCCAAATTAAACAAGTAAGCATCAGGTAGGTCATCTCACACTCCTTGTGGGGCCTCTCCAGACGTGAGCCTAGAGAGATGGTCTGCCCTCAAATGAGTCCTTCCTTTCCTCACTACTACCTCAAAGTCATATTCCATTAGTAAGAGAAACCATCTTACTAATCTGCCTGTATTACATGGCTTGTTTACCAGGTACAGTAGAGCTTAGTAGAGCTTGGTGATCAGTAAAAAATTTGAACTTATTTGCAAGCAAATAGTGTCTAAACTTTTTAACCGCATATACGATGCCTAATCCTTCTCGTTCGGTGGTGGTATAGTTCCGTTCAGCTGCATTTAACTGTCTACTAGCATAGGCAATTGGAAGATCCATATTACCTTCGCCCGTAGGTTGTGCGAGTACACACCCAATAGCATAATTGGATGCATCTACATGAACATGAAAAGGCTTATTCCAATCTGGTGTGGTCAAGATTGGTGCTGAACATAATCGCCGTTTAAGCTCATTGAAGGAATTCTCACATTCATCAGTCCACTCAAAGTTAGTCAGAAGTCCGTACATGGGCTTTGCAATGACAGCATACATGTGAATGAACCGGCGGTAGTAACCACAATGCCCCATGAAAGCCTGTACTTCCTTGACGTTCTTTGGCCTAGGTAGTTCTGCGATGGCTCTCACTTTCTCTTCGTCAGTGGATATGCCGTTCTTAGACACTATGTGTCCTAGAATTTTGCCTTGCCTGACCATGAAAACACACTTTTCTGGGTTCAGGCAGACTTGATATTCTCTGCATTTATCAAAGATTTGTCTGAGTTCAGGTATATGGGTCTGTCTAATGTTGGAATGAGCGCAAAGATCATCAACATAGACTTCCAAATTCTTCCTCAAGAACTCTTTAAACACGTGACACATTAATCTTTGAAAGGTTGCAGGTGCATTGGTAAGCCCGAATGGCATTACCCGAAAGGCAAATATGCCCCACTCTGTGGCAAAAGCCGTCTTATGCTGATCTTCTGGTGCAATGGCTACCTGATTGTAGCCAGAGAATCCATCCAGGAAGCTGTACACTTCCTTGCCTGCTACCCTTTCTAATAGATGCTCAGTAATAGGAAGCGGATAACTTCCTCTAATCGTGGCGGCATTAACTTTTTTAAGGTTAATACACACATGCAATTTTCCATTCTTCTTGGGCACAACAATGGGGGATACCCATTCAGTGTGCTCAATCTCATAGATAAACCCAGCTTCTACCAATCTATCTATCTCCTCCTTGATCTTAGCAGCGTAGTTATCATTGTATGTATAGGGCTTCTGCTTAGATGGTCTGGCATCTGAGGTCATGGGAATCGTGTGTGAGCATATGTCTGGGTCGACACCTTTCAGGTCCTTGTAGCTCCAAGCGAATACATCTCTGTACTCTCTTAGCAAAGCTACCAACTCTTGCTCTTCTTCTTCCCTCAGGTCATGCCCTATGTAGGTGCATCTTTCTTCTCCCTCTTCTATGGCGACAACTATTTTCTTGGTAGTTTCCTTGCTATCATAGGCCTCTCCTACTTGTGCCTCACGTTTAGGCATTCTTATCATGACTCTCCTATCGTCTATCTCATATTTTTTAAAATTTTCAGGGACCTCAAACAAGGATTCTTCTGCCTCCGGAGTGACTTCCTTCTTCTTTCTTTTCTTTCCTCCACTCTTAGTGGCTACTTGTGTGGCTAACCTCCCGTGTCTCTGGGGGTAAGCTTCAACTTCATAGAAGTATTCTTCATCTGATGCAAAAGGTGGGTCCATAATGATTGACTTTAAGTCGGAGTCACTTGCATCCTCAAATGTATCAAGGCTAGGTTCGCATTCTTCTAAAACTGCATCTCCCATGATTGGCTCTATTGAGAAGACTGAAATGTCATAGCCATCCTCATCACAGTGGGGTGTCCACTGCTCTTCATTGATGGCTACATCCATTGTTGCTAAATTTTCTGCCCAGCCGTGAGGCTCAAACTCTTCGTCAAGAAAAACTATAGGTGCATAGGCTGGGTCTTGAATTGATCTATGTGTCTCTTTCGCACCTACCTCTCTGGCTTTTTCTCTTTTCTCTTCTTCTACTGCCACTTTGCACATCCATAAGTGGATGTCTTCATGCATCCATGAGGATCCTGATCCTATGGAATGCACTAACTCCGTGTCATCCTTGGCTCTATGGATGGGATTCCATTGAATGGGCGGTACGTCTCTATGAGAGTAATCCTTGAGATTGACTTTGGTTGTAACTCTTAAGTGTTGCAAGTATAAGGAATTGGTTCCCCAGTCCTGTACTACTTGAAATCGCCGCATAAATGGCCTTCCCAAAATCATCTCGTAGGCTTGGTTTCTGCTAAAGTCGCATATAGCAAAAGTATGTTCGAACTCAACACCACATGTAGTGAGAGTTATGCCTTCTAGCAATCCCAAGGTCCTCTCAATATGGCCATCGGCCATCTGCAATTTCATTCTCGTCGGACAGAGTGCTGGCTTGCCCCAACGCTTCCATAGGGAAGTTGTAGCAATTGCAACTCTTGCACCTGAGTCCAAAATTGCCTTGGTTGTGTATCCCTGATGGGTAACTGGTAGATAGGTATTTCCTTCCTCTCCTTCACTCATGTCTCCTATCTTATCCAAGGGTATTTCTGGTACTGATCTGTGGGATCCTACGTGGGAACGAGATTTGGTTAGGTTTGGCACTTCTTTGGCTACGTGTTTCCACACTTCTGGCTTAACTCTGAGTAGCTCTTCTAAAGTGAGATTGCACTGCACTTTAGTGTTTTTTACTACCTCAGTATTCCTAGGTATGATCGAATCTTCATTTCTTATCATGATCGTGGGCGCTCTCATGCATGTTGACTTAGTTTCCCATGGGCCCGTGAACTGGGGTAGTTCCTGTAAGGAATTAGACTCAAAGTCTAACCTCTCATGAGGATGGGCACTTTCCTGTTCTTCATAGATGGAAGGGATGTCCTGTGGGAATTGATCATGTGCGTCATCCACAAGTTCAATGAGAGGAGGGACTTCACTTTCCTTTGCCCACTTCTCTTCTTGAATCTCTCTCAGGAACTCTGGTGAATACCTATTCATAGAAGAAGAAGTGTCTGGTTCAGTGGAGTTAGGCACATAAGCTTCCTGGGGAGGAATGCTTATTCTATAACTTGCCCTCTCCTTAGCCTGGGAGGTGGCTCCTTTTCCAGATTTTGCAAGTAACCTCTCCAATCTATCCAATAGACCATCAAAGTGCAATGCTGTTCTGATGGGGTTAGAGCCATTGAACAAGCGACTGGCTTCAAACATGGCTTGCGCCGATTCAACCATTTTAGCACAAAGCTTTGTTCGCTCTATCTCTAGATCGGCTCTAGGGTAACATTTCTCATGATCTGTTACATTGGGCCCTTCTTGGATTCTGGCCTGATATGCTTTAAGCATCATGTCTAGATCTTTAGGAGTGGGATCGGCTAGGACTGATCCTACTCTGGGTGGTGGGTGGGTTAAGGGTGGTGTCTTGAAAGGTTGGGGAATGGAAGAAGATGGATTGGCAGGTAAAGGGAAAGGTGGTGGAGGGGTGGTGTGAGAGTGGTTTTGAGATGCGAGTTCACTTATCTTTGCTTTGGTTTCTCTCAAGCTTTCTTCAAGTTCGCTCATTTTCTGTGACCATTGTCTTTTCATTCTCTCCCGACTATCTCTCCATGCTCTTGTCCTTTTCTTGGTTATACTCTCTGTCTCACTAACCTCAGAACTCTTTTCTTTCCCTACTCTTTGAGTTTGCTTCAAGGCTTGGGCTCTAGTGACCACATGCACTGGGGCTGTGGATGTTATACTTCCCGTAGAGTCTACCACTAACCCAATGACGTTGATAGGAGTGATTTTAGGCATGTTATTAGGGTTCTTTGGGCAATCTCGTAGGAGATGCTCTTTTCCGCAGTCTTGACAGAAACCCTGAATTGTCACTGGCTGGGGTTGTGTAGGGGAAGGCACTGGACAACCACGTATAAGGTGATCTCCCTGACATCTGAAGCATGGTCCTCTAGGAAATGGGGGTCGTACATGCCTAGGTTGAGGTCTAGAGTTGGGGTTTGTGTACATGACATTAGCATACTCAGGCTCCCCACTATTTTCACTTGGGTCCTCATAATAGTATGACTCGTTATGCTCGGGTGACTGCATGTAGTAAGCCTGTGGGCTATCAATATGTGTGGAGTCAAAACTATGGTCACTTGGATCACTGTTTGATAGCAATGGGATGACTGGGACTATGGCTCTGTTCGGATTTTCTTCAGCAGATGCATATTTCACTGGGAACACATTGGTTGGAGCAGGGGGTTGCTGCACTAGGACTGGTTGAGGTCTCTGCTACCCTTGATAAGGTGGTTGATAAGGTTGCTGTGGTCTGTTGTATTGTTGTGGTCGGTACTGATTCTGGTATCTACCCTGTTGTGGATATGGCTTAGGGTAATTTTGCCTAACAGTTTGTTTGTTATAAGGGCAGTCCTGTGCAGTGTGGTTGGTGTACCTTCGCTCTATGGTGCAGTACTGGCTACTAGGATTCACCTGGGGTTTGGCCATAATGGGACATACATTTGCCATATGGTCACCTCCACAAATGTAGCACCGCTTAACTGGGGCAAATCTTGGAATTTGTTTTCTAGAGACACCTAGTTTTTGAGCTACCTTCTCTGCAAGTTCCTCAATGGATGTGGACTGACCAGATGTGAGACTACTATAGCTATCCGAATCCTTATAGATTTTTGATAGCTCTAACTCCTCGCCTAGATTATCCTCAATGTCTATGCACATGCGCACGCATTCTTCTATAGTTCTGGGGTCCTTCAAATACACATATGACCTAAGTTTGGTGCTCAACAAGCCATCTAAGAACAAAGCCACTTGCTTGGCTGGTGTAGGTAACTCAGGCATCGGGCACCTCTCTAGGTATTGCCTAAACCGTCTTCCTGCTAGTCTGACCGTCTCTTGAGGTGTTTGCTTAAAGCTATGAATCAAGGAGGAAGTGTTGTGCCTTATGCCACTCTTAGAAAACTCAATGATAAATGCCTCTAGGAGATGGTCTATGCTCCTAAACTGCCTCTCATTCAGGGGTTGAAACCATGTAAGGGCAGTGTTCCTGAGGGTTAGACCAAAAGCATTGTATTACGTGAATAGGTCCTCAACCTGTTCAGCTCTCAAGACTTGCCTAAATTCTGCCACATGGTCATAAGGGTCTCCAGTGCCATCGAAGTAATTCTTCATGGACTTCACCAGTTGAGTTGGCCTCAGGGTCCTAGTGTGTTCTCTCGGCCTTGGCAAAGGAAAATCATCAGCATTTCTTTGGTTCCTTGGGTCTCTAAATCTCTCGGTTTCTTCTCTATCCGTCCCTGTTCTCCTTCTTTCTCTTCCCTACGGGTTGGCAAAGCTTACTTCAGGTCTATCTCTACTTCTATCTCCTTGAGCTCCATGAGCCTAGGAGGTGCCTGCTCCTTGGTGACTGTAGGACATATTGGACCGAGGTTGGGGAAAAACAAATTCACCCTTCCATGTGTAGGCATGTCTGCCCTGCTCGGTGACCACGAAGATCCTATCTGATGTATTGTCTAGGTAGGTTACTTTGCCTGGGCTATCAGGGTCTTTAAACTCATAGATTGTGAGAGCACTTACTTCCTGAGGCTGGGCAGGTTTATATCTCCAAAAAGCCTCATCGGTTTCTCGGTTCAAAAGCAAATCTATGCTTTTATTATCCTGTGGAATCCACTCTGGATTCATGATTCTGGTCAAGACGGATTTACCACAGGGAGTCCTTGGCTCTCTCTCTAAGTTCCCTTGCTCTATATCACCCATGTCGGTCTCTGCGATCACATTTCCAAACTCGTCTGTTCTATCAGGAAGAGTGGTGACTACATATATAGTCCCCTCTTTATCTAGGTATGCTCCATTCTCAAACTTGACTTCCGGGTGTTCTAGTCCATGGGGTTGATCGGGGTTCTTAATCTGGACCACAGATCTTCTCAGGCAGTCTTCGTAGATGCGAGCACCTAGACGATTAGTTCTGATGTATTCCAATTGAGTCTTGTAAGGTCCTTCTGGCTTTTCTAGATAAGCCACCCCTGAACTACCTACAGGTCTCACCATGTTATAGGACATCTCAGAATCACTTGTTTCTGATCAGGGAGTGTATGGGTAATCACTCAACTGCTTGGCCCAAGACCTAGCAGTGTGATTGACACTAGCTTCAGAAGATATGAGGCTTTGTCTGTCTCGGCCTAAGTGTCTGCCTGACTTCAGGTTCATATGCCTGGTTTATCTACCCCCTTGGTCCCAAGTACACCCCCGTTGCAGGTGAATTTGTACCAATCACTTTGTTCTTTTTAGTTGATTAATATGTTAAGCACTTGCTCAAGATCATCTCGTCAGGAATATTTAAGTGAAGTTCGCACTTGATAAGTGATCGATTCGAGTTTACTTTTGTCCCTTAGGGTTTTCGCACTTAAGACTTACTTAATGCTTACACTTAGTTGATTAGTTCTCTTGGACATGATTCGTGCCTAACGTTGCCCTAATTAATTACCACACCTAAGTCGTACTTAGCCTAGGCTAGGAATTGACAAAGGAGGGTTGAGAGAACTTCCAACCTCAATCCTCTGGTTGCTCAGACTCCTGCACAAGCCCAGGAAACCTTCTCCCAAGCTTGGTACTCACCCTTGCTAGCTTGCTTTGAATTGCCTTGCTTGCACACAATGTTCCTGCAAAAATTCACAAGTTAATATAGCTCCTTTACCACAATGTATTGAAAGACACACATCAACAATTACTGGCCCCCCCCTTGAAGTAACTCACTGCACCCCCAAAACCTTATGACCACCTAGTCTCACCTAAAGGTCAACTTTAAAATACATGTTCTAAAACTCCGCGTATGATTCTTACAAAAACCAGTCAAGGTCCACGTAGGATTCTCAACAAGCTTTCCAACGAGACCAAAATCTCATCAATCGGAGTTCGTATGGTGAAGTTATGACCATTCAGGCACTTAGGGGTCAAAACAGGCTCTCAAGGTTCAGGAAATTCCTCCCTGGTTTCTAGGTCTTTTGCCCACTCCTAAGGCTCTAATGTTATCCCAATGTGTCCAAAATTAAGCCCAAATATACCTCAATTCACTCACTTAATTCACTCTAAAATTTCATGCATTAAGCCCGAGTATCGCGATAGGTCGGGTCGAGGTGTCGCGATAGGTCGAGGTGTCGCGATAGGTCGGGGTGTCGCGATAGGTCGGGGTGTCGCGATAGGCCGAGGTGTCGTGATACTTGGGAGTGTCGCGATAGGTCGAGGTGTCGCGATACTTGGGAGTGTCGCGATACCTGGGAGTGTCGCAATAGGTCGAGGTGTCGCGATAGGTCGAGGTGTCGCGATAGGCCGAGGTGTCGCGATACTTGGGAGTGTCGCGATACCTGGGAGTGTCACGATATGTCGAGGTGTCGCAATACTTGGGAGTGTCGCGATACCTCGAGGTGTCACGATAGGTCGGGATCTGGTGAATTTTTCTGTTCTGCCTAGTGATCCTAGGAGCTCTAGGGCTGCGCAGTGTCGTGGTGCACTCAGAATCATGATTGGGGCAACTTTTCGGTGTGTCGCGATAGCTCGAGCTCGACGCCTCGGGGCTTGCGCAGAGAGATTCCATACCTGCTGAGCTTGCTGGAGATGATGATGAAGCTGAAACCTACAAGAAACATGCAAAAACACACACAAACAAGAACACACACTCGCTCTCTCTCAAACTCGCACAAGGCAAATGAGGGAAATGATTTTGGAAGTGGGAATATAAAGTGGAGAAGGAGATGAGGATGGAGATGAAGATGGAGATGGAGATGGAGAAAAATCAGAAATTTACCTACTACTTACCATTCCAACGCGTCCTCTCTACGTCTTACCATCACACGCTCGTCCTCAAAGCTCGAATCCCCGGCAACGGCGCCAAAATTTGGTGTAGCTCAGTGATGAGTAGCACCTCCTTTAATGTCAAACCGGGAAGACATGAGGATGGTATGAAGACCTCGAGCAAGTGAAGGCACAAATGTGTGAGTGAGAAGCACACCAACATGCACACACATACACACACGCGCACACACACCAATAACAAAGAGAGTAGGACAATGGAATCACTTCTATTATAACCAAGTTCTCATACAAGCTCAAAACTACAAGAAGCTAGCTCAAAAATGAGCTCTCTAGCTCTATCTATAGTTTTTGACTAGCTTTGGCCCTGTCCAGACCTAGTGTCCGGCCTAGTTAAAAATTAGGTTCCAGGGCTTATTCGAGGGATCAAACGAGATCTAAAAAATATGAAAATTGGCAGGCAACTACTTCCAAGGCTCCTCAAGCTCGAGGACTCCTCGGCTTGTACAAAATGGAGCTACAAAAAGGTGAAACCATATTTACAAGGGTTTTTAGTGATGAGAATCACTTTTAAAATAATGTAAGGTTTGGAAAAATTTAATGGGCTGCCTTAGTGCTAGATGTGCATGTATGCCGTACTTGCTTCTCCCCATATGATGCCAACACACTGTCCTTCCAGGTCTCATATAACCACTTCGAAGTATTCTCGAAAACTAGTGCAATATCTTCTTGTTCTTCAATCTCTCTTTCTTCTAGAATTCTGGAACTTTATCCAATTTCATAAGCTAGAACTTCAAGAGGTATCCATGAGGGATGAGATATAAGTGTAGGAAATGAAACTCTCTCTTTCCCTTTATCAAGTACAACTTTTAAGGTTTAAGAAGGTTCATCACTCCCCTTGTATGGTTGAATGTAAGAATCCAAATTGCTTCTAAAAAATGCATAGTCATCTTCTTTTATGAAATCTGGAATCTCTTCCTTCATATCATAAATCTGACTTTCTAAAATACATGCATTGCGTGAGAGTAGGATATTAATAATTACCTGTTTCTGGAATATAAAATTTGTATCCTTTGCTTTCAATTGCATAACCAATAAAAACAACCTTGATGGCTTTTACATCAAGCTTACCACAATCTTTTTTCTCAATGTGAACATAAGCAAGAGAACCAAATACTTTGAAGTAACTCACATTGGGTATCTTACCAAAATAAGCTTCATAAAGTGTGATGATCTTTAAAGCTTTTGTTGAAGACATGTTCAAAATGTGATTAATTGTATAAACTGCATCAAACCAAAATTTAGGAGAAAGCTTTTTGGATGACATCATGCAACGCATCATCTCAACAAGTATCCTATTCTTTCTCTCTGCAACACCATCCTCTTCTCAAGTGTAAGCAATAGTGAGTTTATGAGAGATACCTTTGTCTTCAAGAAAAGATTTGAAGTCCTTTGAGATGTACTCTCCTCCTCTATCACTTCTCAAAATCTGATTTTTTGTCCAACTTTCATTTTCAACCATAGCTAAGAACTTCATGAAAGTAGGAAAGACCTCTAACTTTGCTTTACGACCATAAATCCATGAATATCTCGAAAAGTCATCAATAAATGTGAGGAAATACTAGTAACCTTGAATGCAATACGTTCTCATAGGACCATTCACATCTGAATGTATGATTTGCAACTTCCTTGTGGACGTGATGTATCCATGTTTCTTGAAAGGAAGTTTCTGAAGCTTTCCTTCAGGACATCCTTCACATGATTTTGCATCATCTCGTAAAACAAAAGTAGGCAAACTCTCCACCATTTCTTGATCTTCAATGTGCTTGAGTCGTGTAACTGATATGACCAAACCTAGCATGCCATAACTTCATGTTCTCCTTAGGTGTAGAAGACCTAGCAACATTAGCATGACAAATTTTTGACAATACAAACATGCCACTTCTGTTATCACCTTGAACTAGACAATGCTCCTCATTAGATAAGAGGATCTAACATGAATCTTTCTTACAACTTTATATCCATCTGTCAAGAAAGTAGATATCGAGAGCAAATTCTTCTTCTTTCTGAAACATAAAGAACATTAGAAATTGTGAAAATTCCACCTTCTCTTGACTTTAGATTTACTTCTCCAACACCTACGACATCCAATTCATGACCATCTTTAATGGTCACTCTCCTACCTGAAGAATTATAAAGTGAAGTAAATACCTTCTTGCAACTTGTCATATGCTTAGTAGCTCCAAAATCAAAAATCCAAGGACTATTAGATATTGCATTTAATGTTGCTTGATTAAAAGCTAATTCTTCAATACTGACACATGCATAAGATTCTTCCTTTGAAGACTTAGGTTTTGAATTATCTTCAGCATTATTACCTCACGCTCTTTTTCTTCTCATTATAAATCGATTCTTTTTCTACATTCTACTATGAAATGACATGGTATCTTGCAGTAGTGGCAAATTCCTTTCTTTGAAGTAGATGTAGTAGAAATAGAATTCTCTTTAGGTGTGGAAGAAGTAGTAGAGGTCGATTTGGTAGAAGATGAAGTGGAAAACTTACTTTCCTTCTTACTTTGCTAACTCTTCTTATCCTTCTTTGTTGTCTCCTTCTTCTTCTTACCTTTTGATGATGATAACATGGCTTCATCATTCTCTTCCATACTCTTTTGTTAATCTAAATCTTGAATTAACAAGAACTACAACTCTTAAAATGAAATTTCTCTACCTCTTGTAGAGAGAGATAAAGAAGTAACAAAAGAACGAAATGAAGATCGAAGTGAATTTATAAGTGTGTTTACCATCTCCTCATCTAAAATACGGACTCGAACATTAAGTAATTGATCACATAAGCCTTTGAGCTTCAAAATATGTGCTTGAATACTAACTTTCATCCTTGTGTTGGCTAACTGTCTTCTTAGATCTGCTTTCCTAGCATGTTTTCTACTTTGATAAAGATTCTCTAACTCCAACCACGCCTGACGAGAGGTTTTGCATGACCTGATTTGGGATATAATATGCCTCTTGACTCCCATAGCAGTGAATGAAAGTGCTTGTGCATCCCTTGAATCCCATCTGGATTGCTCTTCTATAGAAAGTAATCTGATAGTATCACATACTCCGGATGATGAAAGAGTTTCTTCTTCTTCTTAAATAACCTCTTGTTGAGCAGAAATTGGGACAACATGTCTTTTGGAAGATGAAGTAACATCCTCTCCTGTGTCTCGAGTACTTGCCATTGACAATATTCCACAAGTCTTTAGATACTAACAAATTCATCATCATAAAACGCCACATTGGATAGTTAGACATTCCTTCAAGCTTATCTTCATTCTCAAGTCTATAATCACTCATCTTGTTAAGGGTGTATGCCAACTATGCTCTGATACCAAATGTTGGAAGTGAGGTGGGCCCTAATAATAATATTCACAGGTTTACACGATCTTCCAGCACAAGATCGTTATTTTTAATTAATGCTAGGTGCTCTATTGCTTTTCATAAGTTTTTTGCAAAAACTTCCACAAATCTATATAAAGAGGGGTTAGGGATCACTCTTGGTATCTTCCAAGATCAGCTTCTAGCATACTCAAGAAGTGTTGAGTGCTCTACCACTTGGAGAAGGTGTTCCCATTTTTTGGTGCAGATTTGGAGGAGGTTTTGGAAGCCAACATCAGCTTTTGCTCACTTTTGTAAGTAGCAAGCTCAATTTCACTTCTTTTTCTTTTGTTGTTGTTGTTCCAAGGCTTTTGCCTTCTAGTTCAACACAAGGAGGAGATTATCTTGCTATTTAGGTCAACTTCTAATTTAGGGTTTCTGAAACCCCAATTTCAGAATTAGGGTTTGTTATAAATTAGGGTTTTTGTGCTATTTTGACATTGTTTCTAACAGTTGCTTCACCTTCCAAAAGACCTACTACCCTAATTTCTACTCAACAAGAGGTTATGGAAGAAGAAGAAGAAACTCTTTCATCATCCGGAGTCCGTGACACTACCAGATTACTTCCTAAGAAGAGCAATCCATAGGGGATTCAAGGGATGCACAAGCACTTCCATTCATTGCTATGGGATTCAAGAGGCATATTATATCCCAAATCAGGTCATGCAAAACCTCTCTTCAAGCTTGGTTGGAGTTAGAGAATCTCTATCAAAGTAGAAATCCTGACAGACTCCTCCCAAACGATTATTTTGCTTACCAAGGTTCCGAACAAGAAGGTTCAAGACACCAAAGTTGAGAGCAAGGGTTCAAGAGACCAAGGTTGCGAGCAAGGTTCAAGAAATTGTGTGAAGTTTAGGACATCAATTCAATGGTACCTAGGGAGTTCAAGGGGTTGATCACTGAGGCTAGAGGGATAAAAGGGCAGATCATTGAGGACAATGATTGACTAAGGGGGGAAGAAAGTAATAAAGTGATAAGTAGGAGATGGTTGAACCACACCCTTGACAAATAAGATATGGTTGAACTACACCCTAAGAGAGAGGATTAGGAAGTAATCCTCAACCATGGCTTTTGGGGCAAGTGGTTAGCCTATCACATTCCTAACCAAGAGGTTGCGAGTTCAATTCTTTACATTATGTCTCCGGTCTTTCACATTGGCGATCTAGTGTTCTTTCATTCTAAAAGGAAAGGCAAGCATGCAAAGACTTGTTCCTTTTTTTTTTAATTCATTTTGAAGTTAGTCCAACAATGTTCCGCTTAGTTACTCTGGGTGGAGAAGTATTACGAACCATAGTCAATGGCATATACAAAAAAATCGATAATTTTTAAATAAAAATCGTTTTTTAAATCGTTAGAACGATTTAAACGATTTTTTACTATTTTTATGAAGGTTTTTTTCTTCCAAATCTTTTTCAGCTAAAGCTACTGCGAACATGTTAGACATAGTTGCTATTCGTACGCGTACGAACCCGTCTGTACGTATTTTCAGACCCGTACGTATCCGTACGTAATCGTACAAATTCGTACGAAAAAATTTAATATCGAGGCTTTTTAGGTTTTTATGCCGCGAACGGCTCATTCGGGCCATTGTTCTAACTTGTTAGAAGCTTGCAAGAGGGGCGCAAGTGCTCTCATTTTCAAGCTTTGAAGTGCTCTCATTTTCAGCCCTTTCTAAGCACAATGGTGAGAGACAAGCATGAGGCTTTTGATCTCCATTGTGTTGGGGTGGAGAAAGACACAAAGAAGTCCAATTCCCATCATTGGACTTGCAAATATTGTGGCAAGCGATACACAAGCGGGGCCACAAGGCTACTTCAACACATAAGCAAGCTTGGAGGGCAAGTGGCCGCATGCAAGGAAATTCCCGATCATATTGCATCCGAGATTAGGCAAAAAATGATGGGATCTCCTAGCACATTACCTACATCGGTAAGAGGATATGCAAGCCATTCTTCTCGTGCAACGGTGTGTGTGTGTGTGTGTGTGTGTGTGTGTGTGTGTTTGTGTGTGTGTGTGTGTGTGTGTTTTTGTGTGTGTGTGTGTGTGTGTGTATTTTTTTTGTGTGTCTGTGTGTGTGTGTGTGTGTGTGTGTGTGTTTGTGTGTGTGTGTGTGTGTGTGTGTGTGTGTGTGTGTGTGTATTATAATTTTCATCTCATAATTCACTCTTATTATTAAATTTTAATATTTAACCCTCTTTCTTTTTTTTTAGGCAACAATGAGAAGATGGACATGGATGCATCGGCCTATCCATGGGTTTGCAGGTTTATTGCATCCGGCATTCAAAAGCACCCGATTATATGATGATGTGGAGTTATTATCGGATCGTCTTCAATATATGTCACGTGTAGTTCCCACACATCTACATAATGACATGTTGGAGCAAATTAATTGTTATATGGATGAGAGGGGAAATCCTGCCTTTCTTTTTCCTACATGTTGGGATAGAGAATCAATGGTAAAACCACTCTTTTGGTGGCAAAATTTTGGTTTTGCATTCACTACATTATTCACATATGCTCTTAAAGTGTTATCTCAAGATTGCTCATCCGGTGCATGTGAGAGAAATTGGAGTGCTTTCTCTCTCATCCACACAAAGGTGAGGAATAGACTTAGTCCTCATCAAATGGAAAAGTTAATATATTGTCGTACAAATCTTAAGATGCTACAAAATATCCCTAACATGGAGACTCTCAAACAAGTAAGTAGCTTTATCATTTGCTGTTTGCATAAAATTTCAGCTTTCAATGTTGTAGGCTTCCGTGTTATGCTAATTCATGTTTTGATTCTCTTTTTTGTTTAGGTGAATGTGGACAAATTTTGGCCTTCCGTGAAAGACACTCCTCTTCCATCACATGATGTGCCTCAAGATGAGGAAGAGCTTCTTTTTGCCGATCTATATAGAGAGCTTTGCTCTATAGATGTGAGGCAAACAAGGGGCCATAGCAGAGGAAGGGTCAAAGGAGTCCGTGGTCGCGGGAAGGGATTGATTATCCGGCGTGCATCAACCACTTCACACGGGGATGGAGCTACCACTAGTCGAGCACCGGCTAGTACATACACGAGGAGGCAGAGGAGTACATTATCATCGCTGCAGCAGCTTCCACTATCCCCGCGTTTTGATGATGAGGGGAACCTTATCAGTGATCCTCCCACACCACCATCATCTACTTATGAGATGACATCATCGGATTCTCTTGATGAGAGTTCTGATGATAGTGATATTGATGAGATGGATGATGAGTGATTCATGTCACTTTATTGACACTTTATTGACATTGGACATTATGATGATTGATGATGTTTTTCATTGGCTTTTAGTTTTTTAATATTTACTATTCATCACTCTAGACTTGTGACTTATCATCTTGTTATTTCATGTATTCTTGGTGATGATTCATGAATCACGATGATCATGTTTGAAACTTTGATATGATTTGAAGCTAGATTTATCATTTTGGTATGATGGTATCATGTAGAATCTAGATGTATGTAGTATGTACATGTGTCATGAATGAAGTTTGAAAATTGATAGCATGATTTTTGTTTTTAACATAAATCATAAATGATAGTACTAACTTCTAAGTTCTAAGTTTTAACTTCTAAGTAGATATTGATATATCCAATTCCCCGATATGACGACAATATCCCACATGATTAAATATAGCTAAATGAAGTTTTTTACCTTTATTTTGATGTATGTTATTCATAAACATGATGTTTATCATCTCAAATATAAAATATATTATTTTCAGCCAAAAAAAAAATTGTACCTTATGAAGGTACGAATATCGTACGGGAAGCCCCAAATCTTAGGGTACGTACGTAGTACCGTACTAATACGTACGGTACGAACCGTACGGATCTTACCTTACTAACTATGATGTTAGATATACTCAATAATCCACCCTCAAGTGACCACAAATGATCCATGGTGCTCTAAGTTGTAAGGCCAACATTATGAGGAGAAGCCGTTATGAGAGCCTGGACATTTGTGATCCTATCAAATTCACGGATTTGCACCAAGTGCAAATTCTCAACAAGCTAATGCGAACATGTTAGATATACTCAATAATCCACCCTCAAGTGACCACAAATGATCCATGGTGCTCTAAGTTGTAAGGCCTCCATTATGAGGAGAAGCCGTTATGAGAGCCCGGACATTTGTGAACCCTAACTTCCAAGTTAGACTAGGGTAATGTGTAACCGTTGATGATAATAGATGAACTTTGTGAGCTTAGCCATTAAGTTAGTTAGGGCATAAACTTCCAGGCCATTGGGTTTCCATTCAAGGAGAAAATAAAGGCCTTGTGCCACCCCCGAGGTTTCTCCATAGAACCTTAATGGTAGGAGTGCAAAGGGGGGCTTTCCCCCTTGTGCAAAGTCTCGGGGCTTATCCCCTAACCCATAGAGCCGAGACGATAAGACTTCTGGTCGTAAAGATATTGTTGGATGGTATATTTTGCAACTATTTGTATCTCTCGACTTCGTTTATCTATACCGAATCGCTTTGGAAAAGCTATATATCATGGCCCATGTATAACTTTACATAGCATTGCACACTAGTAAGCCCTTCCTCTAGAGTCTGTCTCGACCGTCTTCTAAGCTCCACATTGGGAGCGAATAGGATCCGGGACACTAGTAAGCCCTTCATCTAGAGTCTGTCTAGATCGCCTTCTAAGCTCCACATTGAGAGCGCACGAAACCCGAGTGGACACCACCATATTTGTAGCTTCATTGCTCTTAGAAATTTGAGAATTTGAATTCTCTATCTCTCGGTCTTCGTCTCTCTATCTTCGTTTTTCCTCGACTCTGTCTACTGGCCTATTCTTTTGTGCTATTATTTCTTACATGGTATCATATCTCAAGAGGCTCTGAGTGGTGGAGAAGCAAAAACACAAAGATTGCAGAGGCTTCAACACCAAAAGAGAGAAATAGTCAAGTGGTGCATCATCAACAACTCGGAATTAAGGTGGTTCATCAAAAGGAGTAGGTGGCGTGCAAGCAGGAGAAGCAATGATGTCGCTCATCCCAACATTACAGATACGGTCACCAGCCTTCGTGGAAGGTAAGCTTGATAGTACGGATTAAACCCTCTGGAAGTTTAAAATCACTTCTATCCTTGATTCATAAGGATGGGAAGACTATAGAGGTGTTTATCACTCGCATAAAGAATCTACGAGATCAAATGGCATGGGCAATCCTCAACCTCTAACTTTTGAAGAATTGAGTGCCTTACTCATGGAGGAGGAGCTTTGGCTCAAGGCAAGGAGTGGATGCAACAAAGGAGATGTTGGCAACTTCATTCACAGCAAATGCAAAAGGAGGCAAAGTGGACTCTTCAAAAGATGAAGGCAAAAGAGAAGAATGTCTCTTCAAAAGGTGGCAAGGGTAAGGAATCTGCCAACACTGCAGAAACAGAGCTTGAGTTATTTGTTACGATAGAGGAGATATATTCCTCGGCTCGAGATTCAAGAACGGGTGACTCATGGGTGTTGGAAAGTGATGCCTCTCGGCACATGATGAGCGGAAAAGACCTTTACAGTTCTTTACACCTTATAAAGGAACCCGTCAAAGTGAAGGTAAGCAATAATGAAAGATGCCCAAGAAAGGGCGAAGGTATGATTTCTTTCATTAATTGTAATGGGAATATCAAAAAGCTTTCAAATGTGTTGTATGTTCTACAAACGAAAAGAAAATCGCTTTCAATAACTTCGATAACTAAACGAGGTCATGAAGTATCTTTCCGTAAGACAGGAGCTAAGATTATGGATACCAAAAACAATGTTGTTGGGACTAGCATAAAGAGGAAAAACCTGTATGAGTTGTCTCCTCTTATAGCCACTA
The DNA here is from genome assembly GCA_020310875.1 of Ceratopteris richardii. NCBI lineage: Eukaryota > Viridiplantae > Streptophyta > Polypodiopsida > Polypodiales > Pteridaceae > Ceratopteris > Ceratopteris richardii. The sequence continues at coordinate 58,900,321 of CM035417.1, read as the reverse complement.
CAAGTAGTCGGAACAAGTAAGCTATGGCATGAGAGATTCGGCCACATCAGATACCCTGTACTAAAAGGGATGCATCACAGGGATATGGTTGCATACCTACCATCGATTGCAGAGATGAAGGAACCATGTGAGGCTTGCATGATGGGAAAGCAATAGAGAAAGGCGTTTTCACAAGAAAGCAAGAATAGAGCAAGTTATCCTCTAGAGCATAGCTGACTTGTGCGGAAAAATGTCTACATAGGCCTTGGGCAGTCTTCCTACGTTGACGACTATGGCACGAAGATGTGGGTGTACTTCCTTCGCGATAAAGCTCAAGCTTTTGATAAGTTTAAAGAATGGCTTCAACTTGTTGAAACTAAAACAGGGAAGAAGAGGAAGAAATTCGAGACACATGGTGGTGGTGGGTTTACATCAACAAAGTTTGAAGATTTCAGCAAGAGTAAAGGAATCAAGCATCAACTCACAATGGCACATAGCCCTCAACAAAACGATGTTGCAAAATGTGGAAATCGATCCATCATGGAGATGGCAAAGTGCATGTTGAAGGGAAAGGATTTGCCAAATCAATTTTGGGCAAAGGTTGTCAACACTATGTCTACAACTTGAATCGAAGTTACACCAAGACACTTGATAGAAAGACTCCACAAACCAGATAGTTCACTTATGCAAACTATTCGTAATGGTCTTCCATATTCATATCCAAGTTTTGCTTCTACTCTTCGATTGATGATGAAAAGAAATCCAAATGCCTTAACATTTAAGAAATTAGTCTCTGTTTTGTTGCATAAAGATCAATCGAGGTAGAACAGGTCTATTATGCGTGTTGCATATCAAGCTTTCTTAGCTAGTCAAAAGGGCAAAGGTAAATGGAGCTCATCTACTAGTAAGCAGAAATTTGTTAATGTTGCAGAGTTGAACAAGGAAGACAAAGACGAGAAGAAAACAGAAAAACTAAAATAGTTTTGCAAATACTGTAAAGGAAATGATCATGTCATAAAGAGTTATCCAAAACTAGCCACGAAAGAGGCGAAGAAGAAAGAGGCTTGAATGGTTGTTGAAGAGGCCTCTACACCAAAAACAAAGTCTCCTAATCTTGTGAAGGATGAAGAATGGGCGTTTACTACTATTTGCAACTATGACCCATCTTCTCATGACGAGCGTATGTCTGCAATAGACTCAGATGTTTGGTACTTTGATAGTGGGGTAACCAAACATATTACCTCGAAGTGCAATATCTTCAATTCACTCGAGCCTTCCCCTACAGGGAATATTGTCACATGCACTAACAACCCCTCTTATCCTGTAATGGGAGTTCGTAAGATCATTCTAACTACTGCCTATGGTAGTTCTTTCACATTGTCGCATGCTTTGTTTGTGCCAGGGATCAAGAAAAATCTGTTGTCAGTTTCAGCCATAGTTGCACGAAATGGTGTTTCTTCCCTCCCAAAATGCTACGGCCGAAACGGTCGTTTCGGAAAACGCAAAAACCCCATTTCGTGGGGAATTTTTTTGGGTCAAATGGAAACAAGGTTTCCCATTAAGGTTTTATTCACGAGCGACTTGCATTTGCTGCCGACTGCTCCAGCCCTCCAGCCTCCTACGAACTTCCTCAGCCTATTCCTCGGCCTACTTCCGAATCCTCAGCCTACTTAGTACTAGAGTCTACCTCAGTGCTCACTAAGCTACAGCCTACCTCGGGAGTCAGTGGCAAGCGCTCAGTGCTCACTACCGAATCAAGAGTCCGCCCTTCCATCTTTGTAAGTACTAAGTATAATGTATTATGTACGGCATTATACATATGTGCATTGTACCATCAAGATTCATGATTCATGTATGTGTATTACGCATTATGTATGAAGTATGTACTATGTGCCATTGTCACATGTGGCGATGGGCATGATGCATCATCATAGCTGACATTGATGACTGAACAATGGCATATGCATCATCCAAACTCTAGATTGTAATTGATAATTGTGTGTATGCATAATGCCATGCATGATATGCATTGTGTATGCATTAAACATTATGAAAAATTATGATTTAAAGACCTATTCAAGATATTTGGGAATTATTCAAGTCCCATTTGTATTACTTACTATGTTAACTTCTTAAGTTTGAGTGCAACCTTGATACCCCATTTACAATACAATTATCCTTAATAATAAATTGTCAATTTAATATACTCCAATCAAGAGATAATAACATGTTCTAGTATGTGAATGAGTCAATAAGTAAAACATTGGGACACAAAGAATTGTCTCACAATCCAGTGTAATTCCCATTTTTCTTGAATACTCCTTTTCATGAATGTTTAATGTTTAATGTTTAATGTTTAATGTATTATGTTACATGTATGTGGCATCATACACATTGCCAAATTGCATGTGCATTGTGTGCATGACATTGTGTGCATTGTCATGCATTGTAACGTGTGTGCATGACATTGTGTGCATTGTTATGTAATATGCACATTTTTTATGATCACTCATGGCATGTGCAATGCATTGTGTGCATGACATTGTGTGCATTGTCATGCATTGTAACTTGTGTGCATGACATTGTGTGCATTGTTATGTAATATGCACATTTTTTATGATCACTCATGGCATGTGCAATGTGTATCATAATTCATGTCTTTGCATCAAAGTGGTACAAAACGTTTGGTACGGCACATACGGTACGAGTACGAAACGTGGTGCCCATATACTAAGATATGGAACGTTAAGGAACATTACCATATGCCGTACATATGCCGGGATATGGAACATTAAGGAACATTACTTCTGTGTGTATACACACACACATACATACCTACGTACGTACGTACGTACGTACGTACGTACGTACGTACGTATGTATGTATGTATGTATGTATGTATGTATGTATGTATGTATGTATGTATGTATGTATGTATGTATGTATGTATGTATGTATGTATGTATATATATATATATATATATATATATATATATATATATATATGTGTGTGTGTGTATATGTATGTGTGTGTATATGTACACATACATATACATATACATATACATATACATACACACACACACACACACACACACACACACATATATATATATATATATATATATATATATATATATATATATATATATATATATATATATATATATATATACAATGTACATAAACATGTACATATACACACACACACACACATACATACATACATACATACATACATACATACATACATACATACATACATACATACATACATACATACATACATACATATATATATATATATATATATATATATATATATATATATATATATATATATATATATATATATATATATATATACAATGTACATAAACATGTACATATACATACACACACACACATACATACATACATACATACATACATACATACATACATACATACATACATACATACATATCTGTATGTATCATAGTTAGTAAGGTACGATCCGTACGGTTCGTACCGTACGTATTAGTACGGTACTACGTACATACCCTAAGATTTGGGGCTTCCCGTACGATATTCGTACGTTCATAAGGTACGATTTTTTTTTGGGCTGAAAATAATATATTTTATATTTGAGATGATAAACATCATGTTTATGAATAACATACATCAAAATAAAGGTAAAAAACTTCATTTAGCTATATTTAATCATGTGGGATATTGTCGTCATATCGGGGAATTGGATATATCAATATCTACTTAGAAGTTAAAACTTAGAACTTAGAAGTTAGTACTATCATTTATGATTTATGTTAAAAACAAAAATCATGCTATCAATTTTCAAACTTCATTCATGACACATGTACATACTACATACATCTAGATTCTACATGATACCATCATACCAAAATGATAAATCTAGCTTCAAATCATATCAAAGTTTCAAACATGATCATCGTGATTCATGAATCATCACCAAGAATACATGAAATAACAAGATGATAAGTCACAAGTCTAGAGTGATGAATAGTAAATATTAAAAAACTAAAAGCCAATGAAAAACATCATCAATCATCATAATGTCCAATGTCAATAAAGTGTCAATAAAGTGACATGAATCACTCATCATCCATCTCATCAATATCACTATCATCAGAATTCTCATCAAGAGAATCCGATGATGTCATCTCATAAGTAGATGATGGTGGTGTGGGAGGATCACTGATAAGGTTCCCCTCATCATCAAAACGCGGGGATAGTGGAAGCTGCTGCAGCGATGATAATGTACTCCTCTGCCTCCTCGTGTATGTACTAGCCGGTGCTCGACTAGTGGTAGCTCCATCCCCGTGTGAAGTGGTTGATGCACGCCGGATAATCAATCCCTTCCCGCGACCACGGACTCCTTTGACCCTTCCTCTGCTATGGCCCCTTGTTTGCCTCACATCTATAGAGCAAAGCTCTCTATATAGATCGGCAAAAAGAAGCTCTTCCTCATCTTGAGGCACATCATGTGATGGAAGAGGAGTGTCTTTCACGGAAGGCCAAAATTTGTCCACATTCACCTAAACAAAAAAGAGAATCAAAACATGAATTAGCATAACACGGAAGCCTACAACATTGAAAGCTGAAATTTTATGCAAACAGCAAATGATAAAGCTACTTACTTGTTTGAGAGTCTCCATGTTAGGGATATTTTGTAGCATCTTAAGATTTGTACGACAATATATTAACTTTTCCATTTGATGAGGACTAAGTCTATTCCTCACCTTTGTGTGGATGAGAGAGAAAGCACTCTAATTTCTCTCACATGCACCGGATGAGCAATCTTGAGATAACACTTTAAGAGCATATGTGAATAATGTAGTGAATGCAAAACCAAAATTTTGCCACCAAAAGAGTGGTTTTACCATTGATTCTCTATCCCAACATGTAGGAAAAAGAAAGGCAGGATTTCCCCTCTCATCCATATAACAATTAATTTGCTCCAACATGTCATTATGTAGATGTGTGGGAACTACACGTGACATATATTGAAGACGATCCGATAATAACTCCACATCATCATATAATCGGGTGCTTTTGAATGCCGGATGCAATAAACCTGCAAACCCATGGATAGGCCGATGCATCCATGTCCATCTTCTCATTGTTGCCTAAAAAAAAAGAAAGAGGGTTAAATATTAAAATTTAATAATAAGAGTGAATTATGAGATGAAAATTATAATACACACACACACACACACACACACACAAACACACACACACACACACACACACACACACACACACAAAAAAAATACACACACACACACACACACACACAAAAACACACACACACACACAAACACACACACACACACACACACACACCGTTGCACGAGAAGAATGGCTTGCATATCCTCTTACCGATGTAGGTAATGTGCTAGGAGATCCCATCATTTTTTGCCTAATCTCGGATGCAATATGATCGGGAATTTCCTTGCATGCGGCCACTTGCCCTCCAAGCTTGCTTATGTGTTGAAGTAGCCTTGTGGCCCCGCTTGTGTATCGCTTGCCACAATATTTGCAAGTCCAATGATGGGAATTGGACTTCTTTGTGTCTTTCTCCACCCCAACACAATGGAGATCAAAAGCCTCATGCTTGTCTCTCACCATTGTGCTTAGAAAGGGCTGAAAATGAGAGCACTTCAAAGCTTGAAAATGAGAGCACTTGCGCCCCTCTTGCAAGCTTCTAACAAGTTAGAACAATGGCCCGAATGAGCCGTTCGCGGCATAAAAACCTAAAAAGCCTCGATATTAAAATTTTTCGTACGAATTCGTACGATTACGTACGGATACGTACGGGTCTGAAAATACGTACGGACGGGTTCGTACGCGTACGAATAGCAACTATGGTATGTATGTATATATGTATGTATGTGTGTGTGTGTATGTATATGTACATGTTTATGTACATTGTATATATATATATATATATATATATATATATATATATATATATATATATATATATAGTTATATATATAGTTATATATAGTTATATATAGTTATATATATATATATATATATATATATATATATATATATATATATATATATATATATATAAAAGAAAGAATAAGAAAGAATCAAGATTCAAAGATACACATGTATGTGTCGTTATCCATACATGCATGTGTGCAATGTGTGTCATTATTCATATATGCAATGTGTGTCATATTCTATATCTAGCAAATCCAATGCATGTCATATGTATGCATGTGTGTGTCACGTAGCATATATGATGGAAACTGAGTATATATGCATGTGTATCATATTATATATATGTATTATATACATGTGTATTTATGCATTGAGTGTCATATTATCCATATGTATTACATATATGTATGTATTACATGTAATAATGGGCTGAATTATGAAATATGAGGCAAATTTCTTTTTTAAGTAACACGTTCGGAACACTGATTGGAACTCACGTTCCGTACAGAACATTCCAAACGCTCCAATCGTATTTGGGATCTGTTTCGATCCAACTATGCATTGCATCCATTATCATTTGTAACTTTTAATTAGAATTTATAATATATATGACATGTGACATGCATTATAAGTAATTACATTCTACATAACTATTAAGAACACATTATATATTTCAGCCAATAGATGTTGTAGGATCATCATGGTGAAGGATGTAGCATGGAATCATGTCATCATTCTATCAGAGTATTCAGGTGGAGTTGGCTCCAAAAGATGGAAATGCAAACATTGTGGAATTGTAAGAGGAGAAGAAGCCACAAGAATTAAGAACTATCTTGTAGGTGTCCTAAAAAAGACATTGGACCGTGTATGCATGTTCCCTTAGATGTAACGGCTCAGCTTGAATCTTAGAGACATCAATGCTTGGGAGTGCCTCAAGCATCTAACAATGCTACATTGGGAGCAAGATCATTTTCACAAGTACTATGTAAGGAAGGACCTCCAAAGAGGCAAAGAGTGAATTTAGAGACGGAAGATGGATCCATACTATACATAGGATCAAATTCCGAGTCTACATCTGACATGGAAGCACATACAACACCTCTCTCAGGTAGCGATGTCCTCCACCAAAGGGATCTTTTTTAAAAAATGTCTATACATGCAAGGATGCAAATGCAAGCAATCTTGGAGGTAACTAGAGAAATTACAAGGCTTTTTATCCAATGTGTCATCCCTTTCCGTGTCTTGGGCACCCCTAGATGGATGGCTACAATGAATGCAGTCAGCCATATTGGATGTCCATGGGATGGTCCTTCATATGATTGGATTAGAAAAAAGGAACTTGCCAATAAGAAGGAATGCATAGTGTCAATTGGCTCCATTGAAAGAGACATCGCAAAAATTTGGATGCACTATTTTACGCGATGGCTAGATAGATGTATGTAGATGTAATGTCTATAATATATTAGTGTCTTCATGCAACGGCACCATGTTCTTGAGAGCCATTGATGCTTCTTCACCGGGCACAATGGTAACAGGTGATTTTATTTGGAAGCACATATGAGAGGCCATTATGCATGTAAGCCAAGATAATGTGGTTCACGTAAATATTTGTAATTATTCATAATGGCTTGCATTGTGTGTGTATGTGTGTGTGTGTATGTATGTATGTATGTATGTACTATGTATGTATATATCTTCTATCTACTATCTATGTATTTATGTATCTACTATCTACTCAGGTGAATGTATGTGTATGTATGTACTATGGAGCTTTTATGACATCCACGACACGATTTGCATATATATATATAGTTTTGGAGCGTCTCTTACGTGTGAGGTTGGGATTAATTCATATAGTGAATTCTAGAGAATGAGTTCCATAATATTGGAACACCATCATTTTTTTCTTTTTCATGCATGGTAGACAGGCAAATATATCCATAAAATCCATCAACCCGATTTATTCAATTTTGCGACTCATTGATATGGAGGGAAGCACCATGGGATTATTATATGAGTTCATGGATAGAATTGGAGAATCCTTTCAAAAAGATACACATCTCTCTTCAG